>OY743132.1:10612500-11122500 GCA_963555685.1 Acrobasis consociella
GATTCTAGGACGCGCGCACGGTGTAACCCCGCGCGACACACGTCGATGTCCCTCGTAAGTGTCAAACAAAAACTCGTCACGTGAATGCACCGCTAGGTCGCCGTGTTGTCAAAATTCTAAAACCTCTGATCTCAGATTGTATGATAGAGTGTAGTAAGATTTGTATGATATGCGACGTGCGTGGCCGCATTGTAAATATGTTTCGGAGACGAGCGTTGACAGACAGACGTTTGAAATTAAAACAAAAAAGTCCGACAAAAAAATAAAAAACGACGGGTTGCACTCTGGGAGTGCCGGCAGAAGTGAAAACTTGAATATTAACGTTGTGCATTTTTGATATACGAAACAGCAGGCGCAGGCATACATTTTCGCCGCGCCGTAGAAAGAGAGGGGGATACTCCCTCTCCTACGCCGCGCCAGCTGTCTACTCTCCATCCGTCTTACGAATTTTCGATCAGGTCACGTGTCCTGACGCGAGTTTAACATTTTTTACCCATTCCAAAAAAGTGCACAACGCCGCTAAAGAAGTTTTCACTTCAAAAATCTTTTTTTTTTGCGTTTTTGTGACTGTAAACGCGTGCTAACTTTACTAGGTTTAAACCATTATCCACCGAAACAAAAGGACACTTATTTCATTTGTCAGTGTCAACTTGATTTAGCAAGTAAAGTGACACTGTGCGTGGTCCGCGCTTGGATTGACCACAAGCGGCATAAAATTTTCTCGAGCTCCGTGCTTTGGAAGGCACGTATGTCGTATAAGCCGTTGGTCCAAGCTGTCATCATTGTATGGCAGTCGTCAAGCTATGTCAGATGCCTTTCAGCCTGAAAAATCTGACACCAGTGTTGGTCACTTACACACACGAAAATATTACACATATTTATTTATATTTTATTTATTTATATTTAAAAACAAAACAAAGGCGGATAATGGTTTAATTAAACCTAATAATTAAATGTTACTTATAACTCATTTTGAAACTGCTTTTAACACTTTTGTAGACACTAAGCCAGACGCAATAATTAATAAATAAGGTGGAAGTGCCATGGAAAGTGTTAAAACGCTTCTAAATTCATCGTAAAACAATGAAATGTGGGAAAATTGGAAAATAGGATTTTTTTTACTTAGATAATCTGTCCCAACATATCCCACTGCTGGGCAAAGGTATGTTTAACTTTACAATTTGACTTTTTACACTCCAGCCAGATTTTTAGATCAAGTTCAGTACATGATAAAGAACTACTTTATTTAATAAAAGGTACAAAAAAACATTAAACATTTTCGTTTCATACAAAATTCGTTTCGCCGAGCAAAATTTCTTTTTTGGTTTCCGTCATTGATATTATGGAAAATGGTACAGTATCATTTATAATCATAGTCATTTATTTTGTCAATCACAGGTACAATGGGTGTTAGGTACATAAAAATTAAGTATCACTGTGTTGCGCCGTTAGGCATACAAAGTCATATAAATTGTTTGTTAATACATGCTGTCACAAAGATTTCTACTAATATTTACTTTTAATTTAATCATTGACTGAACTAGCTACAGAAATTTGACTGGACTATAATAATTAAATATATAGGGACAAATTACACTGATTGAGCTAGCCCAAAAGTAAGTTCGAGACTTGTGTTATGGGATACTAACTCAACGATACTATATTTTATAACAAATACTTATAGAGATAAACATCCAAAACCCAGGACAATTTGAAAAAGGCCATTTTCCAACTTGCCCTGAACAGGAATCGAACCCGGGACCTCTGGGTGGCGGACTAGCATGTAGACCACTACGCCACGGAGGTCGTCGTATAAAAAGTGAACTTGTAAAATTAAACATATACCTTTGCCCAGCAGTGGGGTTTGGTGGGACAGACTTTGTGGGTGAAAACTCACCCAGTACAAGACACATGGACGGAAAACTAAACATACAAAAATAAAAAGAAAGAATAAGAGACGTAAAGAAAGAATAAGAAACGCTCCACGTCTCCGGAACCAAATGAAAGTTGTAATTATGTTATAAATATTAATGAAATGTTGTAAATAAATATATAAATATAGTGACGTAACATATTGTAAAGAGGGGCGTCCGCTTCTTACTGTACCATAGAGTTAGTAACGCGAAGACATGGCAATCAAAAATAACGGTATGTTAAATAAAAAATCGTCAATTCGTTGTTAAACAGGGGGGTTACTTCGAAGCGGTACGCAAGACTGACGTTACTGCGTACCGCGTTTCAGTGTCAAGCAGCGTTGAGCATTAATGTATGATGATAAAGTTTTATTTGGTTTGATGTAAATATAGGACGTCACTCGGACGACTATAGTATTATTTAATGGAGTGACTCCCCAGATCCAGACAGAGACAGTACTTATAATTTTTTTGCGAATAACTTTGCTGAATAACGCTGCGAAAGGCTCCTACACTCTATATACTTCATACATATGGTTAATATACAACGTAGAAGGGACATAATAATGTGCTACTATATCACTATAGTATAATAAATAATAATATATATACTATAGTGATCTAGTATAGCCCGTGGTTCTTTTTATTACGGGTATGTCCCTTCCACATTGTAGAGTAAATCGAGCCTTAGCAGCGACACAAAACATGTACAGTGAAAAGAAAAACATTGTTTTGAAAATTAAATATGCTATAAATAAAGGCGGACGCCCCTTAACGTCGGAGGATAGAAGAACGACCAATTGCATTCCTGAAGAGTGTCACGTAGTTACGCGCAGGTTCGATGCCCGGGCGATGTCCTCAATTACAAGTAAAAACACAAAAGAGTCGGTGTACCCGCTGTGGTCAAAGTCAAAAATCATTTATTTGTCTTTTTGTATCACTTGCTGTTAATTTTACTTCGATTTCATAATAGGTAGATGTTGACGTCAGATCGCTTACTTACAGCTAAGTTTATTGCCGCTTCCAAAGCGCAAATACAAAAAAAAGTTACGTCTACTTCCAACCACAATGTAATGTCCCGACCAGGGTTAAATACCATACACGTTGACACATGAGAGTTTTCATCAGTTTTCTTCAAAAAAATCAGTTTTCTTTTGCTTTTTGATTATTTGCCGTGTCTATTCTTATAGTAACTCTATTTAAATCGAAAACTTTCTACATTATTTTTCCTTATCTTTTCAAATTTGTAACTCTTATATTATATTTTTTTAATTTTCAACTTTTAGCAATATTTTCAAATGACGTTATTTCACGAGCGCCGTACATAATATGACGAAATATGTATTTTTCATTTAACAAAGTACTTTCCTTGAATATAGCTAAGAGGTTAAAAATCATCCGGTATTAGTAAAACTGAAGGTACACTGCGTCAAGAATGTATGCAATAAATGAAAGCGAGGCGTCACGCGACGTATTCTGGTAGCTCTTTCGCGCGTAGAGTTTGTGACAGAGATAGACTGAACACGTCGCGTGGTTCCGCAGCGTACGCCCAAGGATGTGTGCAATAATTGAAGTCGCCCGAGCATCGAACCCGCACCCGCGAGGCTCCGCTTCGCGATACATTGGATATTAACATAAACTGCCATTACTGTGACTCTGTGTTGTTATGATTTGGTGCGCGCGGTGTTGTACACAGAATGTTTCTGACACTCTGATTCGACTGACAGTGAAGCTCAGGCCCGGATTCATAGGAGGGCACTCACAAATATATTAAGGGGCTACCTAAATTTTCCGGGTACCAGTGGCGCCCCCATTTGAAATAAATAATTTGAAAGGAAACGGAGATATCATTTGAAATTGTACCTTGATCAAGCCCTAGATATCCCTTCAAACTATTTTATGAACTACTGTTCATAGTTCAAAGTGAGAACGTGAAGCTTTTCTACGCACATTTGCGAAAAACGGCCATGTTTGGCTAATGTGCGTAGAAAAGCTTCACGTTCTCATTTTGAACTATGAACAGTAGTTCATAAAATAGTTTGAAAGGATATCTAGGGCTTGACCAAGATACAATTTCAATTTTAAACGATATCACAGTTTCCTATCAAATGATTTATTTAAAAATGTCAGCTAACGTGAAGAGCCGACAAACATACAAATATACAAACTCACTTTCGCATTTATAATGTTAGTAAGGATAAGCATTTAGGACAATTTGTAAACGTTCCACTGCGAGACTTTATATCATTTGTCGTGCCCCCAGCGCGAGGCGTGGTGAACCGGATATGTAAGTTATGTGCCATACGAGCATTTTTCGTCGGAAATATCCGACGTTTGCGGTTAACCGGGCAAGACACGCGGCACCATATGGTTTGCCTCCATTGTTTTACTATTGTGGTGTATTGGCGGATCTCAAAAACTTTAAAGGTTAAAACGGCCATTTCCAACTTGATCCGGCCTGGGATCGAACCCACTTAAAATGACACACGGATAATCCGAGAGATAGTCCGGCTTGTGCACAACACCGCGCGCCGCAGCTCGACCATATTTGCTCTATTATCGAGTTATTTTCTTTTCTTCGTCTCGCCAACACACGCTGTTTGAAGATATAATTGTCTGATTGCTAGTTTAATTTAGCTCGCGTCAGAACTCGGCAGCTTTTCGTTTAGATACCTAGAAATGCATTGCAAGCCAATTTCATTCTTATTACTCTAGACATACGATTCATGTCACTGAATTTCCCACGTCGGAGTGGTCGCCGCGCGCATTGTAATAATGTAGGTATATTTTGGATACCTAAACGGGGAGTGACACAGGCCTGGTTGGGTCTTAAGAATCCCATCCCCTAGACTTTTCCATACAAACGTATTCTACGTTTTATTTTGAAATCATATGCCAGATTTCGGTAAAAGTTAGTACTTTTAAAGTTATAATTATCTAGGGTTTTAATTGGTTTGGTTGGTAACATTATGAACTGGAAAGAAAATATAAGGATTTTATTTATTTATTTATTTTCAAGGGGATTCAACAGCTAATACAATGATTACCACAATTTGAATGGATATCGGAAAGCCGATAAAAGGTTCCCACGAATAGCACTAGATTACTTAAAAACTAGATTACTATTACACAGGGCACATCAAAAATAGCGCTGATCATACGCCAAAACAAGCAAGCATCCGCATTTCCAGGCCACACTAGACGATCGCACGACAATGCTAATACTAGTAAGTTTAGTATCCGGTACACAAGAATAATCATTTATTAAAGAATTTATTAGTTAAGGTACGCCTTACCGACGCAACGCTGGTGTTAAAGAGGTCCAGATCTGAATCCTTTATCAGATCGTTGACGAGGTTGCTCGCACGCAGGAGATACGTGTTTTTTTGATAATTGGTAGAAACAGGTGGAACATGAATGGGTACAAAGGATCTAAAGGTTCTAAAAGGATGTAGAAGTTTCCCATATTGATCATCAAAAATGATATAAAAACACACTAGATATGTGCAATATCTTTGAAATTACAAAATTTTGCCGAAATCGGGCATGTCTTTGAAATAAAACGTAGTCTACGCTTGTATGGGAAAGTGTAGTTACGTCTAGGGTAAGGGGACTCTTAATTCAGTTTATCTTCAAACAGCGTCGTGTAGCGATCATTAATTTCTTATGCGATCACGCGGATGCCGGCGACGTTACACGTTTTGACGGACTAACTCAAAACGAAACGTTCTAAAAGGAAAACGTTATTGTTGTTCCCCTGACGTGTCGTCAAATACTCGTACGACCATAGATTTAAGAAGTAAAAAGAAATCTATGTCGCGTATAGGCGTGTGACGTCGTCGGCGGCGCTCGAAGTTGCGAAGACTGACGTCGCGTTGTTTATATGTAGTTACGGTGTACATACGGAGCGGGCGCGGCTGTGCGTGTATACATACATACATACTATCACGTCTTTATCCCTAATGGGGCAGACAGAGCATTTTGGGTCTTGCGGCTCTATGCAGAGCCCAGGGCCGCAAGACCCAAAAGCCACTTTTAGCGTCATGGTGGGCGAGAAGATGGAAAAGCAATCAATACAGTGATGGGTTGCTAGCCGCATCGCCTGTTAACATGATTCGCATTTTTGCCCATTCCCTCGATCGGCTTTTACGATCTGCGCGGGAAGAGAAGCAGCTGGTACATTCTAAGTTTTTTCATTTCTCCCAGACCAGCAACGTGGCATATTGTATATTCTATACACGTACATGTATAGAATATACAATATGCCACGTTCAGTTTATACATACATGAATTTTGGGGTCCAGTGGCGCCCCTATTTTAAATACAAAATTTGAAAGGAAACGAAGATGTCATTCAAAATTATGTCTTGACCAAGTCCTAGTACTTTAAACTATTTTATGAACTACTGTTTATTAGTAATAATAACATGTAGCTTTTCTACGGACATACATAAGCCAAAAGTAGCAGTTTTTCGCAAATGTAAGTAGAAATGTTTCACGTTCTCAGTTCAAACTGTAACCATTAGTTTATAAAGTAGTTTGAAGGTTTATCTAAGATTTGGTCTAGACAAAATTTGAAATGATATCACCGTTACCTTTTAAATGATTTATTTCAAATGCGGCAAATAAGGGCTTCCGTAAAGCGACGCGGGCGCAGCTCTGCGGGTTCAGCCTATCTCTGTCACAAACGCTACGTGCGACAGAGACAGGTGACCCGCGAAGGATTCAGCTATCTCTTTCGCACTTAGAGTTTGTCACAGAGATAGACTGAAGCCGCGTGCGCCCGCGTCACTCAGCGGACGCCATAAAAGCCCATACACGGTGCTAGATTCTTGCGCGTTGCGCACAATGAGGGTTTTCTAAAATGTGACACCAAATGGCAGCACAGTGAAGTTACATATTTGACGGAGCCTGACCTCCATATATACAAGTACGCTGGACCTATGATACCCTTAGAAATGACAGCTCTTTATTGTGCCTATTTGAAGCGCCCCCAATGCGTGGGAAGAGAACTAAATCTGACGTAACTTTTAGTTCCGTTCCCACCCACTGCTACGAATGCCTACGATCAGCGCCAAAATGGCGAATATCAAATCGCCTCACTATGGCCCGGCTAATCATAGGTCCAGCGTACTTGTATATATGGAGGTCAGTGGACGGAGCAAAAGAACCCGTCAACTCATTGTGTTGACGTTTTTTTTTTAAATATACCAGTCATCTTTTATTCAATGAGGGTTTTCAAAATATGTAAGACTAGATGGCAGCACAGTGACGTCAGCTCCTGCAATAACAAATGATATGTCCATGCCGTTGGGTTGATGTAGGTGTCCAGTAGGTAGCGTTGTGGTTGGGAGTGGTGATGGAAACACGAGAGCCGTTGATTATATTTATTCCATCTTCTTAAACCTACTCCTTACATAGTAACGACTCTAACTCTAGTGAATACAACTAAAGCTTATATACTAAATTAGAGTAACCGTTATTGACGTTATCTTATTGGAATCTATCTTACAAAGCACGTAACTTATAATAAGCATGTATATGCATATTATCACGTTACTACACTCCAATCGACTGTTGTGATTGGACCATCAGTTGACAGGTTCTTTTGCTCCGTCAAATGTAGCCAATCACAGCGGCTTATTGGAGCTGACGTCACTGTGCTGCCATCTACTGTCACAACAGGCAAAAAACTTTTACCGTGTAAATAGGCATTAGCCCCGTGCGCTATAGAATTGTCCATAAGTTTTTGCAAACTAACCTAATTATTTTATAAGTTATTTTAAACAGATTTTGTAATATTTTAATCGAAATTGTGAATGAAATAATTTTATAACTTGTTCTTTTGTAATTGTGATAATTTCTGACATTTCCACTTCTAGTCTATCGTACTCTAAAATAAAGAATATGGAGCCGCTGCCCGCTCGTCGTAAGTTAAGAAGTGTATCGACTACGTAAGGGCGGCCCCGACACGATCTTAAATTAACAAACAAACAAACAAAAAGTATTTATTACACTCCACAAGTTATAACAATTATTAGTTAATAAAATGTTTAATGACTTGATGCAGTGAAATTAATTTGGTTCGTTTGGTTTGTTTCGTGATGTGTTTGTTACTTACTGTAGTCAAGGCAATTAAAATGTTTTAAGGGTGAATTCAGTCCGTCATACTAAAAAAGTTTTCTCAAGGAACGTATGTAAAATATGTTAATTTTTCCATACAACCTCGGTTGATCGGTCAACTTGTATGGGAGGCCAATAATTACTGTTCATATTTCGATACTTGTTCCTTGGGGAAAGTTGTTCAGTATCGCGGACTGAATTCACCCTTAAAATAGTTTCAGTATATTTTGTTAGACCTTATATAAAATTTGCAACTAAATTGAATACAATATGAGGCCGAATTGTTTGAATAATTTAGTTTTATTGGTCAATCAACTTACTGATGAAATGTTTGTTAATCTTTTGCTAGATAACGTTTAAACTGTTTCGTCACATTTAGGTAAGACACACCCGGTGCGGGGCCGCCGGAGCGCCGCGTGGCGACGTTGTTAACTGATTATTATGTATAAATAAAATATTTATTCACATATCGTCGTATTATTTATTTGTATCTACGAGAAGTCGTTTATTCCCGGTCGTCCCCACCATTTCGTCCCCACTGGGTACGAGTGGGAAAAAAAAGTTTCGTTCGTTCCCAGTGGTGACGATTGGCACTTTTTATTTCCCACTCGTTCCGCTATAGACCGAGAGTCAAAATAGGTACAAGGGGGTTTCAATAAGAGATTGTGCGGTTTGCTAAAATGCTAAGCAAGACTGAACAATGTTTTGACTGAACATTGAAAGTAACTAAAAGACTGAGGTAATAGCCTCAGTCTTTTAGTTACTTTCACCACTGGGGACGAACGAAACTTTTTTTTCCCACTCGTACCCAGTGGGGACGAAATGGTGGGGACGACCGGGAATAAACGATGCCCGTTATTGCCTATAACTAGAGCCGTTCCTATGTTTGTTTGTTTGCTCGTCTTGACTTCGTGCTGTCCATCTTATTATAAAACGCAGACTAATTTTGTTACTAGGTTTAACCCACTAACCGACCAAATTAAGTTGACATTTTCAGATGAGATTGGCATATTACTAGATGTCAACTTGATTTGGTCGGATAATGGTTTAAACCTAGTAACAAAATTTGCGTTTTATAATAAGACGGTACAGCACGCAGTTAGTTCTGCGTGTCAGATACTCATTACTGCCCATAACCAGGGCCCGTTTTGTTGTCGCATTGTCATTACTTGTAGGGATTGATACTTAGTATTGAAATATCGATGGTAGGTATTTACATGTCATGTTGTCACTGACAATGAGTCAAAGATATACCACTACTAGCTGATGAAAATGTGATGAAAAATAATGGGATAAATAAAAGCTAAAGGTAAAAAAAAATTACGTTTATAATAAAGTATCAAAAAAGATTGACGACCTCCGTGGCGTAGTGGTCACCATGCTAGTCCGCCACCCAGAGGTCCCGGGTTCGATTCCCGGTCAGGGCAAGTTGGAAAATGGCCTTTTTCAAATTGTCCTGGGTCTTGGATGTTTATCTCTAATATGTATTTGTTATAAAATATAGTATCGTTTAGTTAGTATCCCATAACACAATTCTCGAACTGACTTTGGGGCTAGCTCAATCAGTGTGATTTGTCCCTATATTTATTTATTTTATTTTTTACAACAAAAATTATGTCTCACGGACGTGATTTTGAATCGGTCTATTGGACGAGTCATTCAAACTATCCATATTCCAATTTATATAGAGCGAGATAGATAACGATAGATGATATCAATCTTGTTTGTTTGTTTGTTTGTTTGTTTGTTTATAAAGCTTTATTGTACAAAAGAAAGAACACATACAAATCAGAAAAGTAAACATACAACGGCGGTCAATCTTGTTGCCGTAACCATCATCAGCTATCAGGGACCCACTGCAGCTGGGCACAAGCCTCCTGTCTGCGTCATCCTAATCTATCCCTTGCCATCCCATAACAGTTCCTTCCAGCAACCTGCTTGACATCCTCGACCCACCTAGCCGCCGGACGTCCCACGCTACGTTTCCCATAGGATACCTACCACTTTGTGACGCGGCCTTACTCCAGCTACCATCGTCCCTTGAGCCAGGTGTCCCGCCCAGTTCCATTTTAGTGTCGCAACCCTAGAAAGTACGTCTTGATCGTTCGACGTCGTATCTCCACGTTGCGAACTCTGTCTTGCAACTTGATGCCGAGCATGCCCCGCTCCATGGCTCTCTGCGCATCGGCAACCTTATACATAGTCCTCTTTTAAGAGGCCATGACTCGGCACCATGTCGTAACTTTAGGCATTGTGGCATTTTCCGGTTTTTAAAAACGTCCGCTAGCTTGCTAAATGCCACCCATCCCAACTGAATCAGTCGATCGACCTTAGTTTTAAGGTCCTTGTCGAAGGATACACAATGTCCTAGATACGTATACTTTTCAACCACCTCTAGCCTCTCGCTACATACAGTTATGTTGACGTCCAAGGGGCCAGGTGTAGTTGCCAGCACCTTCGTCTTGGACATGTTCATCCTCAGCCGTAACCATACTACTCCATAAGTAGCTACGTGACCGCGTTGCAGAGTGAAGTGGTCAAGCAACATAAGTCTCAAATTACTCGTACAACGTTCAATCCATCTAAATTTGAGCTCAAAAAGTCGTCAAGCGGCGGATTCTCGCGAAGTCGCCGAAGACGCGCGCGTAATGTGCCGGAGTCAAGCAAACCCGCGTGACTCGGCGCGGCGCGAGGCGATGCTATAACATCGCTGGCACGAGGAAAATACGCGTGACATTGTCCGAATTCGTGCGACTTCGGGCATCTTGTCTCGATAACGGCTTTGACGCTTAGCTTCGCTCGATTCTGCCGTAATGTAAATTGAGCCATACGAAATGATGTTTGACTATGAAATAGGACAACACTGACGACTGTCGTGTCGTTTTATGGAGTAAGTCCTGATGTTAGGGATTTGAAACTAATTGCTGGTTCCTTATGGGATTAATTGGCCAAAATCGCACACTTAGGCTTACGGTAAAAAGGTGTGAAGTTCCTCCATTTAAAAAGTCGTTCGATCTCCTTCAGCTTATAATGACGGGCAAAGTCGCAGAAAAAAGGAAGGTTGGAAAGAGAAAGAAATCCTGGCTACGAAACATCCGAGAGTGGACCGGGATAGCGGCGTCGAGCTAAGAACAAAGATAAGAGCCAAGCTGATTGCCAACCTTCTCTAGTTGGAGAGGTACCTCAAGAAGATTTAAAAATAAAAGGCAAGTATGAATAACATTAATTGTATTCGTTAGTAGCGTAATCAGCACCATCCCCCCCCCCCCCCCCCCCCTCCCCTCCCCCTGCTCTGTACACATATACAAGCTTTATATACACGAACTTTATTATTAAGTTATCAGCGATTAACTCTAAATCCTTACTTGTGACATGTTTTGCCAAAGCAATATTTATTATCCGGAATAGCCGACTAGTGTTTGTAGGTTTATACGGTAAGTTAGTAATACTTTATAATGTACATCAAAAAATTATAATTAAAATATACACAACTGATGGATGGAGAGAATATTGTGAAACGTTAGCAGACGGGGTACACGACCGGTATAATGATGTAAATATGATAGTCGTCTAAAACAACCAAAACCAGTCGGCAATACCAGAAAGATTTACCCTAGATAGAGAACCTAGATTCTATGTCTGACCAGGTGCTAGGTACGTAACGTAAGTTCGTGTACATTATCTATACATGTATCTACACATTTACAAATTACTGGGATAGTGATAGTCCAGTTTTAAACTGTAACTGAGCCACAGAAAATTTAACTATCTCAAATTTTGAAAACCAGGATGTCAATGACTAACTTACAAACTTGTCAAATTATAAAAATTAATAATAACATGCGTTATTATAATTACATTCTCTGTACAATATAATCTGCAATTAAATTTGCAAAAATTAAAAAACCAATGTCACGGCGGCGCGGCGGTGTTATGGAAAAACCCTTTCACCGCGAATGTCGGATTTCTCCGACAAAGAATTTTCTCACTGACATTACAAGAACACCCTGGATTCTCTGACCCAGTCCCGAAATGAGCACGAAATTTTTGCCGGATTAATCCGATGTTCGCGGTTAAAGAGTTAAGAGTATCGTATCCCTTGCGTACTTAGTTGTTTAAAGTAAATCTTGCTGTTGCGTACAACGCTCAAGTAACTTGTATCATTCACCGCACGCTAAATGCACACTATCACCAGTCGGGAGGGGCTCAGCAAAGCTATTAGCCGTGCTCAGGGCGACGGGAATAAAAAAAGAGATTCTTGCGAGATTTCGTATCAGAAACGGTCCGTTTTATTATATAAAAGTATTTAAACCGCTCAAATCAATTTGACATTGACAGATGAGTTATTTTGATAGATGTCAACTTTATTTGAGCGGATAATAGTTTAAACTTATGTACAGTTGGCTAACGAGATAGGTGGGCCGGCCGTCTACCTATATCTTGAATTCTCTTAAACTCAAAATAATGTTGTACAAATACAAATTAACTTTATTGCACCATGATAAAGATAAAATTGACAACAACAACAAGAAACAATATAGGCACAAAGGCGGACTTATCGCTATAAATGCAATCTCTTCCAGCCAACCTTTGGGTGGAGGAAAATAATTTGAAACAAGGTGGGCGCAGTAATTATACCTATTGTTAATTTACTTACATATTAATAATACATAAAATATTATTTACATAAATACGTTATTAGTAACATTGAACATAATTGATTATAGTATATTTAGAAAAACTTCCTTAAATCTGTCTCAGCATACATTTTCATGTCAATATTATTGAGAAAAAAATTCAAGATGTACTCGTAGGTAGAGGGCCGACCCAATGTATCTCGTTGGTCGAAAGTTCGATTGAGTTCCGAAAGGTTAAATAAACAAAAGAGATCCCTGACAGGGATAAGTCCGCCTTTGTACTGTTGTGTTTTATCTGTGTTTCAATTGTGTAAATTTATGTACAATAAAGAATTTACAATACAATACAATACAAAATCCCATTCGCCCCGAACACGACTTCATAAAATTAGTCAGTTTTTTATTACAAAGTCCTAACTGCGGACGCGAGTCGGGACTTCGGGCCGACTTCAAAAGAGTACCTTTTCATGAAAAAAATATGCATCCCTTGCTACATAGACGGGGTCGTCTACACATTACGTCACGCAGATATAGAACAATCATCACATCAATGATACCTTTCCAACCCGTCTGGCCAGCGAGGAGAGTGTAAGCCAAGTCCTCTGGCTGCTCTGGCCAAGTATGGCTCTGGTAGTACAGAGGGTCGTGCTCCTGCAGCGGAGACTAAAAGACCTGATGATGATGAAGAAGGTTTTAAGGGTGCATGTTTTGTTTTTCGTGTGTGTAAGTGGCCAACACGAATACGAAACCGATAAAGGAAGACTATGATCAAAAACTGTATTTTTTGAAGTCGCCCCTAGACACTTATCTATAATATAGCACATTCGGTTAACTTTATACTTTCTATACATCTAGCTATATCTAGTTACTTTACATATGTTTTGGTATCCCTATACTATATTTTAGACTCTCTCTTAAAGTAACGATAATTTTAGAAGTAAGATGACCATTTTTCTAACAGACTTTGAGTGCCATTTTTGAAATGCAACACCGAGTTTCAAAAATGGCACCACTGACTTTTGTGGTTTGTTTGTTTGTCAAGCTTCAATAGAGATCAATGAAGTAATCTAGCGTATTTAAGTAACTTTAAAAGAAGCTGTCAAAAAAATGGTCACCTAAGTCACCAGCCGCCGTAGCATGGCACCGTAGATGAACTCAGATAAAGTATATATCGCGCTTCTATTATAGATGGTGATAGACAAAAAATCTGCGTACTTATGGTACAGATATGATGGCGTGAGCTCGAATCTCATTTGTAGCGATAATTTTTCATCACATATTAATAATTTATAAATCAGTAAGTATGAGAATCTCAAGAAATAATCAACATCGGATGATAGCGGTCGATAAACGTTGTCGCGGGTGCATGCTATGAGAGCTGGTAGACATGGAAGCATTCTTCATTCGCTGTGATGTTCAGGCGTTGCCTCGAGTTAAAGTCAATACATAAACTTAAACCATCTTATTAAAAAACGCAGACTAACTTTGTTACTAGGTTAAAACCATTATCTGACCAAATCAAGTTGACATTTTCAGATGAGACAATGGCATATCACTAGATGTTAACCTGATTTGGTCGGGTAATGGTTTAAACCTAGTAACAAAGTTAGACTGCGTTTTATAATAAGACGGAAAGCGATTACAGCGTCGTGTGGAGACAGTAGAAATCAGTGGCATAACAATCAGGGGTTTCAAAAATACACTAGATGGCAGCACAGTGAAGTCAGATCAAAGATATAATCACTAACGTAACAAATATACAACCCTATACAAACTATTGGAGGGTCTATAAGTAGAGAGTTAGAGTACTAATTCATTTAAATAATAATAATAAAAGATTGTAATGTTTTAATTATTACCTTACAGCGCCATGCTCCCATGCTGGTCTGAGAGAAATAAAAATACTTAGAATGTACCAGCTGCTTCTCTTCCCACGCAGATCGTAAAAGCCGATCGAGGGAATGGGCAAAAATGCAAATCATGTTAACAAGCGATGCAACCCATCACTGTATTGATTGCTTTTCCATCTTCTCGCCCACCATGACGCTAAAAGTGGCTTTTGGGTCTTGCGGCCCTGGGCTCTGCATAGAACCGCAAGACCCAAAATGCTCTGTCTGCCCCATTAGGGATAAAGACGTGATAGTATGTATGTATGTATGTATGTATGTGTTACAGCGCCATCTGGTGACAAGGAAGAGAATTATGTTTAGAAGGCGACGGACCAATCACGACAGTCGATAGGACCTGGCGTCACTGTGCTGCCATCTGGGGTTACATATTTTTAAAACACTCTTTAGCTCATGCGTGAAACGTCTCTTTTTCATTACGCTTCTTTCGCAGAAGGTCTCTTTCGCAGAATGTCTCTTTAGCACAATATCTCTTTCGCAAATGTCGCGACAGGTACTTAGAATAAAATTTCGACTTTCGAAGAGGAGGAAAGGGGCATTATGAGAAAGAGACGACTTATGACTAGGAGACATTTTGCGAAAGAGACGTTTTGCGCATGAGTCCCCTCACTTAGAGACTGGGATCGTAGTCAGTTTAAATGAATTCACCCGAGAAGCAACGCCTTTATATATTCTTAATTAATAGATTCAATTCTCCATTATTTGTACTAGCCTCGCATCGATATAACAAACCAAACAAACACACCGCTAGGGGATCAAGGCATCGAAATTGCTTATTAAAGATTTTAACTGCCTCCGTGGTGTAGTGGTTAGAGCATTCGGCTCATACCCGGAGGTCGCGGGTTCGATTCCCGGCGGGGGCAAAGACTTTGTGTTGTTGTCCTAGTTTGGTTAGGACATTGCAGGCTGATCACCTGATTGTCTGATAAGTAAGATGATCCCTGCTTCGGAGGGCACGTTAAGCCGTCGGTCCCGGTCACCGTCGTTGACATTGGTCGTTACCTAAAACCATGTCAGAGGCCTTTAAGGCTGTTTAAAAACTCTGACACTAGTGTTAGTCACTAACACACACGATAAGAAGAAGATTAAAGATTTAATCCGAAATGTTTAAAAAGCAATTTACGCACATGTCATTTCGGATACTAAAGTTTGTTCGCCAAAAGTTGATGTATTGTATATTACAATTCGTCTTTGCCGTGTGGTTTCCAGCCGAGTATAGGACCACTCCAAGTCTTTCCGTGGATGTCGTAGAAGGCGACTTAGGGAATACAAGCTAAACAAAGCTTATAAACATCAATGAGAACTCTCCAACCCGTCTGGCCAGCGTGGAGAGTGTAGGCCAAATCCTCTGTCTGCTCTGGCTAAGTACAGCTGTGGTAGTACAGAGAGGGTCGTGCTCCTGCAGTGGAGACTAAAAAGACATGATGATGATAATTCATCTCAGACTAGCGACTGTCGCTTAATTATCGCGAACTGTATGGCGGCCGTCGCTTGTCTCCCGCTTTTGCTATTTTATGGTACGAGGCACGCAGTTGTCAACCGCGGCCCGATCGGGCGAGCGAACGCGACGGCCATGTATTGCCAATTCTGATGAGTCGTTTCGGTGTTGGCGTTTTATTTTGTTTTAAAATTGTTTAAAATTGTAAATAAAGTTTCGAAATAATTGAGAACTGAATTTTTCAACTATCCGCGAACAGACTTTAGGCGATTAACACACTGCAACGCGCCCCGCTACGTGGTGCGGGGCCGCACTGTATGTAAGTAACTCCATTTGTATAGCAACATGCATAGGCAAAAACACGCATAGCACAACACACTGACACCGCGTCTCCGCGCGTCGTTTTTGTATGGCGGCCCCGCACTACGCAGCGGGGCGCGGTGCAGTGTGTTAAGGTTAAGAGCCCCCTTACCCTAGACCAAAATACAAGTTTCCATACAAACGTAGTCTACGTTTTATTTCAAAACGACATGTCCGATTTGGGCAAAATTTTGTAATTTCAAAGATATTGCAATTATCTAGGTTTATATTTAGTTTGTAGTGTATTGTAGTGAGTAGTTTTATAATCTTTATTTTAGTATTTAAGAAAATTTAATGTGTATATATAATTACTTTTTATTAAACAAATAAACAATACTACCAAGATCAAAAAAAAAAAAAAAAAAAAAATAAGAACTAAAACTAAAAATTGATAATAATATTAAAAAATTGTTTCCGACAGTAAAAATATGAACTTGAAATAGAATATAGTGTTTTATATCATTTTTGACCATTAGTATGGGAAACTTCTAAATCGTTATATTTTCTTTCCAGTTCATAATTTTAGTATAGGAAACCAGTTATAACTAGAGATGTGCCGAGCGGCAAATTCCCCGTTGCCGGCAATATTCCCAATCTTGCCATTGCCGGTAAATTTCCATTTTGCCGGGAACATTGGCAATATTGCCGATCCACTTAAATTGCTTTGTTATGTCAAAATTCGGATTATTTTGTAAATAAACTTGAAATTTATTAAGAAATAACCGCCTAGGTGTAAGTCGGACTCGCGCACGCAGGGTTTCGTACCATTATCTATAAAAAATCACATTTGTTGTATGAGAGCCCCCCTTAAATATTTATTTTATTTTAAATTAACTATGTATTTTTATAGTGCATATACAACTAAATATTCTGTAAATATTTCATGCCTCTAACTCTTGCTGTTATTAATATTGAGCTAAAAACGTTAAAAAAATCACGTTTTTTGTGTGGGAGCCCCCCATAAATATTTATTTTATTCTGTTTTTAGTATGTGTTGTTATAGCGGCAAAAGAAATACATCATTTATAAAAATGTCAGCTGTCTAGCTATCACGCATAATGAGATACAGCCTGTTTACAGACAGACGGACAGACAGGCGCATGGAAAGACAGACCGACGGACAGCAGAGTCTTAGTATTAGGATCCCGGCAAAACGGGACCGGCAAATTCGGGCCTAGTTGCGGAAAATTTGTCCTCGAGGGAAGTAAGGATCCCGGTTTTACCCTTTGGATATAGAACCCTAAAGAACTCGCCGTATTCGCATCCGCAAATGCGGAACATTTGCATTCCTTTATACATCTGCATCCGCAAAAGCTTCGCATAGATTGATGCGGATGCGAATGCGTATTAAGAGAATAAAAGCCGCTGGATTTCAATGAAAATCTACTTAATAAGTGGATAGTCAACTATTAGTTTGCCCGAATTGTGAACCCGCGAACCTCATATCTCAGTAATCCCTTGACAGATTCGGCTCATGTTTTATAACTTAACAATTAATCGAGTTATAGTTGAACAAACATACATACATACTTACATACATAAATAAATACAAACGACAGATTGTTCAAGTAGACTCGGAGAACTTGGCTCGCTTCCCTTGCTTGTTTAATTAAAACTGTAAACTCGCGAACCCCATATTTCGGCAACCCCATGACTGATTTGCTGCTTATGTCCGAACGAAAAAAAACTTATTTTGACACGCGCCTACCAAATTTCCTGAAGATCCGATAAAAGATGCTCAAGTTATCGTCAAATAAACATACATAAATACATACAAACGTTAGATTGTTCAAGTAGACCCTTTGTTAGCTTTGCTCGCAAGAAAAACACTTCCTTTTTGGTTAATCTCTAAAAATTGTGTAAATAATACTGTGTTTTTTATTTTTTTATCTTTAAAACTGACTGACCAAAAAACGGCCTATTACTACGTGACGCTTTGATGACGTCATTAAACAACTTGCGTTCGTTTCGTACCGGCTGGCCGGTTAGTGCGTATTTCTGCATTTGGGCGAATATTTCACAAACATTAGATATAAAATGGCTAATCTGCTCACAAGAAAGTCATGTGTTGTGATTACCTGCACTAGTACTACGGTAAAAACACCAAAAAAGCTGTTTTTTCAAGTTCCTTGAGATTCAAAAATGTGGAAAACATGGTTTAACGCTGCGAAGAGAGCTGATCCTGTAGCGGCTAAAAGTTATGTACTATACTGTTGTGAAGACCAAGATAGAACGATCGAGTGAAGTGAGTGAAGCGAGCGAAGCTGTTCTCCGAGTCTGTATAAATAATCTGGCGTTTGTACGAGTTATCGAACAAACATGCATGAATAAAATACATGTATGTTTCGAACATGAACTAAATCAGTCAAGGGGTTGCCAAGATATGGGATTTGCTAGTTCACAGTTTAGGTCAAACTACTAGAATAATATACATCGGGACAAACTACTAAAATGATATACATTTTCAAACATATAAAAACTAGTATTTCGCCTTGAACTGTGAACTCTCTAACCCCATGTTGGTATTTCTATTAGCCAAGTCTACACGCCTAATATTTTTTTTAAATTTCCAGTCAAAGAAACTTAAGTCACAGTTATTTATGTAGGTACTAATTGAAATATGTAAAAAAAACTTGGTATTCGCATCCGCATTCGCGGATGTGAACCTTTAATAATCCGCATCCGCGGATGTCGCAGAGTTGTTGCGGATACAACAACACTGGTCTGCACTTGGATGGGTCACCACAAGTAGCATAAAATTTCTTGAGCCCCTCCGTGCTTCGGAAGGCACGTTAAGCCGTTGGCCCCGACTGCCAACATTGTACGGCAGTCACAACACAACATAAAGCAAAGGTACATGTAGTCAAGTTCATACTAAGTATATGAACTTGTCTGCAAATATAAGTTTGCAAGTTTTTTATGTAACGGAACCCTCAATGGGCGACCGACTCACACTTGGCCGGTTTATTTTTCAGATTAACTACTTAAAATAGTAATTATTTCTCGCCTAAGACAAGTAATATTGACAAATCTGTATGTACCGGCAATTTACAGGGAATTTTGCCGGCAATATTGCCAGTAAATTGCCGGGAACATTGGCAGTTTATATGTAGGATCTAAATTTTTTTAAGATGTCTCATATAAAACGCTTAGATACATTTATTTAATGAGTTTTTTAAATCAATATATCTAATATTCTCAATATTTAGGCAATATTCCCCAAAATTGCCACTTCGGGCAATCTTGCCGGCAATATTCCCAATGTTGCCAATGTTGCCGGCAACGGCACATCTCTAGTTATAACCCTAGATAATTGCAATTTCTTTACAATTACCAATTTTTACCGGAATCTGACACGTGGTTTCAAAATTAAACGTAGACTACGTTTGTATGGAGAAGTCTAGGGTCGGGGGACTCTTAATCGCCTTACTCTCCCTAGTCGTATGTTTGATAACATCATTTACTCTCATCCTATTAATCCTAATATTTAGCACAGTTATTGGAATATTACATTTTTACATTCACATACGACTACTGTGTATATTGAAAAATAAAATACGGGGCGAATTATCCACAAGCCACAATTTTTGGAGCAAGTTCAGTTCATGATACTTGTTAAAATCAAATTTAAATTTCTCGCCTTTTACTTTTCTATAATTAATCTGTGGTCGCTTCCGCCCTACTGTCTCTTGCCTTGTAATATGTCAACTCGCTATGACCGGTCTTTGTCCTTTAAATAAAGAAAATATATTTAAAGTGAAAGTACAGCATTTTATTTAACAATACTGAACAACATAACCTTTCCGCTGTCGCTGGGTGGAATTCCACCCGGCTTCCATTGTCTTACTGTGTCTGGGTTTTGTCGCATCTTGAAGAGTTAAACAAAGTTACTAAAAATGTTGTATGCAAAATCCATACAATATTCGTCTGGCTGAGCGCTTATTTGTATGGGAAGACTTATATATATTTTCTCAAATTTCGTTTTGTTTTTATATAAAGTAGTACAGTATCATGAACTGAACTTGCTTCAAAAATTTGACTTATGGTTAGTCACCCTGTATAAATCTAGTGTCTTATTATAAAACGCAGACTAACGTTAGCACTTGGTTTAAACTAACAATAGAGAATATGCATGAAAAAGTTTATTCGTAAATATTCAGAAGTAAAGTACTAACAGTGAAAACAGAAAATAAGCGGCCAAGTGCGAGTCGGACTCGCCCATGAAGGGTTCCGTAGTAGCAAATAACATAATATAAAAGTCTTGTAGTATTTTTTTTTTATATTTTGATATTTGAGTTGAATGAAAGGTAAATTGTCGTTTATGATTTATGACGTATAAAAAAAAAACTACTTACTAGATATCGTTCAAACCAATTTTCGCTGGTAGTTTTTATGGTAATGAACATAATGTATTTTTTTAGTTTTATAATTTCCTTATTTTAGAAGTTACGGGGGGGGGGGACACTTTTTTCCACTTTGGAAGTGTCTCCCGCGCAAAGTATTCGGTTTAGAAAAAACTGATATTAGAAACCTCAATATCATTTTCGAAGACCTATCCATAGATACCCCACAAGTATGGGTTTGATGAAAAATAAATTTTTGAGTTTCAGTTCTAAGTATGGGGAACCCCCAAAATTTTTTTTGTTTTTTTTTCTATTTTTGTATCAAAACCTTAATGCGGTTTACATAATACATCTACTTACCAAGTTTCAACAGTATAGGTCTTATAGTTTCTGAAAAAAGTGGCTGTGACATACGGACGGACGGACAGACAGACAGACAGACATGACGAATCTATAAGGGTTCCGTTTTTGCCATTTGGCTACGGAACCCTAAAAATTGCTGGAAAAACGAACGAGATATAGCGATTTTACGAAAATATGTCTATCTCACTCGCAAAAACGCTATTTTCTATGGCAAATGTACTGATGACATGTAATTATGACGTCACCAGTCCATATCGGACTTCTCTCTCTAATTGAAACTTTAAATATTAAATATTTATAGATATTTTATAAATTCTTTTAAATTTGTTTACTGTGGTTAATAAGGATGTTATTAAACAAATAAAAAAATGTGTGCATATTCTCTATTACCCAAATGAAGTTGACAGTGAAAAAGGTGATATATTGCGGCACAGTATAGTACCCACGTACAGTCTTACTCAGCAAAGGAATTTAAAGTAATATCTACTCAATATCTGCTCCCATGCTGGTCTGGGAGAAACGAAAAAACTTAGAATGTACCAGCTGCTTCTCTTCCCGCGCAGATCGTAAAAGCCGATCGATGGAATGGGCAAAAATGCGAATCATTTTAACAGGCGATGCGGCTAGCAACCCATCACTGTATTGATTGCTTTTCCATCGCCCACCATGACGCTTAAAGTGGCTTTTGGGTCTTGCGGCCCTGGGCTCTGCATAGAGCCGCAAGACCCAAAATGCTCTGTCTGCCCCATTAGGGATAAAGACGTGATAGTATGTATGTATGTATGTATCTACTCAATGTCGTTAGAGATATGGTTTAATTTAGCTCGCGTCAGAACTCTGCACCTTTTCGTTTAGATACCTAGAAGTGCATTGCAAGCCAATTTCATTCTTATTACTTTAGACATACGATTCATGTCACTAAATTTATCACGTCGGAGTGGTCGCCGCGCGCATAGTAATAATGTAGGTATATTTTCGATACCTAAACGGGGAGTGACACAGGCCTGGTTATCAGGAGGTTTTTACATACATACATACTATCACGTCTTTATCCCTAATGGGGCAGACAGAGCATTTTGGGTCTTGCGGCTCTATGCAGAGCCCAGGGCCGCAAGACTTAAAAGCCACTTTTAGCGTCATGGTGGGCGAGAAGGAGGTTTTTTTAGGCGAATAATGGTTTAACCAAGTACTGAAGGTTAGTCCGCGTTTTATTCTAAGACGGATAACATTATAACGTCAAACCTTCAATCAAACCGATATTTGTTCAATAATTTCATATTATTCTAATTAATTGATCTTATTAAGTGTTGGAGAAACCACGCGTCATATTTTGTTATTAAAGAAAACGTAAAAAGTCAAAATTTTGTTGCATATACATTTTTCAGGTACACATTTATAATTGTTCATTATGTCCCCAGGGGCTAAAAGAAGCTATACCATAAATCCAGATTTTTTACTGCTTTTTTATTGGCCATGAGAAGAATAGGCATGATGAAAATTTTTGATTGATCCATCGAATAAATAAAGAAAATAAAGTAAAAAATTGTACCCGCATTGTTTTCTATTCTCTGACTAACAAAAAATGAAGCGTAGTTCACGCTACGTCACGTTTGGTAAAATTTAAAAAAAAAATTAAAATTTTTCCTGAGATGTGACGTCACAAGCCGCCACTTTAACGTTCTGTATTTTATTAATTTGTTACGAATTGGAGGAATCGTTAATTAAGTGTCTATTATATTTGGATATAATCTAATCGTCTTTCTCTTTGTGGTGTCTTCTTACGTGCGTAACGCCCGTGTTACGCCCATGTAGCGCCCGTGTAACACCCGTGTAACGCCGATGTAACGCCACTTTCGACCCAGGGGATATAAAAATAAATGTATCGCCAAATCGTGTGACGCAGTCCCCGCGATACGTGCGCAGGCGCCTACAGCTCGGTCTCGCTGCGCTGCGCGTGCAGCCAGTGCCGCTCCCGGCGCCGGCTGCGGCGGCACATAGAGCTCTGCAACCACAGAAGCGATTCGTCATCTCGTCCTATCGTCATTTGATCCTAGCACCATTTTGTCATCGCGTCCCACAATCATCTTATGCTACGGTCATCTCGTCCTACTGTCAACTCACCGTATTGTCATCACGTCCCACGGTCAACACAACCTAACGTCAGCTCGTCCCACTCTCATCCCGTACTAAAGTCATCTTGGCCTACCGTCAACTTACAATATCTCATCCCGCCGTCGCTTTATCCTAAATGTCATCTTATCTCTAGGCCATTTCGTCTTAAATTCCATTCGTCCCACGGTCATCTCTTAATGTCATCTCGACCCACATACATTCTGTCCTATCGTCATCTCGTACCACCGTCTATACCTCATCTCAGCCAACAGTCATACCAACCTTTCGTCATCTCGTCCCACTGTCATCTCATACTAAACTCATTTAATCCAACCGTCAACTCACCTTGCCGTCATCTTATCTCACGGCCGTTCCGTCCTATCCTCATCTCGTACTACCGTCTATTCGTCATCTCGTCCCATCTTCATGTCATCTTATTGTTGTGTAAAAATTGTATAATACCTTCAGCTCCTTGTGCTCCTGCTCGTCGTCAGCAAGCTCGGCGTGTTCGCCGCGCTCGCGAGCGTGCTCGGCGTGTTCGCCGCGCTCGCGAGCATGCTCGCCGTGCGCGCCCGCCGCCGCCGCTCGGGCGAACGCTCGCGCCTCGCGCGCCGTCAGCACCTCCTGCAAACATCATCTCTTTTATTCATTTTGCATCCTAAAAAAGCTAAGTTCTGACGAGAGCTACGAAAGTTCAGTACCCTAATGAGTTGGAAAAAATTGCAAATAATTTCAAGTGTTGACCGGTACACAAGAACCAAGCCGATTCTTATGTTGAACATAACGTTAGTAACGTTTTTGCATAGTATCGTTGCGTTTCGGCCAGTAAATCGCGTTTGACCTCCGATGGCTCACCGGTGACCCCCGTGGCCTAATCGGAACAACATGCTTTTCCCGTGGGCGTACAACGTGTTAAACCATATTGCCCATGTACGGTTTACGTACATTGACCGCGCGCGGGTGCCCGGTCAGCAGAATGTCGCCGCGCCCGATTTTATTAATTTGAATTTATTTCATAGTCAGTACGCCACCAACTCTCTTACCATTCGCGAGTTCTTGTAAACCATAACAAACATACTCGTCGCGTGTGCTCATAACATTTAACCCTCTTTTTACCATCTTCACCAACATTCCCATTTACAATATATTTACCGTTTTTCTTATAATTGTTGTTTATATGTGTTTTACGCAATAAACTTCCTTTCTGTTATTCATATAAAATCTTTTATATTTACCTTTTTCCCCGACATATCTACCATTAACTTCTTCTTATATGTACATAACCCGTACAGCTCACATTAAGTAGATATTTATTTATTTTATTTTATTTATTGTCACAAAATCCACAGCTCTTAAATAGTTTTACAATATTAATTTAACTGCCTCCTTGGTGTAGTGGTTAGAGCGTTCGGCTCATGCCCGGAGGTCGCGGGTTCGATTCCCGGCGGGGGCAACGACTTTGTGTTGTTGTCCTAGTTTGGTTAGGACATTGCAGGCTGATCACCTGATTGTCGGTCCCGGTCACTGTCTTTGACACTGGTCGTTACCTAAAACCATGTCAGAGGCCTTTAAGGCGGTTTAAAAACTCTGACACTAGTGCTAGTTACTAACACACACGATAAGAAAGAAGACAATATTAATTTGCAGTACCGACAGCCAATTATGCCAATTTGAATTACTTTGCAGTGATACTTTTGTGTCTGATTACTAGTACATGTTCCGTGTCCTAGCTCAGTGAAACAAGTACCGATGATGATGGAAAGCATGGTATAATAAAATAAGGTATTCTCTTCCCGTGACAGTTGATGACGTAGGTGGAACTTGACTACGTCATCAGTTTGATATGTTGCCACTGTGTGAAATTGAATTACCCGAACGTAATGCATTTTTGAACTTTATATACCAATTTCGAATTAATAATCCATTATATCAATTTATAAAATATTGAATTGATGGATCACGCGAGAATCGCGAGATATTAAATAGCTAAGTTACTTACAGTCTTATTATAAAACAAAGACTAACGAAAGTCCGAGGTTAAAACCCGATCTAAACCAAGTAACAAGGAAAATCTTATTACAAAACGAGGTTTATATCTTAGTTCAAGGAACATCCTCGATCTAAAGTTAAACCTGATATCACCCTAGTCTAAGCTCGGTCTAAGCTTCGACTAACCTCAAAATCATGACATAAAACATAAAAATTGTAGTAAAATCTATAATTTTACCTGATAGCTATTGATAAATGCTTATTATATCCAGGAAATGTGTTGAAACTGCTATGAATATGATTTAAAAGTATTTTTATTGTTTTACAACTTTCCATGACAAAATTATTTTATCACTATTGTTCGTTTATTTACATTCACAACATTAAAAACACGATTTTATATTTCTTACACTATACAACACTCATATAAAAACAATATTTATTAAGATTTTCTACAATTTAGAAACGTAAACAAATAGGTATATAGGTACAATCTATGACAGGCGATTATGACGTCTTACCACAGACTAAATATAGAATTACGTTGTTAAAATTGTCAACATATCTGCGTTCCGTTTCTTGATACTGTTGTACTTTATTTATTGTTAAAGAAATGTTATTTAGCAATCAGAGCAATAAATAAGAGATTTTTGGTAAAATTAAATACATTGCATAATTTGAAATTAATTATATTTTAACTTATTTCCCTTTAAATTAAAATATTTTCGAAAAAATAATATTATTATGAAAAACGGAATGATTTTTCTACTTCCGGTCAGACTAAGTTGGATCTATCCTATTCCGTCTTTTTTGGACGTTTTGTAATAAAGCAAAGTCTAAAGTAGATTTAACGTTTGTTACCGTACTAAAGCCCGACTAAGATAATACGGGACTAAACTACGATTAAGGCCTTTTTTTGTAATAAGACTGTTAATATTTTATTTAATATTCATGAACTAATTGAGAAAGTCCTTTAATTTACTGAAAAGAACAATCAGTGGCAACACTTTGTGACGTAGTCAAGTTCCATCTCGAGAAGAGAATACCTGTTTTATTATACCATGATGGAAAGTACATAAGTACCTGCAAGCAGACCGCCGCCTCCATATCGGCCATGTTGAACGCGCCCGCCTGCCGCGGGATGTCGTCCAGCGAGACCTCTGCAACACGCACACATTTATGTATACCACTGTGGCGACATCTACGCCACTTTACGGGAACTGCTGAGGCAGTGAGACACGGAAGTAGTTCACAAGAAGCACACGAGATGGCGCTGACAGTATCCTACATCTCGATATCGGAATTTGCTTGCCAACTAAAGAATATTGTTTTTTTTTTTTGGGACAAATCACACTGATTGAACTAGCCCCAAAGTAAGTTCGAGGCTTGTGTTATGGGATACTAACTCAACGATACTATATTTTATAACAAATACATATATAGATAAACATCCAAGACCCAGGACAATATAAGAAGGCCATTTTTAAACTTGCCCTGACCGGGGATCGAACCCGGGACCTCTGGGTGGCGGACTAGCATGGTGACCACTACGCCACGGAGGTCGTCAATCATTGTGTTGTTAATCAAAAATATAAACAATTTTAATAAAGTAATCTGAATACGCGGGATGTCATCCAGCGAGACTTACAACGCACACATTTATGTATATCATTGTGTCGACATCTACGACACTGTGCGGGAACTACTGAGGAATAGTTTACAAGGTGCATACGAGATGGCGCTGACAGTATCCTACATCTCGATATCAGAATTGGCTTGTCAACTAAAGAACATAAAATAAATAAAATATCTGTATTTCGGACCTTTTTTGTCCATAGAAGAATTATAAAAGTGTTGATAATAGAAAATATAAACAATTTTAAGAAAGTAATCGGAATAAAAAAATTCTACGCGTTATCAGGATTTTTTTTTAATGTAATTTTAGACATAACAGTCAAAAAACAAAAAAGAATTGGCATTTTCATACTAAAGTGTGCAGCCGCAATTTTTATAATGCCAATTTTTTTTTTGCTTTTTGTCTTTTATTTTAATTCCATTACACTTTAGTGATCTAGTATAGCCCGTGGTTCGATTTATTACGGGTCCCTTCCACGTTATATTTAAAAAGCATAACGCTCCTGACACAGTCGGGTAAAAATTGAAAGCAGAGTAGAGGCGTACCGTGGTGTGAGCAGAAGGCGGGCGGTGGCTGCCGCTGGCGCAGCGCCACGGTGTCGGCCTTGAGCGCGGCTGCCAGCGCGCGCAGCCGCGCCTCCTGCGCCGGCGACCAAGGGCCCGTAGTGCACGCCCTACACACACACCATCGCACTCAACATTTTAAGTAAAACCGGTTTACACATTGACAAGTGACAAGAGAGCGTGTGAATAGGCACAGACAAGTGCTAGTGACAAGTAAGCGTGTGAATAGGCACAGACAAGTGACAAGTGTAAGTGACAAGAGAGCGTGTAAATAGGCACTGACAAGTGACAACTGCGAGTGACAAGTGACAAGTGAGCGTGTAAATAGGCACTGACAAGTGAGCGTGTGAATAGGTGCTGACAAGTGACAAGTGTAAGTGACAAGAGAGCGTGTAAATAGGCACTGACAAGTGACAACTGCGAGTGACAAGTGACAAGTGAGCGTGTAAATAGGCACTGACAAGTGAGCGTGTGAATAGGTGCTGACAAGTGACAAGTGTAAGTGACAAGAGAGCGTGTAAATAGGCACTGACAAGTGACAACTGCGAGTGACAAGTGACAAGTGAGCGTGTAAATAGGCACTGACAAGTGAGCGTGTGAATAGGTGCTGACAAGTGACAAGTGTAAGTGACAAGAGAGCGTGTAAATAGGCACTGACAAGTGACAACTGCGAGTGACAAGTGACAAGTGAGCGTGTAAATAGGCACTGACAAGTGAGCGTGTGAATAGGTGCTGACAAGTGACAAGTGTAAGTGACAAGAGAGCGTGTAAATAGGCACTGACAAGTGACAACTGCGAGTGACAAGTGACAAGTGAGCGTGTGAATAGGCACTGACAAGTGAGCGTGTGAATAGGCACAGACAAGTGACAAGTGTAAGTGACAAGAGAGCGTGTAAATAGGCACTGACAAGTGACAACTGCGAGTGACAAGTGACAAGTGAGCGTGTGAATAGGCACTGACAAGTGAGCGTGTGAATAGGCACAGACAAGTGACAAGTGTAAGTGACAAGAGAGCGTGTAAATAGGCACTGACAAGTGACAACTGCGAGTGACAAGTGACAAGTGAGCGTGTGAATAGGCACTGACAAGTGAGCGTGTGAATAGGTGCTGACAAGTGACATAGATATAACTTGTGCCACTCAATCGGCTATGAAAACAAGATGACTCGTATAGATTTGTCGCCAGAAGCTCCCTTGAAGCAATCACAGGTCCTACACTAATCTTTAATTGTATAAATTAGGGTTAGAGTTAGGAATAAAGAACTGGAAAATAAAAATGAACTCTAAAAAACTAGTATCCAAAGCCGTAAATTAAATACAAAAAGATATAAATTATCACTTGTCTCTCGTCAGTGCCTGTTAACCCACTCATTTGTCATTGTCACTTGTCATTTGTACTTGTCACTTGTCAATATTTGAACCGAGCTTAACCTGTAGCTAAGAACCAGCTTTAAAAAAAACCGCATCATAATCGAACCACTCGTTAAGGAACAACGATGGTAAAATAAGTACATTGACATGTTAAACTTATATATTTATAATTATAACACTCCTCTTAGTGTTGAGGGCAAAAAATCATAAATAAATAATAAAATATTTTTCATAAAGACCGAAGGCCGAGCTTCGTGGCGAGGGTGAATGAAGCGCCCCCCCCCCCCCCCCCTACCAACCTACCAACCCTTCCCCGCCAGGTTTAAAATAAAGTACGTACTGCGAGTGCTGCATCCAGGGCCCCGGCGACAGCAGCGGCTCCCCGAGCGCGGCCCGCTCGGCCTCCAGCCGCGCCAGCAGCTGCCGCCCCACCAGCTCCGCCGCCGCGCGCTGCGCACACGCATAACGATAACTGACAGACTAGTTCTGGGCTATACTTTATACAAAACAACATACAATACTTAAACAGTAATTAAGTTTTTTTTACATATGTGATGTCAGATCAGATGGCCCTTAACGATATCTGACCGACTGTTCTGGACAATACTTTATACAAAACAACATATAATACATAAATTAAGCAGCAATATTTTTTTTTATATACACGGTGATTTTTATTGGTTTTGGAGCCGAAGGCCACTTCATTAGGATCCTTAGTAACATCTAGACCTAAATAGCTAGTCAAAATAAAATATCAGAAACAAAACATGTTGACAAAAACTCGTAAGTAAAGTCGTGAGATCAATTTATAGTACCGCCGCCGCCAGCCGACCGGTGCTCATCGGCAGTGGCAGTTTTGGAGCGCAACTACGTAGTCTCGATCGAAACTCATTTACGCAACTTTTATATCTTATGTCATATACAAATTTGGATTACGTAGTTATATGAATAGAAGAATTTATTTACTATACGATTTTTTTCCAAGACCAATAAAAATTTACATATCATATGACACCCGATGGCAGCAAAGTGACGTCAGGTCCAATCGACTGTTGTGATTGGACCATCAGTTGACAGGTTCTTTTGCTCCGTCAAATGTAGCCAATCACAGCAGCTTGTTGGACCTGACGTCACTGTGCTGCCATGTGGTGTCACATATTGTTCAAAACCATCAGCATTTCAAATATTGGTATGCAGAAAAGTGAGATCTCACTATTTATTTAATGACGTCACATTTTTATATACGCGCTGACTTTTTATTGGTTTCCATTCATACATAATTGTATTTTATTTATTTATTTAAAAACTTTATTGAGCCAAAAGCTACAATAGGTGGACTTAATGCTAAAGCATTCTCTCCCTGTCAACCTTTAGGAAAAGAAAACAGACAACAAAGTTGGCGTCTAAATAACAGATAAAATATATAAGCCAGAAACATAATTACCTATCAATTATAATAAATACAATTAATACATATTTGATACCCACATAATATATTTATAAATAGAATAGACCTACATAAATACATACATATATATGATTTTGTAGATGAAGTAAGATAAAAATGTTGCGAAAATGATTTTAGATCGAAATCACGTAGTTACGCCCGACCAAAACTGCCGCGTGACTTCGATGAGCACCGGCTGGCCGGCGGCACCTAGCAGCGGTAGTACTAATCTCACGTTTTTACTTTTAAGTAAACATGTTTTGTTTCTGATTTTTATTTACTAACGATGCCTATGAAGTGGCCTTCGGCTTCAAAACCGATAAAAAACCATATGTACGTGCATTGTTTTTCCGTAACTCGAGTGTTCCTGTTTCCACTAAGTTTTAAAGGTTTATGAAAATTTCAAGAGTACATAAAATGAAAATATTTTCGGTTTGTGATGGTAGAAGGGGACCAACCTATTTATTACACGCCAGAAAGAAAAGTTCTGAAGAACTGTGATACAGATCTAGTTAGACATAGCGACAAATTACACTGATTTCAAAAAGGCCATTTTCCAACTTGTCCTGGCCGGGGATCGAACCCGGAACCTCTAGATGGCGGACTAGCGTGGTCATTATAGTTCCGCGATGGTGTGTGACTGACCTCGGGCTGGCCGGCGGCGGTCTCGGCCAGCGCCAGCAGCACGTCGTAGGCCTCCAGCGCGCGGTCGGCCGCCCGCAGCGCGCCGCACACGCACGTCAGCCGCGACTCGTGCACCGCGCACGCGCTGTACAGCCTGCGGAGTGACGTATGTATACATGGTGACGTCACAGCGCGTTATGTATAGCAAACACACGGTGACGTCACAGTGTGACCGCACCGCAGTGCGTACCTGTGCGCGGTGTCGGCGGCGTGCTGCAGCGCGGCCTGCAGCACGCCGCAGTCATTGTATAGCAAACACACGGTGGCGTCACAGTGTGACCGCACCGCAGTGCGTACCTGTGCGCGGTGTCGGCGGCGTGCTGCAGCGCGGCCTGCAGCACGCCGCAGTCATTGTATAGCAAACACACGGTGGCGTCACAGTGTGACCGCACCGCAGTGCGTACCTGTGCGCGGTGTCGGCGGCGTGCTGCAGCGCGGCCTGCAGCACGCCGCAGTCATTGTATAGCAGACACACGGTGGCGTCACAGTGTGACCGCACCGCAGTGCGTACCTGTGCGCGGTGTCGGCGGCGTGCTGCAGCGCGGCCTGCAGCACGCCGCAGTCATTGTATAGCAGACACACGGTGGCGTCACAGTGTGACCGCACCGCAGTGCGTACCTGTGCGCGGTGTCGGCGGCGTGCTGCAGCGCGGCCTGCAGCACGCCGCAGTCATTGTATAGCAGACACACGGTGACGTCACAGTGTGACCGCACCGCAGTGCGTACCTGTGCGCGGTGTCGGCGGCGTGCTGCAGCGCGGCCTGCAGCACGCCGCAGTCATTGTATAGCAGACACACGGTGACGTCACAGTGTGACCGCACCGCAGTGCGTACCTGTGCGCGGTGTCGGCGGCGTGCTGCAGCGCGGCCTGCAGCACGCCGCAGTCATTGTATAGCAGACACACGGTGACGTCACAGTGTGACCGCACCGCAGTGTACCTGTGCGCGGTGTCGGCGGCGTGCTGCAGCGCGGCCTGCAGCACGCCGCAGTCTGCCTGCAGCCTCGCGCAGCGTGCTCGCCACGCCGTCACCGATGCTGATAGCGCGCAACCTGCACGACACATATACTATTTACATATCTTTATGGTTGATTCTTGCATGAGGCTTAAGCCCGGTTTTGACAAGTGACAAGTGTGAGTGACAAGTGACAAGAGATAAGTGGCAAGTGACAAGAAATATACAACGTGGAAAGGACATACCCGTAATAAATCAAACAATGTGCTATATCAGATCATAATAGCTTAATAAAAATAAAATAACAGCTATGAAACAAAAAAACAAATTCGACATTCCCATACAAATTGCCCAGGCGGCTGCTCACTTTAGTATAGAAATGCCAAAAATATTTTTAGTTCTTGTACCGTTATTTTAATTAAATTATACCTTAGTGATGTAGTATAGCCCGTGGTTCGATTTATTACGGGTATGTCCATTCAACGTTATACATGCACTTGTCACTTGTCAGTGCCTGTTTACACGCTCACTTGTCACTTGTCACTCGCACTTGTCAATGTGTAAACCAAAGTTAAAGTTTATCTGTTCTTGTGAATAAAGTGCAAAGCCGACATCTGGCCATAGAACCAACAAGCTTCTGGCCACTTAAGTAATGTTGTAGACACATCAAGAAATATAATAGCTTATTACTTTACGAAGTCGGCGTAATGTTTTGTAAGCATTTTTTAAATGTCTTATTTCTTGGACTAAAAACTTGTCACATTATAGTCGTAATAAAGCCGTAAATAAGAAGTTTTTGTATAAGAAAAAAAATTTTTTCGATCCAACTTTTTTTGTGCTACCTAAATACTTATCGACACAAATGTTTAATATCAAACTCAATGAGGTTGCGTCGTTTCGTTATAGTGTTCTTATGACCACTTTCCAGCTCCATCATCAGATCAGCTCCGTGTCATAATAATATTGCATTGTTATTATATTTTGGAAGAAAAAGACCACAACCCTCCATTTCAAGTATTGTATGTCTGCACTTTTAATGCAAGATCTCTACTGTCAGAAGAAAGACTTATAGAATTTAAAGAATCTATATCTAAAATCAACTATGATATTATTGGACTTGCAGAAATAAGAAGAATTGGATATGAAATAATAGAAGATAAAGAACACATATTCTGTCACTTTGGGGAAACAAAAGGACACTTTGGGGTTGGTTTCCTGATAAAGAAGAAACTAAAATCAAACATAGAAAGCTTTATCGGAATATCGGAGCGGGTCTGCATACTCAACCTTAAATTTCAAAATCAACTTCTTTCTATAGTACAAGTTCATGCACCCACTACTGAAGCTAAAGATATTGAAGTAAAAAATTTTTATGAAAAAATTCGAGAAGCTCTAACAAAATGTCATCAAAATTTAATTATAACTGGAGATTTCAACGCTCGGGTAGGACAATGTATACCCGGAGAAGAAAGAGTACTTGGCTGCTGTTGCTATGGGAAAAGAGACAAAAGAGGGAAAGTACTCATAGAATTTTGCTGGGAAAACCGCCTAACAGTTGCTAATAGCCTATTTAAAAAGAAAATGGAGAATATGTGGACTTGGCTCTCACCACACAAAACAAAAAGTCAAATAGATTACATTTTAACTAATAAAAGAAAACAAGTAAAGAATTTTGAAATTTTAAGCAACCTGTCCTACCCCAGCGACCACAGATTCTTAAGAAGCACTATCAGACTGACATCTGTAAAGAGAAGCAGAGCCAAATTTAATAACAGCAATAAAAGTCTAAACACAAAAGAAGAAAAAGAACTATTTTTAAAAATCCTCAAACAAAAATTATGCACAAAAAATTTAGAAAAAAATGCAGACATAGAAGAATATTATGACAAAATCAAGTCAGCAATATTGGAAAGCCTAACATCAGTAAAACGTGTTAGTACTAAGCAAAAAACCTTGCCTGACCACATTAAAGGCCTTATCAATAGAAGGCAGGAACTAACACAGAAAAAGAACATTACAAAAGAAGAAAAAACCGAACGTAGCTATTTATACAAAAACATACCTAAACTTATAAAAAAGGAAAATCAAGAACACAGATTAAACACAATAGAAAAGTACTTGAAAACAACAGGAAGTATGAAAAAAGGCTTAAAAGTATTAAATAATGAAAAACAATGGATTCCCTGCCTCAAGGAAAAGGACAAAAAAGAGAACACTTTCTCCAGAACAAAAATAGTAGAAACAGCTACAGACTTCTATAAGAAATTATACTCGGAAGAAAAGAAACCAACATCAGAACAGGAAGCTCAGTTCTTGCAACAAAACACAGAAACTATAAAGAGATTTACCCTGGAAGAAGTAAAGAAAAAGATGGAATCTTTACAAAGTGAAAAGAGCAGCGGACCAGATGGCATCCCTAATGAAGCACTAAAAATAGCCACACATCTTTTAGTGTCCCATTTGACTACTTTGTTTAATATGATTTTTGATCGCAAAGAAATACCAAAAGAATGGGCAGAGTCAGATATATTCTTTTATACAAAAAGGGTGATCCAGCTGACATAAATAATTACCGACCGATAAGTCTGCAATCAACTATTTATAAAATATTTGCATCTTGCTTGGAAAAAAGAATCGAACCATATACAGAAACACAACAACCTGTAGAACAAGCTGGTTTTAGAAAACAATTTAGTACAATCGATCATATTCACACTCTAGACTTAGTTATTGAAAAATACACAGAGCGCAACCGCCCCCTTTACTTGGGCTTCATTGATTATGCAAAGGCTTTCGACTCTATATCCCATGACAGTATGTGGAGAGCTCTATATGAATGCAATGTACCGCAAGAGACTATTGAACTTATAAAGGATATATATGAAAAAAGTAAAAGCCGAGTCAAACTAGAAAACAAAGGGCCAGAATTTAAAATCGAAAGAGGTGTAAGGCAGGGAGATCCTTTATCACCAAGAATCTTCATAACAGTACTTCAGAGCATTATGAAAAATTTAAAATGGGAAAAAAAGGGTATATATGTAAACGGTAAATTTCTTAATAATCTTAGATTTGCTGACGACATAGTAATATTTGCAGAAACAGCATCACAACTTGAATCCATGATGAATGAACTTCAAACTGTCAGTCACAACATTGGCTTAGAACTAAACACAACAAAAACCAAACTAATGACAAATGGTATTAAGAAACCCATTAAAGTTAACAATGTATTATTAGAATATGTTAATAATACACATATTTAGGAAAACAGATATCTTTTAGCAACTCCAGACACAAAGACGAACTGGACAGACGTATAAACCTTTCTTGGAATAAATTTTGGAGTTGCAAAGAAATATTAAAATCTAAGCTACCCTTAAAACTAAAGAAAAAGGTTCTCGATTCTTGTATCCTTCCTTGTCTCTCATATGCCAGTCAAACATGGATATATAATACCTTAACACAAAATAAAATACAATCATGCCAGAGATCCATGGAACGAAGCATTTTAAATATCAGAAAAATAGACAAAATCAACAGTACAGAAATCCGAAAGAAAACCAAACTGAATGATGCTTTACAATATTGTAAAAAAATGAAGTGGAGATGGGCTGGTCATATAGCACGCATGAACACTAAGAAATGGACAAGAAGGGTGACAAACTGGAACGGTCCTTTAGGCAAAAGAAGAAAAGGGAAACCAAACGAAAGATGGATAGATGAAATAAATAAAATGGCAGGAAGTAATTGGATGGAAAAAGCAAAAAATAGAAAACTGTGGAAAAAAATGGAGGAGGCCTTAACTCACTGAGAGGTCCTTAATAATAAAAAAATAAATAAAAATGTAATAATAAAAAATACAATTACTAACAGATATTGACAAACTGGAATCTATATATATATATACAACATGACGATCAGAAATGGGAAATGATAATGATAAGATGCATGAAAGAGAAAGTTCTTTAATAAATAAATATATGTATGAGAAACTAAAATTAACTAATCAAAATAATGTTATAATGTAAAGAAATTAATGTATGGAAATTAATTTTATTAAGGAATAAATGAGGCTTTATTATTATTATGTTGGTACACTTTTCAGCCACGGCTCCATAGGGACCCGGTTCTTTGAGGCGTTCATGGGGTCAAAGCCAACATGAAGAGGCCTTTTAGTACCTTTTTATCTAAACTGTGAGATGGCTGCATCTACGGAGGTCTATCCCTTATAATTATTAATGTACCATTATTAATGTACCATTGAGATGCACTAACGGACTGTCCTCCATAGCTGCCGAACTATTGCCAGGGAGGGATTAACTTGGTTTGGGCTATGGGGATGGGATGTTAGTGGGCCGGGTAACTGGGTTATGGAGTGAGATACGGACATCTACCTAAAAGTCTCTCACAGTAATTTTAACTATTACATTTTGAAATAAAAGCCACTACGAAATTTAATAATTGTAGTTTAATTTTGATATGTAGTAATTAATACAACAATACAATTTTTAACTAACATTATTTTTTATTCTTGTGACATTTGTCACACTGACATCTGTCATAATGACATTAAGAGTTAATAAGTATACGCTATATACTTATGGTGAGTATGGGAAGTGAATCAATAACTTGCAAGATTTGATTACAGACAGATAGACAAACAAAGTGTGACAGTTAAAACTAAATAAAAACTTGTAAAATGGCGTGCGCCTCACCGTCGTTGTTGGCGCTGACGATGGCCTCCCGCAGGTCTGCGTGCGCGCACACGTCCCGCGCCACGCGCTCCGCGCACCCCGCCCACGCCTGCACACACCACACACGATGTACACTTCAAGTTGCGTGTAATTGTGACTCAAAAACGTGTATTTTCTCTCCAAAACTTAAATCTATACATAAATCACATAATTTGTTGGAGACTGGTGTTTGTAGTTATAATAAATGTTACGGTGTACAATATTTTTTAATAATTTAACTTTTGGGTTTGGGCCGCTTCTTCTAAAGTAAAACAACGATGAATATTTGCTTTGCTAGTCTATCAATACAAATATTTGGTTCGAACAAATGATATAAAAATACCTATTTCTATGTTTGTACAATGCCATCTATTTTAATATAGAGCAACTAATGCCGTTTCTACACATTTTAAATTAGAATTTTAATTAGTTAAATAAGAAATAATTTAATTTGATGGAGTGTTGTCTTTAGAAGGCTGAGATACTTCATAGGTAAAGTTTCGAGTTCCCGTGAGGTAGTAAAATGTAAAGAATATGAAGAAACTGGTCTCTGTAGACTGCTGGGGACAGTTCACCAGTAAAGTGTCAATGTCAAGATTCCGTAGAATAGTAAAATGTAATCCCGCGTTCATCAGCTAGGAAATAACAATACAATACCTCGTCGCTGCTGCCGCCGTCGCTGGCGTCGTCTGCCGCGCGCCGCAGCCGCACCAGCGACGCCAGCTTGGCCTGCCGCGCCGCGCCCACTCCTGCGAGGGGGGCTGCCTTGAGCACGGTTTGCAAGTGACAAGTGCGAGTGACAAGTGACTAGTGAGCGAAGCCCGGTTTACGTATCGAAGTTTGACAACAGGCACTGACAAGTGACAAGTGCAGAAGTACCGCTTGTCACTTGTTACTTGTCACTCGCACTTATAATAACAATATTAATTCTTTATTCACTTAAAGATTTGTACAGCATTTGTACAAGATAGTTGTTACACAAAAAAGGTTGTTATAGGTTAATACAAATTAATTTAAACCCCGTTATGTTAAAACTTGTCACTTGTCAATGTGTAAACCGGGCTTTACATCAATGTACATGATCTAACATTATAAACTGAATTATTTTGAGGGTGAATTCAGTCTGCAATACTGAACAACTTTCTTTCAGGAACATATATCGAAATTTAAAAAATAAAACTTAACCTCCGATACGAGTTAACCGATCAGCTGAATCGGATTTGTATTATAAGCAAAAAATATTTTTCATATTTCGATATATGTTCTTTAAGGAAAGTTGTTCAGTATCATGGACTGAATTCAATCTTAAAATGATTTCAGTATATTATGTTAGTCATAATACAATTTTTTTATTTTATTTATTTAGCTTTTATTTGCCAACACATTTAACAAATTTTCTTCAATTTTTTTTTTCTATGTATTAGTTGTTGGGTATCGGCGTGTCTTGCGACACGAAAGCCTCTTCCAGCTTTTTCCACTCTTCTCTTATTTTGGCTTTTCTATACCATAATGGACCCGCTGTTTTTTTAATGTCGTCAGACCAACGCTTTCTTTGTCTTCCTATTTTTCTTTTTGTTGTGACTTTCTTTTTTCTTTAAAGAATAAAAAGAAAAAAGAAAGTCATAACATAATACAATATTATACAGCAAATATTTAAACACGTAATTCCATATTGCGCCGCCAGTAGCGCTGTTTGCGCACTGTCAGCCAATCAGTAGTGTTTAAGACTATTAGAAGATGGCGGCGTTACTGTCAGCTGTACTAATAATTTATATTTTAAAGAAAAATTCTAACGTATTTTTTTACACTTTGGGCGCTGGGGGTCACTTTTGACCCGCGAAAATATTTAATTTAAAGTGTCTGTCTGTCTGTATGGTACCAAACCCTTGCCCCGTACCTGGCGAGGCGACCACCCCGGCGCCGTCGGCCGAGCCGTGCTCGCGCTCGCAGCTGCCGCCGCTCGCCGCCAACTCGCAGCATCTGCAATGGTGGACGCAATAATAGGCCGTGTGGTTTCCGGCAGAGTAGAATAGGACCACTCCAAGTCCTCCCGTGGATGTCGTAGAAGGCGACTTAGGAAATACAAGCTGAACAAAGCTTATAAACATCAATGAGACCTCTCCAACCCGTCTGGCCAGCGAGGAGTGTAGGCCAAGTCCTCTGGCTGCTCTGGCCAAGTATGGCTCTGGTAGTACAGTGCAGTGGAGACAAAAAGACCTGATGATGATTGGCTTCAGACTGCTGTCTCGCCCAGCATCTTGCTAAAAGTGACCTTTGGGTTTTGCGGCCCTGGACTCTGCTTGCTTAGAGCCGCAAGACCCAAAACGCTATGTCTGCCCCGTGAGGGATAAAAACGTATTATTATTTTTGTATGTATTAAAGTGTTTACCGATTACTCGTTTTGGAAACCCCAGCCACTGGTAGTGATGTACAAGACTCGAGTCCTTGAGTTCTAATTTTGAAGACTCGAGTCGGTTTTGCAGGGCTCTATGAGCTATAGGCTTGAAATTCCGAGCCGAGGCGAGCGCGAGTTCTCTGAGCAACAACTCGAGCCTTTAAAAGAGCTTGAGTCTTAAAATGAACGTGAGCAGTTTTTGAAAGCTTACAAGACTCGATGCATGATTTCAGATTAAATTTTAGTTATTCAAGGTGTGCACGCAAACATTCTTTTAAATTATATTGTAATCAATCATATTTTAATTCTTATAGACAGATGACGTTTGTAAATTAAAAATTATTGCTTTTAAATGGACGCGAAAAACATAATCCTCCCTCTTCGCAGGCGGGTAAAAGGACTCGAGCGCAGAAAAAGGCTCGGGTTTAGAAACAGACTCGAGCTCTAATTTCACGCTCCGAGTCTCACTTAAGCTCGCAGTCGTCGAGCCTTCCGTTAACTGAGTCGAGCTTTGTAAACGACTCCGAGTCCTACGTAAGAGGACTCGGAGGACTCGAGTCTTGTACATCACTAGCCACAGGAAGTTCCTGAACTTCCTGTGACTGATGATGTCAAAGTCAAAGTCAAAATAAAATAAAAAAATTCAATGTAGGATAAATGTATCTATTATTGAACGTCATTTTTTTTAAATATTATTTTCGTTCAAAAGCTAAACAGGAAGTTCAGGAACTTCCTGTGACTGATGATGTCAAAGTCAAAGTCAAAATAAAATAAAAACATTCAATGTAGGATAAATGTATAATTATTGAACGTCATTTTTTTTAAATATTATTTTCGTTCAAAAGCTAAAAACTGCTAGCGTTTCGGAACGACCACTGCTGGGAAGATTACGCCGAAAGAAACCCAGTTCAGTATTGGTCCCTACCCAGCCTGAAGGGGTTACAATTACAGATTTACACTTTAGCTATACATTATACAGACATTATTAAACTTAGTTACAGTGTGTCGCGAGCCGGTGCGGTGCACGGGCCTGTAGTCACATTCGCCTGATGAAGACCTCCGGATGAGGTCGAAACATGTCGGCAGTAGCTGACTCTATACATGAGTAACGCGTTAACAAGGCTGTCTCACTCCGCGGTAGGTAGGTATTAAATAAAAACTGGTTAAGTGCGAGTCGGACTCGCGCACGAAGGGTTCCGTACCATTATCTATAAAAATCAAGCTTTTTGTATGGGAGCCCCCTTAAATATTTATTTTATTTTAATTTTTTTATTTATTATTAAAATAAAAATACAACTGAGTAATTGTGAATATTTCAAGTGCCTACCTGCTGCTACTATTGATATCGAGCAAAAAAGGGCAAAAATCGCGTTTGTTGTATAGGAGCCCCCCTTAAATATTTATTCTATTTTGTTTTTAGTCTTTGTTGTTATAGCGGCAATAGAAATACACAATTTGTGAAAAATTCAACTGTCTAGCTATCGCGGTTCTTGAGATACAACCTGGTGACAGATAGACGGACAGGCGGACAGACGGACAGACGGCCAGACAGCGAAGTCTTAGTAATAGGGTTCCGTTTTTACCCTTTGGGTACGGAACCCTGAAAAGCAAGTACACGGCGGCCACGCCAGCGGAATCAGTGCGGCAGAAAAGGTAAGCGTTACGCGATAGAAAGAGACGGAAAGAGATGGAACGTCTAGGCGAATATAATTGTAGGTTATGAGCGTTGTGCGATTTGAATTGAACTTAATTGTGTCGTAGCGAGAGTCGCTATTGCTTTAATTGATTTTTCGGAGTGAATCTTCTGTATTTGTACTATTATGTATTCTGTGGTTTAACTATACATATAACCTCTCATCTGTCTTCTTCTTATCGTGTGTGTTAGTGACTAACACTAGTGTCAGAGTTTTTAAACCGCCTTAAAGGCCTCTGACATGGTTTTAGGTAACGACCAATGTCAAAGACAGTGACCGGGACCGACGGCTTAACGTGCCCTCCGAAGCACGGATCATCTTACTTATCAGACAATCAGGTGATCAGCCTACAATGTCCTAACCAAACTAGGACAACAACACAAAGTCGTTGCCCCCGCCGGGAATCGAACCCGCGACCTCCGGGTATGAGCCGAACGCTCTAACCACTACGCCACGGAGGCAGTTACCTCTCATCTGTGAGCAGACCGGAATCCGGTCGACATCCATTGTTTTACTATTGTGTCTGGAGTTTTGCACAGACAACAGGTTAAATTATACAATTAAAATTAGCAGTCAACAGATGCTGTACTGTATACCTGGCGGTGCTGAGGCAGGCCTCCGAGTCCCGCTCCGACAGATTAAGGCTGGTGTCGCAGTCCCCGGCCGGGGACACCGCCACGCACGGCACGGCCCTGGCACAACAACCAATCATACTTAATGACGACAGGGTTCGAAAAGTGTGATTGTAATTAGTCCGTCTTTTAGGTAATCCAAAAACAATGGACCCGTATTTTTCAGTTTACCAATAAAGTAAAAATTCACAAAGATACGGAGCGTCAAAGTTCCGGAGAGGCTTGCGACGTCACCGCTAAGTAAAAATCGTACCCAGCCGTGACGTTATGAGAAATTTATATTCGCTGTATCTTCGCCATTTTTGGTTTCTCAGAGAAAAGAAAAAATACGTGTACAATATTTTTTAATAATCTAACCGATGGACCAAAAATATTTTTCCATTTGTCACGCCTATTCAAACAGTATGTATTTGTGGACTTGAAATCTTATGTCTGCGAACAGATGAATAATAATAAATAAATATATAGGGACAAATTACACTGATTGAGCTAGCCCCAAAGTAAGTTCGATCCTTGTGTTATGTTATGGGATACTAACTCAACGATACTATATTTTATAACAAATACATATATAGATACACATCCAAGACCCAGGACAATTTGAAAAAGGCCATTTTCCAACTTGCCCTGACCAGGGATCGAACCCGGGACCTCTGGGTGGCGAACTAGCATGTTGACCACTACGCCACGGAGGTCGTCAAAATGACAGGTTAAGATTATGGTACAAAAGGTACAACTTAATACTAAGCATTGTCTACCAGTTGACCTTTGGGACTTAGCAGAGAAGATGGTAGATGTACCCAAAGAACAAAACAAAACAAAGAAACAAACAACAACACAACTTCTCTTGATACCTTTTTTTACGTGAAAGCAAGTTCCTCTGCGGTGGTTCTTAGCTAAGTTTGATGAAAATCGGTTTAACTGTTGAAAAGTTATTGAGGGTTAACGCTTCAAAGTTAGGATTTTGTAATTTTCCTATCAAATAATAGATGGCTCTACAGATATAAATTGGAATATGTAGTTCCGGTATTCATCACTAGATGGCGCTCTTGAAAGTCGCGGGTTTGTAAGTTGCCTTGCAAATAAACTTATTTAACATTTATTCATCACTAATTTTTCGTTCATTTATCACTAACCCTACTAATATTATAAATGCGAAAGTAAGTTTGTATATTTGTTTGTTAGTTACTTCTTTACGCTTAACCTATTTGGATGAAATTTGGTATGGATATAGTATGACACTCGGGGAAGGACATAGGGTACTCTTTATCCTGAAATTCCTACGGGGGGCGAAGCCCGCGGGTATAGCTAGTTCGTCATCAATTCATAATTCATTCATCACTCAGTAATCATTCATTCACCATTAACTCAATCAATCAGTCGTTCATTCACTCACTTATTCATTCTTGATAAAAAGTGCACAAAGAGTAAACATAATTAATTGTACCGGCTTTCCCAATCATTTATTCGTTCATTCACTCATTCATTCATTCTTGATAAAGAGTGAACAAAGACGAGACTTAACTGCAGACCTAATAAGATAAGAAACATATCAAATTGTACCGGCTTTCCTCCGGATCATCCGGGTCTCTCTGCTGGGGGGTCGGCAGTTCTGCTGGACTGAGGATCGACGAGGAGTTTTGCTCGGTTCTGGAGCGGTCCGCGTCGTTGTCCAACTCGCCCGCGGGCTGGGTCGTCGATTCACATTCGTCTGGAAAATGAATATCACCAATTTAGTACAGCTACATGTTTAGGTTACATAGATGGTTTCTCCCATTAATGTGGAGTCAGTTCTTTTAATATTTTTTAGCCAGGTTAGGTCTATTCTCAACTATTCTGGGTTGTCAGTAGGTTTGAATTTTCTTTCTTCATGGCTCGGGCCATGCTCATTACTCATCCATGTGGCAGTGCAGACCGTTACCGCGTTTTTTTTAACACCAGCGTCTTACGAAGGACGTAGTCGCAGTCCCCTCGCGTCTAATTTATTTATTTATTCGGACTACATGGTCCGTCCAATTGTAACAATTTTTCTTAAAACTATGTTCGTAATCTCCCATGCTGGTCTGGGAGAAACGAAAAAACTTAGAATGTACCAGCTGCTTCTCTTCCCGCGCAGATCGTAAAAGCCGATCGAGGGAAATGAATGGGCAAAAATGCGAATCATTTTAACAGGCGATGCGGCTAGCAACCCGTCACTGTATTGATTGCTTTTCCATCTTCTTGCCCACCATGTCGCTAAAAGTGGCTTTTGAGTCTTGCGGCCCTAGGCTCTGCATAGAGCCGCAAGACCCAAAATGCTCTGTCTGCCCCATTAGGGATAAAGACGTGATAGTATGTATGTATGTTCGTAATGTTGTAAGTACATATACATTTATTTAACAGCTCCTGTTACAATTTTGCTCCAGAATGATTCCAGTGAACTGTCAGCTGCAGTATGTCGTTACTGCTGGCTTGCATAATCATTGCTTAACAGATCGTTAAGCAATGATTATGATCTGATGGCCGCACCATCTTAGACATCAACATCATCATCGTCAGCTTTCAGGATACCACTACTAGGCATAAGGCACTTCTGTCTTAGACGGATCTCTGAAATTAAAATGGTGACGGACTTCCACGATGTTTACCGAGCTTACCCGAAACTGCTTCCTTCGATGGCCCTGGCTAGCTTGTACTCCCTCCTCCTCAGCCTCCCATTATTAGCCCTCGCTGCTACCGCCACTAGTTGTCTCTCAATGGCTAGTGCTCTCGCCAGGGTAACCCATTCCGCTCGGAGGCTAATCAGTGACGATCTTTTTACATGACACTTCCACCTCTGGTATAGCCCTGGCCTGCTTGTCCTCCCGACAGCCTCACATCATTACCCCGCAGCTACCACTGCTCGCTCTCTCTCATTGGCTAGCACCCTCGCCAGGGTAACAGAGGCTGCTGATGATGACTGTTACGATCATTTTACCTGACACTTCCTCCTCCGGTATAGCCCTGGCCTGCTTGTCCTCCCGCCGCCGCACCAGCTCTGCGATGACCCCGTGCAGCTCCGCGAGCCTCGCATCGTGCGCCCTGGCAGCTGCAGCGGCCCTCTGCCTCTCACTGGCCAGCGCCCTCGCCAGGGCGTCCCGCTCGGCTCGGAGGCTGGTGATGTCTTCGCGACCGGTTTGGGAGGCCACCTGGAAGGAAATGTCAGTTACTACTTCTATAATCAACCAATTTTGTTGCTGTTTAAAAAAAAAAATTCTTTACAGTACTATTTTTTATATAAAATATTTAAAAAACAACATACACAGTAAAATAGTCTGGTCGGCTCTACCTATATGACATACGGTCGCATAATTGAACAATGAAGTCATCATCATCCGAGTGTATTTTCCCGGTTGCATCCTCAGTAGTAATGCTTCAGAGCCCGGGGTCCACTAACAAACCCTAAACAAGGAGATTTTACAAGGTTACTGGTTTTTACACAGAGCGACTGCCGTCTGACCTCCACAGCCCAAAGAGTAAACCAGAACCAATCCTAAAGGTAGCTTGATGATCAAACGCTAGATGGCTTTTGGTACGTGCCTTCCGAAACAGGGAACCATCTTTATTTTCGTATAATCAGGTGAATCAAGCCTGCAATATCCTAACCAGACTGGAAACAACTTTTTTACAAAGTATGCTTCCCAGTGGGATTCCAACCCACGACCTCCGGATCACACGGCAAACGCCTTCACCACTGAACCACAGAGGCAGTCCAGTGAGAGAAAATAGAAGTTTGTTTGTTATTCTAGTAACGAATATACAGACGATAGAAAGGTGTAAGTTGCCCTTTATGTTCTAAAAATAACTTTGGAGTGGTTTCACATTAGTGACAGTGGAGTGGTCTACAGGACCCCAAGCTCCCCGAATCAATCCTTAAAAGCGAATTGACAGACACGCAGACATACGGGTTTTGTATCGTATTGCACAAATATAGTCTGTAAGGAGGTAAAATATGTTTTTTAAATCATCCCGGAATAAATGTCATAAATTAATATCTATTATTTCTCTTTACTTTAATCTTTTCTTTTGTTTTTTAGTTTAATTATTATAGTTTATGGTATTGTTGTCAATAAAAACAGTATTTGAAATTTTGAATAACTTGTTCTTCTTATCGTGTGTTAGTGACTAACACTAATGTCAGAGTTTTTAAGAGTCCCCCGAACCTAGACTTCTCCATACAAACGTAGTCTACGTTTAATTTTGAAACCACATGTCAGATTCCGCAAAAAATTGGTAATTGTAAAGAAATTGCAATTATCTAGGTTTATAACTGGTTTCCCACAATAAAATTATGAACTGGAACCCACTCCAAGTTAAAATGTAAGAACACAAGCAACAATTACTAACATAGGTTAAGTAAAACTAACTCAAAGATCCTGCCATCTGAAATAAATGATTTTTATTTATTCTATGTCTAGCAGTGGACGTAATGAGGCTGTAATGATGATAATGATTGAATGGCGACTATTTCTTCCAACCTACCATCACTGGGAACCCATTCTGCTGCGGCAGCGGCGGAGCGGTGACGGGCCGCAAGCTGGAGTACCGCCAAGAGGACTCCCTGGAGGCCTCCTCATCCACATTAGGGCAGCACAGGTACCAACTCCTACTCCGCCTCACCCCACTCGCATTGTCCAACTGAGTCAGCGGCAGTCTCCCCACCACTTCCAACTCAGCCAGCAACGGCTCCTTCTCCTTCTGCTCTGGCATTGGAAACGTCCCAGCCGTGGAGTAAGTCTCTTCGACCTTTCTCGAATTCTCTGGAGTGGAATATTCTGGAAGACTCCACTGTCTGTCTCTGAATGGAGGTATCTCTCTGACAGCCCCATCGTTGACCACTTCATTTGATTCTAAGTACTCTCCTAACTCCTCAGGGTTCTGGTCAGGTTCTTCCTTCCTCTTCAGCCGCTCTAAGTCTCCATAGTAATAGGCGGTGGAGCGCGGGGGCTCCGAGGGTACGGTCCGAGTGCCCGCCACGGTGGTGATTTTCATCGCATGGTTGTTTTGTTTCACTGGTCAGGCTGTTGAGTGGTTTGGTTTCGGTGATGTGGATTTTGGGCTCATTTAGAATTATTGAAAAAGTTGATCACTTTCGAAGAGTTGGATAAATAAAAGGTTATTAAATTAAGAATGATATTTTTTTTTCGTGATTGCGTGTTCTAACGTTGCTTGTAAGTATCTCCGTTTGTATAGAAAACACGCACAGTCCAACACACTGACACCGCGTCCCCGCGCGTCATTTGCGGCCCCGCACTACGCAGCGGGGCGCGGTGCAGTGTGTTAATCGCCTTACATATAATTACTTGGTTTCATTTTAAGGTTTAGTAGGTAAAAATTTAAGGCTTTTACATGGTTTAATTTTTAAATCATTTCTTCATAAAGAAGTGAGAGTTAGGATTATAATTTTACAAAACTAAAAACCGTCTTCTCCCCCTAACTACACAACCGATTTTGATAAAATTTCTATGGGACCACCTCGCAAATATACCCTTTAAAACAAACAAAAAAGAATTTTCCAAATCGGTACAGGCGTATTCGAATAATCGGGGAACATACATGAAAAAGATGACTAATTGATTGCCCCCTCCATTTCTGAAAGTTGATTAAAAAAGTAAGCCAAATCGGACAATGATTTACTGAGATTTAGGATAATAAAAAGGCCGCTAGTTCACAATTCTTGAACTACTTATTCTGCTAAAAGCCATAACGGCTGCTCCTGAGATAACGCATTCTTGCTAATGTGTCTTCTTATCGTGTGTGTTAGTGACTACACTAGTGTCAGAGTTTTTAAACCGCCTTATAGGCCTCTGACATGGTTTTAGGTAATGACCAATGTCAAAGACAGTGACCGGGACCGACAGCTTAACGTGCCCTCCGAAGCACGTATAATCTTACTTATCAGACAATTAGGTGATTAGCCTACAATGTCCTAACCAAACTAGGACAACAACACAAAGTCGTGGCCCCCGGGAATCGACCTACGACCTCCGGGCATGAGCCGAAAGCTAACCACTACACCACGGGGGCAGTTAATTTGTGCTAATGTGTGTCTCAATGCAAGACCGTCTCGAGACGAGGCTAATCTAGATAATGAGTGACATCAGTGCTAAGAGCGGTGACGCAACGCGGCCTGGATCACTGGTAAGTACACACGTAACTGTGGATGTCCCGAAATAAAACCGTTTTATGACTTCGCGTTGCAACTCTGTGGCCCTACTTATAGTTATAATACAAACGGGAATGATGGTAATTTAAAGATGCGTTGTGTTAATATTTTTCAAAACTTGAAACCCACTTCACCCGCTAACTACACAACTGATCTGGACAACCTTGCAATGCAAGTATGGCCGTTCAAACAAAAAAAATTGCAAATTGGTCTAGGTGTTTTCGAGTAATCGGGGTTGACTTTTGACTTTGACATACATTTAAAAATATATATTCGTACAAATTCGAATTGATAAAGTCATTTAGGATTAAACTTTGCAATGTCAATGTAGAAGTTGTATTTTTTTAGGTCACAAAAATGCAACTTGCAGACGTTCTAAAAAAAGGAGAGGTAAAAAGTACCCGTAACCGAAGGGCGTGTATGAAGAGATTGATGAGTTTAGATGAAGCAAAAGAGGTTTGTCAGGATCGTAGCAAGTGGAGGTCCATAGTCTCTGCCTACCGCTGCGGGAAGCAGGCGTGATATTATGTATGTATGTATGTACAAAATAATGTCACTTGTCATGATCATACACATTTTTAAAGTGATTTTAGATTTATTATTGCGGACAATCTGATTTTAAGAGCGCTATTTGATTTCAATAAAAAGATGACGTGATCTGCCTATATTTCATACAAATAACATAGAAAATGTTTATTTTGTTGTAAAAAAAAAGTATCTGATTTGACTAGTTGGAAAATAGCGGATTGTAGTGCATGTATTAAAAAGTTGTAGGGCAAATGCAAATGAGCAAACCGTATCTTTATTGTGAGGGTTTTTAAGGGCTCTAAAGAAGTTTTTTTTTTAAATCATTTATTCAAATTCTAAAGATAATATAGGTCAACCGACAGCCCTCTATGTAGAGGATGTATGGTAACAGAAGAAACAGCGAAGCACGTGATACTAGAGTGTCCGTGCGTTGCATCAACACGAGAGGAGTACCTGGGATCTCCAAGTACGATGCCGGAGGCCTGCAGCACACCCTCTGCACTTCTCCGCTACCTCGACGAGCTGGGCTGGCTCGAATGAAAAAACACAACAATTTCCAGTCCACAATGGGGAGGCACAGAAGAATGTCGCTGTCTCCCTCACGTGCAAGGGGCTTATTAGAATAGCCTAGGCGCGGAAAAATGCCCACGGAACCAGGTGAACCAGGTGATAATATAGGTCGTAACATCAAAATGATACCGAACCACCAAAACCTTGAAAGGTGTATCTGGGTTTCGGTGAGTCGCTATGATCTGGTGGTATAAATACTGATTTAACAATCTTCATCAACATTTTTGGGATTTTCTTTATAAATGTTTTGTAAATAACTGTATTTAAAATCAATTATGATATGACCAAACAAAATTAGAATCCTGTAAATGAATTTAATTGTTACTGAAGTTATAAGTATCTTGTAAATTAAAATAAAATCAGAACACAGTTCCCAATGCCTGAATAGGGAATTTTGTAAATAGTTTTTAAGAACACTAATTGTAAAATGAATGTGTCTTCTTCTTATCGTGTGTGTTAGTGACTAACACTAGTGTCAGAGTTTTTAAACCGCCTTAAAGGCCTCTGACATGGTTTTAGGTAACGACCAATGTCAAAGACAGTGACCGAAACCGACGGCTTAACGTGCCCTCCGAAGCACGAATGTGTATGTGTATTATTTACAAATGGCGAAATAAAGCGTTCGTCCGATTGGGGACGCATTTTCCGTATGCAAAAAAGAGCTGTGCGGGCGATCGCGCGAGCTCCGAGACGATGTCATGCTAAGGAGTTATTTATTTCACTTGGGATAATGACATTCCCCGCAATAGTTATATTTCAAGTAGCAGTATATGTGTATCAAAATATTCAGACGTTCCCAAAAAGAGGTGATAATTTGACAATGGAAATTAGAAACGCTGACAAACTTGCATCAATACCATGTGCACTTGAAAAGTCAGGTAAATTAACGCACGTCATGGGTCCGACAGTGTATAATCGGTTGCCACAGGAGATCAGAGCAGCTGATAATATTAAAATCTTTAAAAATAAAGTTAAGAAGTGGCTGATAGAACGAGCCCCCTACTCATTTGACGAATTTTGCCAATGAAATATATTTAAATTGATGACATCTATTATAGTATTAAAAATGTATGACATGTGTGTTTACACCTAATTTTATGTGTACTGATGTGCTGAATAATTCTAAGTTTTTATTATATTGACCTGTAACAAAATGTTATCAATATGTAATAAACAATAAACAATAAATAAAATGAAATGAATCTGTGGGAAGAGTTTAAAAAAATCGGTATAAGGTAACGAGTCTTTTAACGTACAAGATATTGTATCTATCTATGTATACAGTAGTTAAAAACTTGCAGTCTCAAACATTTTGTTACAATTCAACCCACGGCTCCGCCATTTTGAAAAATATCCAAAAACTAAGAGAATCGATTAAAAATCGAACGCTCACAACGCGACAAACTTTCAGGCCAATTTTTGACCTTTGTTGTATGGAGAGCGAGAGGACAATATGTTACCGTCCCGCCTGCTTCCGCTCCTACATTACCCGACAAACTGAAAGTGCCTCAATATTTAATCAGTCCCAGTTGCTCAGCTGTCCATCGCAACTTGTTCGGAGTTCGGAGCTCAATAAGTAAGTATCTCCGGAACCACAGGTATGGCACTTCATACAAACGGAGCAGCATATATACCTAGTACTACTACAAACGAAACAATCCGTCCGTGCACACGTCAAATGTGTGAGTTAAACAATCAGGGTCGCCACCACAGAATTTGTTGCTTAGCTTACCCGTTTTTATCACTCGAAAATCTATAAAATTTAGTTATTTATTGTTTTCCGTGGATAAACAATGATAATGTGCGCAGTTTCTCACCATTATAATTCAATAATCCTAAGTGACTCGCGTAATGTCAACGTGTGACTACCAATAACCCTGTTTTACTGCCGCTTACACCTCACAATAACGGGGGAAGGGTTGCGGGGACACCAGATTGCGGGGGACGGTGCGAGTTTCCGTTCTGTATGTAATACTATTATTAATTCTGTGCCGGAACTTTATTTGGTCGCTGCCTTTGATCTAGTGTTGCAAGCAATAGTATAAAATATCGTATATATATATATATAGTGACAATATCGATGGGACTATTGATAGTATCGATACTATTACATTTATTATCGATACTATCAATAGTATAGTCTATCGATACTATCGTGACATCGGCGAATAGTTACAATATCGATAGGACTATTGATAGTATCGATACTATTACATTTATTATTGATACTATCAATAATAAAGGTACTATTTATTTAAAGAACTATCGATAGTATCATCTAATATCGATATTATTGTAATATCGATAGTAATTTAAGTATTAATACTATCGAGTTTTACCTTTCAATGTATTGCAAACTATTGACAATCGATACTATCGATAGTCCTATCGATATTGTGACTGTTTTTCGTCAACTATCGATAGTTATGTAACGCTACTTTGATCAAATCAAATAGATCCCATCAAAAACAATACTTGTCAAAAAAACCAAGTCTCGCAACTCAGTTGTTCTGCGGTAAAAAGTTGTGAGATCCATGTAATACCAAGTCGGTTATTAATTTATTCAGTCTCTACTTAAGCGACTTTCTGTCTTAATACGTCCAGTCTCTAAGACCACGATCGTGGTCCATAACAATTGAAAATCAATTGTGTCTGGAATCTCCGTACTCGAAGCATTAAGTTGTTACGTAATAATTAACAGCATCTTATAGTGACGCATATCAATATTAAAATTCTTTAATGTTTTATATAAATATATCGAGACTTGGCCATCGCACTAAATAATTGAATTTACGTGTGATTTTAGGCGATTGAATTTACATGTGTTTTCAGGCGATGGCCAAGTCTCAATATATTTATATAAAACATTAAAGAATTTTAATATTGATATGCGTCACTATAAGATGCTGTTAATTATTACGTAACAACTTAATGCTTCGAGTACGGAGATTCCAGACACAATTGATTTTCAATTGTTATGGACCACGATCGTGGTCTTAGAGACTGGACGTATTAAGACAGAAAGTCGCTTAAGTAGAGACTGAATAAATTAATAACCGACTTGGTATTACATGGATCTCACAACTTTTTACCGCAGAACAACTGAGTTGCGAGACTTGGTTTTTTTGACAAGTATTGTTTTTGATGGGATCTCATTTCTTTTTGTATTTTGTAGACAGTTCTACTTTTTTCCTTTTCGGTACCTTCTACTTATTGTATATATGTATATCGCACCACGCAGCGCGAAGTAACGGCCCGCGCTCACTCGCTAGCATCGCAGCGCGTGGTATAATAATTAATTTACAACCTTACGCACTCGTAATAAGTACGAATACGCACGTAGGTACGTTTTTTGCATTAAATAATTTAATTTACACGTGTTTTCATGACGGGAACACCCATTTTTTGCTCGATTTGGCAGGGGCACTACCATGCGCCTATATTTATATGGGACTAGCTTAAACCCGCGGCTTCGCACGCAATAATAATAACTGCCGTAAAACATCGTTACGAATAAAGCCAATATTGAAAAATTTAACTGAAGACTTGGCTGTATGGGCTTAATTTTCTTTGCGGTCTTTTCTAGATTTTTTAGTTTTTCCTTGATTCATACACCAAACACTACTTATATTCCAAATTTGAAGCTTCTAGGTCTGCTAGAAGTGCCTTAGAATTTTGATGATCGGTGAGTCAGTGAGTGACAAAATTAAGAAATTTGACCCGTTATAATTCTTAAAATACTGGTTCAAATTGAATGAAATTTGAAATATACCGTGTCTTTACAATGCCTGCATGGTAACTGAAAATTTCAGTCTTCTAGTTTTATCCACAACGAAGTTACAGGGGGTCGAAAATGGTCTGAATTGCTTCGAGAAAAGGATGGTACGGCCGTGACGCTTTTTTGCTCGACTTGGTGGGGGCACTGCCGTGCCCCCAGATGGATTGTTTTCAAAAGCCTTGTTCACTTAGGGCCGAGCGAAACGAGCGTGATCTCTGCTACAGAAAAAGAGTATGCAATTTTTACCCGAATACGGCGAATTGTATGTTCAACTGTTCCCTCGTATCTTAAGAGTCCCCTTACCCTAGACCAAATTACAGTTTTCCATACAAACGTAGTCTTCTTTTTATTTCGAAACAACCTGCCCGATTTAGGCAAAATCTTGTAATTTCAAAGATATTGCATATGCAATATCTTTGAAATTACAAGATTTTGAAGAATTACAAGATCTATACTCCATTTGGTTAGGTATTTAAATAAATGTAAACAATTTTGACATGTCTTTTTATTGAAATATACCTACACTTTATAAATCAATAATTTTGCTAATTACAAAGTCATTATGTCATAAATTATAAATTACATAATTACTTTGTAATTTGCAAAGGTAATTTATAAAGTGTATATTTCAATAAAAAGACATGTCAAGATTGTTCACATTTATTTAAATACTTAAGTCCCATATCTCTGTTAAATACCTAACCAAATGGAGTATAGTTATGTCAAACTTAGACAGTTTTGTCATTGCTGTCCGCAGCTGACACGTCGTTTCGAAATAAAAGCTAGTTATAATAACCAACATTGCAGCGGAGGCCTTCCACTTCCACGTCCAAACGCGGGCAACCAAAATGTAGTAATGATTATACAAGCAATTACAACAAAAATCCCAACCAATTTCCGCGAAAGGCCAAGCAGTGGGCCTTTCGCATTCACTCACACCAGTCACACCCTCACCCCTTCCTGCCCTAAAACCCTCAACAACAGTAAACTCTATTGCTGAAGGCATAGAGCTTATGATCGTTTGGCAAAACCGTATTAAGGACAAAATCTGTGTACTCTATTGCTAAGATCTTAAAGCTTATAATGAAGCAGCAACACCCCTTCCTGCCCTAAAACCCTCAACAACTGTTAACTCTATTGCTAAAGGCATAAAGCTTATGATTGTTTGGCAAAACCGTTCAAAGACAAAATCTGTGTACTCTATTAATAAGAAGTTAAAGTTTATAATCCCGCAGCAACACCTTGCAAGAAAATAATACTTTAACTAACATTATGAGCGTTAAACAGAAGATAATAAGGCTTATAATCAAGTGGCAAAGTTTTGTAAGTCCGTGCTCAATGTAAACTGTATGTACAGGACAATAAGGGTGAGAATCGAGTGGTGAAATATTGTATTGTCAAGGTCGGTTTGCTGGAGGTATTTTAGATGGAAATGGCTAAAATGTCACGTGGAATCTTTATAGAATCCTCGTCTATATTTCTTTACGGTCGTACATAAAGTCAAAGTCAAAATCATTTTATTATCTTTAGATATTTGTATCACTTGATAATTGTCACTTTTTAGGGTTCCGTAGCCAAATGGCAAAAAACGGAACCCTTATAGATTCGTCAAGTCTGTCTGTCTGTCCATCCGTATGTCACAGCCACTTTTTTCCGAAACTATAAGACCTATACTGTTGAAACTTGGTAAGTAGATGTATTCTGTGAACCGCATTAAGGTTTTGACACAAAAATAGAAAATAAACAATAAATTTTGGGGGTCCCCATACTTAGAACTGAAACTAAAAAAAATATTTTTCATCTAACCCCACAGACATAGATATAGATAGACGACTTAAATGCACCTACTTCGCGTGTAAGTTCTCAGACAAAGCGTCGAGGTTGGCCGCCGCTACTGACAGTCCGCCCGTGTCTGTGATTGCAGCCGGACGGCAGCGAAAAATAAAAAAATGCCTCGTTGCGTGATAATAAACTGCAACAGCCCAAAAATTGCAAGCGCCCAATGTCAAGGACATATTTCCTATCACAGCTAAGTTATTTTAAAAAAAAATATGCGTAAATTCATTTTAAAACAATTTTTTAAGCATTCCAAGCGGTGATTCCAAGATTATACCTAAATAAGTATAGATTAAGGTTTAAAAACTACATTCACATTACATTGCCGCGTTTGCTTTGAGCGTTTGATCCGACGTTGTGTGTTAAGAAGCAATAAAATATCGAAATAAGCGATACTGTCGCGCATCGCTACGACGTCGTGGTACCGGCAATTTCTCATTCGTCAGTAAAATTTAGCGACTAGTGTTGTTCGTTTTACAACATATGCCAATAATCGATTTTAATCGATATCGGACTGACGAATGATATTAACTATTATTAAAGAGCCAATTTAATAGATATTGATATAAACAAGCTCATTTCCTAATTTACACTTTAGAAAACGAGGGTAATATTTTCAAAGCTCATTTATGTAATATGGTCGCTCTTTGAACATATACTACTGGTCACACGTTGGTGAACAAAACCGCGCGTGCGTCACTGCTCACTGCTCGTTAGTGAGTCGTCCCTACTGAATTTCCCCATTGAAGCGGTATATTTTCGATACCTCTACGCGGAGTGAGACAAGCCTGACATGGCTAAGAACGACCGCAAGGGAAGTTGCTTTAACGTTAAAAAAAACGCATTGAAATCGGTCCATCCGTTCGAGTGCTACGATGCCACTCTTTTTCTTCGGGGTAAAAACAAAATAAAATAAATACATCCCATACAACGAACGTGTTTTTAAGCTATTGCATAGCTTCTATCACGGGCCTTGAGCGCAGGGACCGAATCCAGAAATTCCGTAACGAAAAAACCTCACGCTCTCCCCACTCCGCCTACCATGTAGGTTTCCGCTTTGTCTCCGTCGTCCGTTTGCGACGTTGCCGTCCTTCCTTGTTTGCAATAGCTTTACCGCGGCAGTCCCCGAGTGCCACACGTCTTTTTTTATAGATAATAGTACGGAACCCTTCGTTCGCGAATTCGACTCGCGCTTGGCCGATTATTTAAGAATAATAATAGTTTTATTTTTAAAGTTCAATTAAAATATTTACATTATTTGTAATTTTTAGTTTTAATTTAAATTTTAATAAGTTGGTATAGTTTGAATTTCAGTTAAATTAAAATAAATTATTTAAGTACAAATATTTTTTCTTTATTATCAAACAATTTTCCGTTTAGAATCAATTGTTTATCCAATTTCATATCATTCGTCAATCAGAAAATCGATTGTGATTTTTATCACAAATCGATTAACTTGAATGTTAATCGATGGTATGGTTAGCGAGCGCGGAGTGAGCGAGCAAGACCACAGATATAAAATCTATGAGTATGAGCGAGACGATCAGGGCGGCGGCGTGCGTCTTCAATAAATCGTTTAAATCGAAGCGAGCGGTTTCGTTGAATCGGTTTGAATTTCCCGTCACTAAAATTGCCTGTGACGTCACAGTAGGCATTAAAAAAGTTAGCACGCTTGGCTTCGATACAAATCTTGATACAGGCGTTATCTATTACATCTATATCTGTGTCTAACCCATACGTGTGGGGTATCTATGGATGGGTCTTCAAAAATAATATTGAGGTTTTTAATATCATTTTTTCTAAACTAAATACTTTGCGCGAGAGACACTATCAAAGTGGAAAAAAGTGTCCCCCCCCTCCCCGTAACTTCTAAAATAAGAGAATGATATAACTAAAAAAAATATATGATGTTCATTACCATGAAAACTACCAGCGAAAATTGGTTTCAACAAGATCTAGTAAGTAGTTTTTTTTAATACTTCATAAATCATAAACCGCAATTTACCTTTCATTTAATCAAATCAAACATAAAAAAAAACATACTGCAAGACGGAACCCTTCATGGGCGAGTCCGACTAACACTTGGCCGCTTATTTTCTTCTTCGTTCGATTTCTTATAAGGTAAATGTTGACGTCAGATCATTCACTTACAGTTAAGTCTACTGCCACTTCCTAAGCGCAAGTACCTACAGAAGAAGCGGTAACAAACTGTACTTCAGCATTTTCTCCAAAAACGTCAACGTCCCGTATGGCCGCCCAGTTGCATCCTTAGCGGAGTCAGCGGTAACGCTTCACAGTCCGGGGTCAGCTACCTTACCTATTTGATTTGATGAGGTTTCCTAACCTACTGGTTTTTACACAGCGACTGCCGTCTGACGTCCGCAACCAATGGGTGAACCAGAACTAATCCTTGGATAGGTTTGAGCAAACTCTACATGGCGTTCGGGACCCACAGCACAGTACAGACAGTATTGCAACTCGGCGCTGTCCTTGAAAAATATACCTACGCCACGCGTGCGCTAGGGCTGCCCGTCTACAGTATTTTAACCAGTCAAGACCCGCACGACATTAATAAATGTCCACGTTCATTGTCTTACTATTGTGTCTGGTATTGACGGCACGGTAAAGGAACGGTTAATTTCATGTACCTACTAGAGTAACTAGTTTTGTGATTGTAAGGTAAATGAAAAAGTAAGCGTTAAATAAAAATACATGTTATGTTTTTGATTATTTTCATATTTAATATCCCTTAAATATTTATTTTGTTTTGTTTTTTAGTATTTGTTGTTATGGCGGCAACAGGAATACATAATTTGTGAAAATTTCAACTGTCTAGCTATCGCGGTTCTTGAGATACAGCCTGGTGACAGATAGACGGACAGACAGTGAAGTCTTAGTAATAGGGTCCCGTTTTTACCCTTTGGGTACGGAACCCTAAAAAGATCGCGACGAATTGATTGCCTCCTTTTTAGAAGTCGGTTAAAAAGGAACGGTAAGTTATTCTGGTTTGTTCAGTCCGGTCGGATTACAATCCCTACATACAGCACGAAGCAACTCAAAACAATTTTTTTTGTTTACCATCCCATATTGAAACGCTGCGAACGTAACTTAACATTAACCATATCATCGCATACGCTTCCTACAGCAATCAAAACCCTACTACAAAATCTTACTTAAAAATTATAGGTAGTTCTACTTAGCGTAAATCTTATTAAGTAGGTAACTAAAAGGTGGGTAATAATTGTTATAATAACATTATAATCATTTGTAATGATATTTTATTTCAATAATATATGTAAGTAGCTAAGTACCCACATCAGTAAGTAGATATGTAGCCTAGGAAACAACTACTTAGCTAGTTTATTTTATCGCGAGCATAGGTAAGATAGCTTACTCGTGTTATGTATTAAGTCTTTCAACATTATCACTTATTTATTTTTTAATCTAGGTATTTGTGGAAAAAGGGAAATACTTACCTATTTAAAAAAATAAACAACATACTAGTAGGTACATATATAAAAACTATTTTTATTAGTCTTACTTACCTTTCGGAGTTTTGAGGTAACCTAAAAAATGTTATCTCTGTGTGCTTAACCGACGAGTTTAAACAACCAAAAACAGCACAATATTGTCTGTGTTTCGCTATATTATTAACGCACGACTACTGCTTGCATCAAAACACCGTTCGCCACAGCGACGCATTCTCGGCTGTTTGTATACCGAGTCACGGAACAAGTGTATACCGACCTTCGAGGCGCGTAGGTATAACTTGCGTTCCGACCGTTTGTATGAAGATACAATACTGTATGATATCTATATTGTGCCCACAGTCACAGAACTAATATAAATAATAGTATTACATACAGAACGGAAACTCGCACCGTCCCCCGCAACCCTTCCCCCGTTATTGTGAGGTGTAAGCGGCAGTAAAACAGGGTTAATGGTAGTCGCACGTTGACATTACGCGAGTCACTTAGGATTATTGAATTATAATGGTGAGAAACTGCGCCAATTATCATTGTTTATCCACGGAAAACAATAAATAACGAAAATTTTATAGATTTCCGAGTGATAAAAACAGGTAAGCAAAGCAACAAATTCTGTGGTGGCGACCCTGATTGTTTAACTCACACATTTGACGTGTGCACGGACGGATTGTTTCGTTTGTAGTAGTACTAGGTATATATGCTGCTCCGTTTGTATGAAGTGCCATACCTATAACACACACACACATGTGCCGCAGTATAAACGTGTTTTCCGAAACATGGAATCATCTTTCTTTTCGGCCAATCAGAAACCTGCAATATTCTAACCAGACCGGAAACAACTTTTCACAAAGTATACTTCCCAGTGGTGGGTTCGAATCCTCACAAACTATCATCATCATCGTCATACATACATACATACTATCACGTCTTTATCCCTAATGGGGCAGACAGAGCATTTTGGGTCTTGCGGTTCTATGCAGAGCCGCAAGACCCAAAAGCCACTTTTAGCGTCATGGTGGGCGAGAAGATGGAAAAGCAATCAATACAGTGATGGGTTGCTAGCCGCATCGCCTGTTAACATGATTTGCATTTTTGCCCATTCCCTCGATCGGCTTTTACGATCTGCGTGGGAAGAGAAGCAGCTGGTACATTCTAAGTTTTTTTATTTCTCCCAGACCAGCATGGGAGCATCATCGTCATTACAGCCGAATAACGTCCACTGCTGGACATAGGCCTCGACCAAGGATTTCTAAAATAACCGATCTAGAGCGGCTTGCATCCAGCGCTTTCCAGCGACCTTCGTCAGGTCACTGGACGTCAAAATATAAAATAAACCTATACCAAATTATGCTAAATTTAAAAAATGACATTTTGCCCATGTGGCATGGTAGCAAGAGCACTGGCTGCGTTCCCTTGATAGCTATGTGATACAATTTGCGTATCATCTCTTCATTCTGCAGCACCATTCACCTGATCTCCCAATCACTTCATTCATTCATTCAGAGGTTAATCCGGAGTGAATGGCACCTCCCAGCCTTGCCCCTCCCCCGCATTACAGACTGCGCAGACCACCACGGGGGGTGGGGTCACAATGATAGCGATGTTTTGAGCAATGTCAGAAGAGGTAAAAAAAATTAAGCGATGACTTTAAAATTGTACTCTAATCTACTCGGCTTTCAAATAAAAAAAAAACTAACGAAGAACTGTGTAGAGGCCATCTACATTACGTCTCAGCAATGGGCGGGAGAAAGGGAGTCATGCTAAATGTGAGTTTATTTGCCAGGCAAACTAAAATAAATCCCTGATATTTAAGCGTTCACCCCCGATAACTTATCAACGGCTCAACTGATTTTCATTAAACATAGCTAAGAACTAAAAACTTGTTCTCGTGTAATGCCTTCACGTAAAAAACTTATAAACCCTGTTTTTTCAAGGGTTAAATAAGCGGCCAAGTGCGAGTCGGACTCGCCCATGAAGGGTTCCGTAGTAGTATATTTTTTTAATTTTTATATTTGAGTTGATTGAATGAAAGGTAAATTGCAGTTTATGACATATAAAAAAAAAACTTCTTACTAGATCTTGTTCAAACCAATTTTCGCTGGTAGTTTTCATGGTAATGAACATCATATATTTTTTTTAGTTTGATCATTCTCTTATTTTAGAAGTTACGGGGACACACTTTTTTCCACTTTGGAAGTGTCTCTCGCGCAAAGTATTCAGTTTAGAATAAAATGATATTAGAAACCTCAATATCATTTCTGAAGACCTATCCATAGATACCCCACACGTATGGGTTTGATGAAAAATATTTTTTGAGTTTCAGTTGTAAGTATGGGGAACCCCCAAAATTTATTGTTTTTTTTTCTATTTTTGTATCAAAACCTTAATGCGGTTCACATAATACATCTACTTACCAAGTTTCAACAGTATAGGTCTTATAGTTTTAGAAAAAAGTGGCTGTGACATACGGACGGACAGACAGACAGACAGACATGACGAATCTATAAGGGTTCCGTTTTTGCCATTTGGCTACGGAACCCTAAAAAGAGACAAGGTGGAGGAAACACAAAAGTTAAACCTTTATATTCTGCGTGACGTAATACCCGGATTACCCCTAAATAATCTTCGCTTACTCGTAAAATTATTTCTGATTATAAAGTAGATTCATCCAGGGCGGTACGTAGTAAGTATTTTTTGTAAAAAAGTCAAAAGAGTACTAACAACAACAATGAATTGAATAAACTTAGCCAGCATTTTTGGCAAACTGCATAATCCGGTCTCTGAAACCGCATCCTATCAAATTAGCCCGATACCAGATCGACGGACCTACTTGGACGGGTTCCCGACCTCGCTGTGACTAAGTCGTAGACTTGTGTAAGAATCGGGAAATGCGTTAAGTGTGCCAACTTTAAATATTTGGACTGCATTGTATCTGCAGTGGGAAAAAGGGAAGCTTGTGTAACCTCATTTTAAAGTATACTTTAACCTCTCGTAGCCGTTGCGTAGATCAAAGCGAGAATGCATTGTTTCTATTGTGTCTGATATTCCGGCATACAAGGGGTAAATGTAACAAATTCGCTCCAAGGCGATAGTTAGGGTTAAATCTCAGTCGAGGCGCCCACCCCCAACACTAATATACACAGTGATACAAATATCCAAAGATAAATAAATGAATTTGACTAGCGCTACACCCTAATGATGGATCGGCAATGTGACGCTCATTTTCGAATATTTAAGTTACAAAAGATAAAGCTAACGAAATTTGTCCCGCAACCCGACGTCAGACGTCAGTCCAGGCGCCACCCCCAACACTAGCGCCCCACCCTAATGATGGATCGGCAATGTGACGCTCATTTTCGAATATTTAAGTTACAAAAGATAAAGCTAACGCAATTTGTCCCGGGACCCGACGTCACACGTCACTCAAGGCGCCCACCCCCAACACTAGCGTCCCACTCCAATGATGGATCGGTAGTGACGCTCATCTTTGATATTTAAGTTACAAAAGATAAAGCTAGCGCAATTTGTCGCGCGGCCCGACCGTCACACCACACGTCAGTCGAAGCGCCCACCCCCAACACTAGCGCCCCACCCTAATGATGGATCGGTGACGCTCATCTTAGAATATTTAAGGTTGAACTAGTCGCGGACTCGAACTCACAGGGAGGCGTGGCCTAAAAGCATGCTGTTTTACCTAACACTGTGGCGGGCGAAAGCAAATTATGGTAAATCGAGAGGTTTTAAGCAAAAAATACTGCATTATCCATTACAAACAAAGTTTATACAATCTTTGATAATTAAACTATGTCGGTGCCATTTTTGTTTTGGAGATTTTACACTTCTTTTATTACTTATTTACGCCGAAAGTTGCGTAAAAAATAGCAAGAAAAACTAATCTTTGATGGCTCATAACTTTTCAATGGTTTTTTATTTTACTATTCTGTATCCACAACAACAACATTTATAATGAGACAAAACGATATTTTTTTAAACTTTCGATGTTTAATGTCAAACAGTGAAGGAAATCTCTTTCGCAATTTGTATAGGAAAAGTATCGACTAGTTCAACCTTAAGTTACAAAAGATAGAGCTAGCGCAATTTGTCGACGACGTCAGACGTCAGTCGAGGTGCCCACCCCCAACACTAGCGCCCCACCCCAATGATGGATCGGTAGTGACGCTCATCTCCGCGGGCCGACATCCGTCACATCGACAGACTCCAAGCTAAGCGACCTTGGCGACCTTTAGACTTTATCCCTTGCACACAGATCATTTTACATCTTGTTAACCCCGACAAGAGGGTTGTTATAAATAAGTTTGACGCTTATGTCTGTATGTCTGTCTGTGTCGTCATCGTAGCTCTCGGATTCTTCTTCTTATCGAGTCGATTCCGTCGCGAAAGGATCAGCCAATCTGCGTCACTGACTGACTGTCCACGCAGATTGCCCAGGGTGCGCCGGACGTACATGGGGCTCAGTCAGTACACTCGGGGAGACTCCTTTCATGCACACAAACGAATTGATCGATTTCGATACGGTTACGTGAAAGCAAGTCCCCTTCTTAGCTAACGTTTGATAAAAATCGGTTCAGCCTTAGCAACATTTAATTATTTAGTATTTAAGCTTTATTTCATCAAAATCTGGAGGCAGAAAAAAGAAATTGTAATTTCTCAATTTCGCGCAGACGAAGTCGCAGGCACCAGCTCGTCACATTTACGTATGTCGTCTTAGAAGGCTTATGTTTGTATTGTAGGGTAGTCAGATTTAAGTGTTACGTCAGGACTTTGAGTGTTTTAACATAGAGACAACTCAGGAACAAACGTAAATGCTCTAGATAGAGATCTTGCGAAGTAAGGTGAAAAGAGAAATATAAATAAGTCGTTTTTTTTTTTAATTTTTTGGGTTTCGATCGGATTTTACGATCTGCGCGGGGAGAGAAGCAGCTGTTACATTCTAAGTTTTTCTTTTCTCCCAGTCAAATATCCGATTTAAACATGAAAAGATCTAACTATGTTCAACGTGGAAGGGACGTAAAAATTTTTTTGCTTTCTTGATTGTTGTCGACGTTCCCATACAAAATGCCCGGGCTGTAAACCTTAGTATGGAAATGACAAATTTTTATTGTTCTTTTCCTGTTATTCTAATTTCATTTCATTATGGTGGTCTAGTATATTGTGGTTCGATTTATTACGGGTATATACCCTGCCATGACAAGAGTATCAAGGAAACGCACGACGCCGCGCCGCGCAAGTTCGTGTCGTTGGATAATGTTACTCATAAAGGGGGGCGAACCTGACGCTACCCCCACCCTGTGCCGCCCTCCCTTATCATGGCTCCGTGTACTTATTTTCGCCGACGGCAAAACATCCGTCACTTTTTGGCAAGTCGGGAAAAGTGACATTTCGTGCTTTCGCGTAGTTTTCAACTTTGATTGTCATCAATTATTTCTTCTGGGAAAAAATGGGATGGCTGCTTCTCTTCCCGTGCAGACCGTAGGAGCCAATTGAAGGAATGGGTGGAAATAGTCGATGAGGCTAGCAAGCAACTTATCACTATTTGATTTGGGAGTAGGCAGGCAAGGGGCAACTAATATCACGCCTGTTTCCCACGGACTACCCTCCATAGTATGTGGGAAAGAGGCGTGATATTATGTATGTAGGCGATGTAGGCATCTAGCACTTGCGTATGTTAAGCAACCAGGGTTGTCGGCCCTTGGATGGGTGGCCACAAGAGGCAAACGGCAGTCATCATTACATTAGATGGCAGTCGTCAATCTATGTTAGAAACGCCATTCCGAGTTGCCAAAATGTAGAAAAAGATGCATTTAGGTAGCTTGAAAAATCTGACACCATTGTTGGGGTAAGCGGCCAACAATGGTGTCAGATTTTTCAAACTGTCAAATAACAAGAATATTTGCCAGGCAAATTTAAAAAAAACCTGACACCATCTAGTGATGGGTGGCTTCTTCTTCTTATCGTGTGTGTTAGTGACTAACACTAGCGTCAGAGTTTTTAAACCGCCTTAATGGTCTCTGACATGGTTTTAGGTAACGACCAATGTCAAAGACAGTGACCGGGACCGACGGCTTTACGTGCCCTCCGAAGCACGGATCATCTTACTTATCAGACAATCAGGTGATCAGCCTGCAATGTCCTAACCAAACTAGAACAACAACACAAAGTCGTTGCTCCGCCGGGAATCGAACCCGAGACCTCCGGGTATGAGCCGAACGCTTTAACCACTACACCACAGAGGAGGAGGCAGTGATAAGTGGCGGAACTAACAACCGATGTTGAGTGGAATTGATATCAGCAGAGTTAAATAGAAAAAAACAGACTTTCAAGCGTTAACCCCAATAACTTCGAAATAGCTGAACCGATTTCAAACACAGCCAAGAACCACTGTTCCCTAAAATACAGGTTCAATCCTAGTTTGGGGATCGGGGAATCACTACCAGTTATATTGCAAATGTAAAGGTATATAAAAAATGTAAGCACTCTTAATTTCTTACCGTTTGTAATGTATTATCTTTGAAAATAAACGTTATTATTATTATTATTACTGCAAGAGTAGATATGTTTAAAAAAAACATATCGAAATTGGTCGACCCATTCGAGCGCTACAATGCCACAGACCGACATACATTAGCGTGAAACATATAACACCGTTTTTTGTCGAGGGTTAAAATAAACAAGCTCAAAACACAAAATATGAAAGGATATGGATACAAATCTTTATGCGAAGTCACTAGGGGCTCCCTTTTTCCATCTATTTTGCAGCATACACTGTTCAGTACACCTTTGTAGTAAGACCCGAAGTAGCGATCAGGAGGCTACCCCTCCCCCACCCACTCTGGAGGGGGGCGCGCCTGACCTTGAACTTCTCAGACAGATGTTTAGGATATCTGCATGGTCGTGAACAAAAGACAGCATAAATATGCTTCACATTTTTTAATAATAGCTTCTTAGCGACTAACTCATGATTAAGTTTTAAAGGTTTATTTAAAAAAAAATCGTATGAGTAGGCCACGCGCATTGTAGGGTTCCGTAGTTACGACTTACGAATGTTGAATTTGAATTCATGCGACAAAAACGTCTAAAAAAATTTTCTCTTGAATTTGTTTGAAATTTTCCTTTTCGAGTACATTTTATAACTTGTTCGTATAAAACATTTTGATTTATAAACCCTACTTAGATGTGAGTTTTTTCTTGGAATTTCGTTACTAACCGAGCGAGCGAAGCGTCTCAGTTTCGAGATTGGGCAAAAATGCTTTTGTCGGCTGTAATTGCACGCCTCATAAGCAAAGCGTTGGGGTGGGTACTACTGTCACTTCGCGCAAAACATCTGATTTTTCAAACTTAAAATGTCTTTATGTATCATACATTGCACTTGTAAGATAATATATACACACACATATTAAGAAAAAAACACTATTTTTAACACTCATGATATTTTTGATGTCATTTTTGTTATTTAAACTAGTTAAAAAACAGTTTAAAAAAGTTATGTCTTGGACGTCCGTGTGTCTGTATGTGCGGAGGCTTTTCTTGTTAACACGATAACGACCGAAATACTTTACTAATCGAGTCTTTTTTTTCTCTTACGCTTGAGTATGCTCAGGAATAGAACCCTTTCATTTTTCAGGGTCTGATTCGATGTGGTTTAATTGTTATTAAATAAACAAAAAAACAATATCGACTGTTCTTCATAGTTTTAGTATATCTATATATACCTATCTTTATTTTTATATATGCGAACAATAAAAAAAAAAATTATGGACCCTTGAGGCGTGCTCTTTCGGATTTTCCAAACTTATTTTGTCAGTTTATCCAGTTGTTCTCGGGGTTACTCCAAAAGTGGTACGCAAGCCGGACGCTACTGCGTATCTGCGTTTCAGTGTCACGCAACATTGATTGAGCACTATAACGTATGATATAAATGTAACCCCCAGGTCGCATTTCGCAACCGATTCTGATGGAATTTTATAAGCAGGGTTTGAAAATTATATAGAATTTTTTTGTCGATAAATTTTTTCGAATTGTTTTAAGTGGCTCGGAAATATGGGTTTTAGAACTTAAAAGCTACATATTTTAGCCATTTTGAAAAAACATTGTTACGTGTGACCCCACCCCTACCCTCACACCAAGGAAAAGGGGGTTGGTGAATTGGTGACCTTCGCTTTGGGCAGACAGATGTTTAGGATATCAAACTGAAGGGATAACGAGCCTTGTCTTTCCAGATACCAGCTGATCAAGGTATAAAACCGTGTTTCTTTCAGCGTAATCTTCCCAGCAGTGTTCGTTCCGAAACGGTAGTAGTGTTTGGCTTTTGCACTAAAATAATATTTAAAAAAATTACCTTTATTAACCGACTAAGTGAGAAGGCTTATTATAGTGAGAAGGCTTATTATAGTACCGATGACTACCTTAAGGACAAAAAAGTCTGGCTTGAGCTTGGCGCGGGTCCCTCTTAAAATTTGTAATATAGGTACTCGCAAATGTCATAATTTGGTACATTTTGTACAAACTAAATCTACAACTTGACATTGTTTTAAAATGTTGACATTAAAAAATTCAATTAAAATTATGATATGACTTATCAAACAATGTATTCTCTGTCCACATTAACTTTAAATATTAATTTAATTGTGAGTTGACGTCTTTGGAGAAAATGCTGCAGTGCAGTTTGTCACCGCTTCTTCTGCACTAGCGCTTTGGAAGCGGTAGTAAACTTAGCTGTAAGTAACTATTTGACGTCAACACTTGTACAACAGAACAATGACGATTATTAAGAGATATTATAAATATCCTATGATAATGAAGATATATTTGAATTGAATTGAACTACAAATAAGGAGGAGGTTGTCAATTCGTCAGAATCTTTTTTTAAAAGTATTTTCACCCATTAAGTTACCTGGACCAACATGGAAAATTCTTTTTTGTTTTTGAGGGCCAACTTGTCGGGAAATAAAATAAATATCAAAATGGGTTATGTAGTTTGGTATTGAAGTCGGTTTTTAGTTTTGAAAAATTATATCCGATAACTTGTACGGGTCGAGTGTGACTACGGGCGAGGTCTACTGTTCACGGAGCCAGTAGTCCCAAACGAAATATTTTTCAACAGCGAGGGTCTCTAGAGGTACCAGGTTCCAGCGGTCCCAGCAGGAATGACCCTCTTTTATTCAGAATCTTATGCGCAGACTTTTCCCGACGGATGGTCTAAAAATGCGAATCATGTTAACAGGCGATGCGGCTAGCAACCCATCACTGTATTGGTTGCTTTTCCATCTTCTCGCCCACCATGACGCTAAAAGTGGCTTTTGGGTCTTGCGGCCCTGGGCTCTGTATTTCTATACAGACCTTACCTTACCGCAAGACCTTAAATGCTCTGTCTGCCCCATTAGGGATAAAGACGTGATAGTATGTATGTATGTATGTATGGTCTAAAAGTAAATCGCATTGAAATCGGTCTCATTTCGGAGTTGATCGCGTGCAGACAGATTTATTTGCAAGAGCTGTGACGGTTGGGCAAAGCCGATTGATGAAGCTAAAGACGGCGGCGTGGTGTCGACAAAGGAAGGGGTTCTGGCGGAGATCGAGAGGTTTTATGGACAGCTGTATACCTCAGTTTCACAACCCAGCGGACAAATGGCTGAAGACAAGAGCCAAGCTAACCCGACACTATACCGAAGATATCCCGGACATCAGCCTGTACGAGATTAGATAGCATTGGGCGGGACACAGCGCGACGAACCGATGGCCGATGGGGCAAAAAGGTTCTCGAATGGCGACCACGTACAGGCAAGCGAAGCGTAGGACACCCACAAGGTGGTCTCACGACTTGACCAATGACGCTGGAAGGTGCTGTCATTTTGGAAATCTTTGGAAGACGCCTGTGTCCAGCAGTGGACGTTATGCGGCTGAAATGAATAATTATAAATTACGCCAAAAGTGGTTTTTGGGTCTTGCGGCCCTGGGCTCTGCATAGAACCGCAAGACCCAAAATGCTCTGTCTGCCCCATTAGGGATAAAGACGTGATAGTATGTATGTACGAATAATTATGATGATGATAACCCAGATGTACGAGCAGGACTTCAATTTACTAAACCAGTACGCCGCGTCTTCGCGACTGCAAGACTTCAACGAAGTTGGATGACAACAGAACCTAGTCTTACGTAAACCCTACGTTACGTAAGAACTAGTATTTATTCTGAGCCTAGGTCGACCTTGCAAGTATCGGGACCTAGATGGTACAGGGTACAGGGATCGGCGGCTTATCGAGTGTTATATAACGCCTGGATTTTGTATCCACCTATTTAACAAGCATTTATTCAGTTTCACTCAAAGGAAGGTCGTGCAACGCGCTATGGAAAGGGCTATGCTCGGTGTTTCTCTACGTGATCGAATCAGAAATGAGAAAATTCGTAGGAGAACTAAAGTCACTGACATAGCCCAGCGGATTAGCTCGTTGAAATGTACATATAGCGCGAAGAACCGATGGCCGATGGGGCAAAAAGGTTCTCGAATGGCGACCACGTACTGGCGAGCAAAGCGTAGAACACCCACCTACAAGGTGATCTGACGAACTAACCAAGGTCGCTGGAAGGCGCTGGATGCAAGCCGCTCTAGATCGGTCATTTTGGAAATCTTTGGGAGAGGCCTATGTCCAGCAGTGGGCGTTGTGCGGCTGAAATGATGATGTAGTTTCACCTGTCCCGTTGTTGACCTCTCTGTAATCAAATCTTGCGAGTTAGATTTGACCCACTTCCCGGTTTCCGATTGAGCTGAAATTTTGCACGCATACGTATATCGCGTGACAATCTTATACCTTTAAACGAGCAATTCTTGTATTATGATATATAAATTTCTGTGATCTCGAAAACGGCTCTAACGAATTCGCTCAAAATTTGTATATGCGGGTTTTCGGGGGTAAACAATCGATCTAGATTAGTTTTATGTTTGGGAAAACGCTTGTTTTCGAGTTTTCATGCGTTTTTCTTTCCACGCAGAATATGACTAATTTCGTCGCGCCGACCGCCTTGTTTTTAGCTCAGCGGTTAAGGCTACCGACCGCTAGAAAGAGTGTTACGGGTTCGAATCCCACTCGGTGACTTACTTTTGTTTTTTTTTATGTTTAATTTTTTATTTTGCATTGTATTTAGACAAGTTTAAAAAAATTTAGATAATGTTTGAGATGTAACCGAACAAAGCTCGGTCGCCCAGGTACTGTAACATTATGATGACATAGAGCTGATCTAATAAAGCCGGAACATGCCCATAGAAACATCGAGTTTGGGCTCGTTTGATTCCTCTTGAGGCGCACTTGTTTTAAATAAAAGCTTTTTTCTTCCAAATAAATTACAATAATTATAACTTACTACATAAAAAAATAATAGCTTGTATTAATTTTATTTTTAATATTTACTCGTTTAAAGGGTTTTAGGCATTTAAGATGCATTACGAAGCAAAAGAGGTTTGTCAGGATCGTAGCAAGTGGAGGTCCATAGTCTCTGCCTATCGGTTCTTGGGGTATGAAAACAGAAACGATTCTGCAACAAAGATTCCCGGCTCTCCCTAAAAAAAAACGACGGGTTGCACTCTGGGAGTGCCGGCAGAAGTGAAAACACAGCAGTATGGCCACTACACAGACGGTCGAGCCATCAGCTGTCACCATCCATGGATGCGCGTAGCACGCTGTAACATAAACACACACGAACATTCGCGCAAGCGCCCTGCGCCGCCTAAACGAAACAGCAGGCGCAGGCATACATTTTCGCCGCGCCGTAGAAAGAGAGGGGGATACTCCCTCTCCTACGCCGCGCCAGCTGTCTACTCTCCAGCCGTCTTACGAATTTTCGATTAGGTCACGTGTCCTAACGCGAGTTTAACATTTTTTACCCATTCCAAAAAAAGTGCACAACGCCGCTAAAGAAGTTTTCACTTCAAAAAATATTTTGGCCCTTCATTCGTAATAAATATCCCGATACTGGCGCTGCAAAAGACACAAAAAAATTTAATCATTTTTATACGTATAGACTAAAAACTCGCGCCGCCACGCGTTTCTACTGACTGTCATTAGTACCTGTTCTTGTTGATTTCTTTAACTTTGCATTTTTTGTGTTTCTGTCTAGTATTTTAAAACCGACTGTAATTTCCATATAATTAATATGTTTTTGTTAAATATTTTAAAAACTTGAATAAGCTTTTAAGAACTGTAATATAATAAACATTATTTTTTAATGGACTTTTTAACCAACTTCCAAAAAGGAGGATCACCAATCGTCGCGATCTGTTATGAGTTTTGTACCGATAATTCGAAGACGCCTGGACCGATGTGGAATTTGTTTTTGTTTAATTAAAAGGGTACACTTCCGAGGTGGTCCCATAGAAATTATATTAAAACTAGCTATTTGGGCTTTGCGCGGGCTGCAAGCAGCCCGCTGTTTTTCATAAAGCTGTTGGGGTGGGCTAAATAACATGTCCAGTTGAGAAAATGGGTAAGGTTGTATGGAGGACAATTGTCGTTGTACGGCGGCCATCTTGAACTTTGAAAAAAATCAAAAAACAAATGACGCTCGTCAAATTGCTCACATCTTTCTACATTTTGGAAAAAAAATCACGCCTCTAACCCCAGCCGTTTTTGCAGGCCGTACCCTTTCCACATCAGGTTTCCGCAGATCCTCAAATGTCAGATTTTTCTGGTAATCACTGGAGCACCCTCTATACGACCATACATCAACCTAAACCCCACCTACCCGGCAACAGGATGAGGGCAAACAACTATGTCAGTGAGTGAGTGGTAATGTAGGTTTAATTATATTAATTAAAATCGGTCGTGTACTTTGGTGGTGAAGTTGACTTCTCGCCAAAAACATAAACATTGAAGAGGAATGATCGAGTTAATCATTTATTAGGCGGAAGGCGCCGCCGTTTCGGGAATCCAACCGGGACACTTTTGATGTTGGAAATAGATGCGGGAGGACGGGAGCTCGGCTCGGCGGGAGTGCGCACTAGCGCTTTCGCAAGTAAAGCAACACCAGGCGTGGTCCTTACGTGGATGGGATGGGTACACCAAAGTACGGACCACGCCTGGTGTCGCGTGCAGGTGGACTTCTCGAGCTCCTCCGCGTTTTGGAAACCACGTATAAAGGAATTCACACACGGCAGCTGGAGGGGTCTCATTGATGTTTATAAGCTTTGTTTAGCTTGTATTCCCTAAGTCGCCTTCTACGACATCCACGGGAGGTTTTGGAGTGGCCCTATTCTACTTTGCGGTAGTTATGTATGTTAAAATTATTGTAAGACAAAACAAAGCAAAAAGCCAACGTCCTGATGATAAGATGTACTTGTATGTACCTCACACAGAGACTATATATATATAGTTTTCCTTAAACACAGCTGCATAACAACTATGACTACTGTATGATATTAACATGCAACAAAAGAATACAATAGAAAAATATAGAAGAGTAAGTAGATCATGTCAGAAGACGTACTTCCCCTGATACTACCTGGAGTCAAACCATCTCCCAGTAGCATGCATTCCATACAGACACATAGAAGACACATAGAATTTGTCTACCTTGTGTGGGACAAGGTAGACAAATTCTAATATAACTGCTACTGACGAATAACGGATACTGTGATCTCGCCGGCGATTACCGTGCCTTTACCGCCAATACCAGACACAATAGTAAGACAATGAACGTGGACATTTATTAATGTCGTGCGGGTCTTTACCGGTTAAAAATAATGAAGGGTTGCTAGCAGCATCGCCCATCCCCTTGATCGGGTTTTACGAAATTTACGATCCGCGCATAAAGAGAAGCAGTTGGTATATTTGTTATTTTTTCTCCTATAGCAGCATGTAAGCATATTATCCTTGATCAAACCAGAATTTAAAGGCATAGTCTTATTCCGAGAGAAACTTCTGTACTATCAATATTTTGTGGCACATATTAGCAAGTCAAGGCCCAAGGCGAACATACAAAGGAGCCACATGATTTAAAGCATATGATTTAAAGCGGACGTATTTGGGGCCGAAAAGCCTTTGTTTACGCCCTGTGTGTCATTCCTCAACTTGTAACTAGACTGTCAAACATGGTTGGACTGATATTTAATTAGAAATACTACTGAACATGTTATAGATGGGGGATTCGAACCTGAGACCTCTCAGCATGGGCGTAGCTAGAGCTCTCACATAGCGGAGTCTAAAAAAAATGTACAAAGATAAACTAGTTCCAGCTCAAGTCTCACACAGAAAAAAAAATCTAAACGCCGAATGATATAAATGTATGTATTTAATATTCAAAGTGTGAGCATTCGATAGTTACTTCAAACATAATATTAAGTAATTGAAAAAAACTTATGTACCTAAGTTATGCTGCAGTAAGGAATTAATTAAAAGGGGCTACCTGAATTTTTTGGGGTCTAGTATTGCCAAAATTTAAAATAAATTATTTAAAAGGAAAATGAGGTATAATTTTAAATTTTATCTTGATCAAATCCTATAGATAACCTCTCTGTCACTTTTGGCTAATGTGCAAAGAAAAGCTTCACGTTCTCACTTTAAAATGTAAACTGTAGTTCATAAAAGAGTTTGAAGGGTTATCTCAGGCTGGTGGGTGATACATTTTAAGAGTCCCCTTACCCTAGACTTCTCCATACAAACGTAGTCTACGCTTAATTTTGAAACCACATGTCAGATTGTGCTAAAAATTGGTAATTGTAAAGAAATTGCAATTATCTTATAACTGGTTTCCTACTATAAAATTATGAACTGGAAAGAAAATATAACGATTTAGTAGTTTCCCATACTGATGGTCAAAAATGATATAAAACACTATATTCCATTTCAAGTTCATATTTTTACAGTCGGAAACCAGTTATAAACCTAGATAATTGCAATATCTTTGAAATTACAAAATTTTACCGAAATCGGTCATTTCGTTTCGAAATAAAACGTAGACTACGTTTGTATGGAAAGTTGTATTTTGGTCTAGGGTAAGGGGACTCTTAAGTTTTTTCTCTTCTCTCAGCGAGGAAGCAAATACTTCTAAGAATTGGCAAAGGTTCAAACAGTGTTTCTTTCTTCTAAACAGAAGGATATTTATTATTTTGGGATATTAGAGGAAGCCAAAGATAACATAACTACTAAAAAATCCAAGGATTTGTTTTTAAGAAACTTCAATAACCAGTCAAATGTGAGTTGGACTCATACACAAAGGTTCCATACCACTATCTAAACAATAGGTTTAAAAAACACTGTCAGATCCGTTAAGGTATTGCTGGGTAGCTTGTGTAGGTTCCATTTATCGGTTCCTCCCAACACTGAAATCGCAAAAAAAAAATTCCATACAAAATTAAATACCTAATGTTCCAAAATAAATAGAGCCTACACAAGCTCCCCAACATTACCTTAAGACATTACCTTAACCATTACCTTAACGGACAAAGTTTTTTAATCATCTACACTTTCTACACTAATATTATAAAGAGGAAAGATTTGTTTGTTTGTTTGTTTGTTTGTTTGTTTGTTTGATTGTATTGAATAGGCTCCGAAACTACTGGATCGATTTTAAAAATTCTTTCACTGTTGGATAGGTATGTTATCCCTGAGTGACATAGGCTATGTATGTACCACGGGCGAAGCCGGGATGGACTGCTAGTATCATATAAAATCACATTTATTATATGGGAGCCCCCACAGAACAGAGAAATAGGGAGCCCCACTAAAATATTTTATTTTGTTGTTAAAGCAGCAACAGAAATACATACATACATACATACTATCACGTCTTTATCCCTAATGGGGCAGACAGAGCATTTTGGATCTTGCGGTTCTATGCAGAGCCCAGGGCCGCAAGAACCAAAAGCCACTTTTAGCGTCATGGTGGGCGAGAAGATGGAAAAGCAATCAATACAATGATGGGGTTGCTAGCCGCATCGCCTGTTAACATGATTTGCATTTTTGCCTATTCCCTCGATCGGCTTTTACGATCTGCGTGGGAAGAGAAGCAGCTGGTACATTCTAAGTTTTTTTTATTTCTCCCAGACCAGCATGGGACATGACAGAAATACATCATCTGTGAAAATTCCAAATGTCTAGCTATTATGGTTCATTAGATACAGCCTGGTGACAGATGGACAGAGGGAGAGCGGACTCTTAGTAATAGGGTTCCATTTTTACCTTTTGGGTACGGAACCCTGAAAAAGGAGGGAGTCGTAATAGGGACCCGTTTTGAACATTTGGGTACGGAACCCTGAAAAAGGATGAGCTTATCAATCGACCCATATGTTTTCTTTTTGTATGTATGTTACACATTATCTTCGCCACTTGTAAACTAATTTAGATGATTCTTTTTAATTAAAAGCCTTTAGTACCTAGTTGGTCCCATATTAATTTGGTGATATGATAAAAAAACTTTGGAGATACGGAATAAACTCCTGAAAGGAAATGAAGATGGTTCTTTTTCTTAGTTAAAAATTTTACTTGGATTAAATAGTTTCATTGAAAATTGCCTTTTGAATTTCATAATAGGCAATCAGTTCTGTTTGTGAGAGCATTGTTACTTCTACTGACAAGTTTCAGTGTCATGTGTGAGGTTAATTTAGATAGCAGTGTTTGGTCAATGTAATGTAAACATCAAAACATGAACTACAAACAACATAACTATTTGTGTTATTTTGTTTGTCATGTAACTAAATTATTGAGAAAGTGATCAAAAGTAAATAAACTTTGCGATAATATTGCATAGGTAGATACCCTAACTTTCACTACCTACAAAAAATTTCAAAGGGCACCTCGTACTTTCATTTTCAAACCAAAATCCACATTACCATTCTGCCACGCACAATTTCACATTTTCCAAAAAAGAAAAACACTTTTCGAAAAAGGAAAACACCAATGACGTCACACTGCACACAAGTAGGTCACCAATACCGTTGCACCGATATGGAACACAAAAATTCAAAATTGCGAAACCAAAAGGTTTCGACGAAAAAGTTGTTAGTTAAACTCGTGTGGGGCTCAAAGATGGTCCATTATTGATTGATTCCGTTGGGTATTTTTAGCCGCATCGCGTTATTTCGAGACCGAGTCGGGTTTTGGTTTTATTTGTTTTGATGACGTTCCAGCACGATGCAGTTTGTTTGACACGAGCGCGCGTGACGTAGCGCGCCGCGGAATGGCGCATTTTCGCTGGGTTGCCATAGTACGATTTCGAATTTACCTGAACAATTTTTTTTATAAAAACAATAAACTACATTTTTTAGACAAATTGAACACGTTTTATTTCACCTTTTAACTATAGGATTAAAGACGTACCAGTAACGTCTTTAATCCTATAGTTAAAAGGTGAAATAAAAAAAATATAAAATTTTATTATATACATAATAAATTAAGCGTATAATAATTGAGAGCACAATTTTAATCGAAATATTTACGTTATACCTAAAATTTTGCTGAGAGCTAAGTTTTTGAAAAGAAGTTCCTTTTCGGATGGCACGGACTTGGCGAATGGGGCTAGGTGAAAAGTGTAAGATGTTTCCGTCACGATATTTTTTAGGGGCTGGAATTTTTGTAACTTTGGAACAAAGTATTCCACGACACTCGGTTATTTTTTCTCTCCATATTTAATATAGATAAAAAAATTAATAGACTGCATGGTAGGAATTTATATTCCGGACTAAACCGGACTCGTTCTGATTAAAATTGTTCCCCAAATACATGTACAATTCGTAATTATGGCAACACATGCACCAATGTCATACCGGTTTCGGACGGTACTACGACAAACTTTCTCACAAAAAACTCGCATGTAACACCGAAATTAAATATGCAATGCATTGTAATAAAACTTTGATTTATTCTGTGTTATTTGGTGAAACAAGATAAATACAGACACGCAAAGAATCAAAATAAGTAGTAAAATACCTATTGCTTTTAAAATTATATGTATATTTATTTAAAATAGTTATCTACCGATTTATTAACCGCCATAATATATGCCGTGTGGTTTTCGGCAGAGTAGAATAGGGCCACTCTAAGTCCTCCCGTGGATGTCGTAGGTAGAAGGCGACTTAGGACATACAAACTAAACAAAGTTTGATATTGTTACGAAACTGGGTTCGAGATTTGGAGTAAAACGCCAAAGTTCGTATGAGGGTTTTTATTCACTACGAAACCCAAAGGTTGACACGTGAAGATGGTCTTCCTGATGTCCAAGTCCAAGTCGCGTAGCAGCTGAGGTCCAGGTATCTCGCCAAAGTAGTCGCAGGTACTTCCACTTGTCGCACTTAGGTAGGTTTCCTTCGCTTCGGTTCGCTTCGAAGTTATCGCTTTCGTAGCTCTTACTGAACTGGCGGGACGCGCACTCGATCGCCTTTTTATATGCGCCGATACTGAGGTCTACACTTTTCTCGAATATTCTCATTACTTGACGAATGTATTTCGATTGACGGGAAACATCGAGACGCCGGTATGTATGTGTGAGTGCGACTAAGCCGACGACCATTCAAAGAACTCTAGCCTTTATGCTGTAAGAATATAAGGCCTAGTTTCGCTTGCATGATTCCACTCGCGAACATTCCAAGTCTATCTCGCCAGCAGAGTTCTTACTCGCGAATATTCTACATCTATCTCGTTCGCGACACTGCCCCCTTCTTAAAGACGCGCGTCCCGAGCGTCACTATTGCTGCCATGATAACGTGCTAGACGGTCTATGTGCACCACTTTGAGTGCCCCTCTTGGTTGACGTTGGATCCGATAGGTCACATCGTTTATTCGCGTTATGATCTTGTATGGGCCTTCCCATCTCGTTTGTAATTTCGGTGATTTTCCTTTCCGGCGAATCGGGTTATGAAGCCATACTAAGACTCCTTCTTCAAAGCCACGTGAGTTCGCTCTTCGGTCATATCTAGTCTTCATGTTTTCACTTGCTTGTAAACCATTTTCGCGAACTAAGTCATAGATGTTCCATATTCGCTCTCGAAGATCGAAGACGTAGTCTGGCACAGTACATGGGTCTTCTGGTGGCCTCCCCGTTAGGAGATCCACAGGTAATCTAAGTTCTCTGCCGAAATTCACCTGAGCTGGGGTAAGTTTTGTGCTTTCATGCTCCGATGTCCTATAAGCCAAGAGGAAAAGTGGTATGTACTTGTCCCAGTCTTTCTGATGTTTGTCAACCAGTTTCGCTAAATGTCTTTCCAAAGTCTGGTTAAATCTCTCCACCATGCCATCAGACTGAGGGTGATATGGAGTGGTTCTCGTTTTATGCATCCCCAATAGTTTGCAGATTTCTTGAAATAGTTGCGACTCGAAGTTTCTTCCTTGATCTGAGTGGATTTCTAGTGGTACACCAAACCGGCAGATTACTTCCTCAACCAACTTGGAGGCTACTGTCGAAGCTTCTTGGTTAGGTATAGCGAATACTTCCGGCCACTTGCTAAAATAGTCCATGACAACCATAAAGTACTTATTTCCTGATTCAGTTACGGGGAATGGTCCGGCAATGTCTACTGCAATCCGTTCCCAAGGCGCGCCGACATTGTACAGCTGTAGACTTCCTCGAGTTCTTGTTGACGGGCCTTTCACGGCTGCACAAGTTGTACATTTGCGACACCAATCCTGAACATCTTCCCGACAATTCAGCCAGTAAAACCGTTCCCGAATCTTTGTTAACGTTCTCTTAACGCCTAGATGTCCACCTGTTACACCATCATGTACTTCACGGAGAACGTCTTTCACTCTGTCTCTTGGAACAACAACCTGTAGGTGAAACTCTTTGCCGTTTGGTTTCTCCCATTTACGGTAAAGTATTCCATTCTGCAGGATAAAACTGTCCCATTGAGACCAATAAGCTTTGGTGGTAGGGCTCGTAGGTGCAACTTCTGCCCATCTAGGTTTATCAGCGCTACGTTCTTTCCATGCGATGATGAGCCTTATATCTTCATCATCTTCCTGGGCTTCTCTAAAGTTGTCATCGTCCCATTGTCCTGTAGGGATTGTCCTGTAGGGATTGTCCTTGTGACGTTAACCGTAAGCTCCTTTGTCTCTTGTTGAACACAATGCTTGCAGTCTTCCGCACATGGTCTTTTTGAGAGTGCATCAGCATTTCCATGGTCCTTTCCGTTACGATGCTCAGTAACGAATTGGATTTGTTTAATCCGACGTGCAACTTTGCCTTCCTCTGCGTGAGCCAGTACCCGCCCCTCAGTCCTGGCTGTTACTCGTTTCCCCTGATTTCTTGCAGGACAGGAAGATTCTTGCCTTTTAGTAATTTCAGTTAGCTCTTCTCGTAATTTCTTTATTTCATGCTTTTCTGGACAGGAGAGTTGCAAATGTCCTCTTTCACCACACCTGTAGCAAGTAGGCGCAAATCTAGTGGTCTTCTTTGGCGGGCTCTTGATAGCCTTAACGTCTTCTGTGACTTCTCGCAACTTATGTGGGCGCATGTCCTGTCTTAAAGCTTCGTACTCAAGAGCATGTCGAGCTGTAGCAGCCACCGTAATCGCACGCTTCTACGAAGTATTCTTAGCAAAACCAGTGATCTAGACCCCTGCCTTACGACGCTTAACATAGAATCACCGTGGCTACGGTCGCTGGGCACCTCCATATCATCAAGACCAACTATCAAGATCTCTGGCTTACGGCACTTAACCCGAGTGCTCGGTGTCTCGCACGTCTGGTTAACACTGAACAAAGCAGTGGCCACTTGGTGGCTCCTTGTCGCACGTACGCTATAACACCAAAGTGAAGTGAGACAGTGCATGTGATTAGATAAAGTGACTTTAAGAACAACTACCGGCGCTTGCGCATTTGTGATTAAAACATGATATTTTGATTATTCCACACAGATATAAAATTTACACAAAAACATTTAAAAATTCAAGTATATTAAGCTCTACGCTTCTACAACTTGGCTTGATTTTGTGTGCTGATCCATGATGATACGATCGCCAAATAGTAAGGAACCAATGTATAACTCACAACCTGACCTGTCCAAAATGACGGAAGAAATGCCTACAGTTACTCTATCCGCAAACGTAAACAACCGGACAATGACTGCGATTGTAAGAAAGAGATACAAGGGCTACGTAGTGAGATATCTCGCATGAACACTTTGCTGGAAAAGTTCGTGTTGTCACAGGAGAAACTGATGAACGATATGCGTGAAAATATTACGATGTTGAATGAAGAGATAAAAGAAATCAAAGCCTCGACTACGGGGATTATAAGAGATCAAGATGGCATGAAAAGTAACATAACGGACTTAGGAACAAAAGTTTCTACTCATGAAGACAGACTAATATCTCTTGAGTCTGGTCACAAGACCACGGCCTCCACACCTGTTTTGGAGACGAATCAGTTAGGAAAAAACGAAGAAATCATACAAGAAATTCAAGAGCGCAAAAAGAGAGAAAATAATATTATCATAGTTGGCATATTAAAACAATCAACTACAAACACCAGTGAGAGGATCGCAAAAGACGAGATTGAGGTTTTAAATATAATCTCCTTAATAAGCAAAGACATTCCCAAGCCAGCTAGGATCTTCCGCATTGGCAAGTACAATGCTGAAAAGACCCGTAGAGTAAAAGTCTGCTTCGACAAGCGGTAGCCGGTTATGCTATTACTACGTAACAAAGACAAATTGCCTGATAACGTAAAACTTTTCTCTGACCAAACTCCAGCTCAACAAAAACACTTTTTAGCTATAAAAGATGAACTTACAATACGACAAAATGATGGAGAGGGTGATATCACAATAAAATACATAAAAGGCATACCAAGCATCGTGAAATCTGTGTCAAAAAACTTCAACAGCCAATAAAAGATATCGCACAAAACTCTAAAGATACAATCTATCAGATCGTTAACGATTACAGACTTATTGAAACTCAAAAATCAGCAATATCCTTCCTCTATCTAAATGCGAGAAGTATCAAAAAGAAAGGAAAGCTAGATGAATTAAAATGTATTTTGCAATCAATGCCAATACCTATACAAATTATATTGATAACAGAAACTTGGATTAAAAATGAAGCTCAAGCTCTACGATTACAGATTGATAACTACACTCATCATTATAATCACAGAAGAGATAAAAAAGGCGGAGGAGTATCAGCATACATACACAACGACTTAAAACATTATCAAGTAGAATCAAAATATGAAGAAGGAAACAACTACTTATGGATACATTTGGAAAAGTTAGCACTCAATATTGGAGTTGTATACAAACCCGGACATACAAAACTTGAAAACTTTTTAAAAATATATGGAGCACAATTACATCAACAAAAAAGATCAATTATATTTGGTGACTTCAACATCGACCTGCTGACAAAAAACAGTGCTTCGACTAAATACAAACAAACGGTAAGAGGATCAGGACACAAGATATTAAACAAAGTACATGTAAAATATTGTACAAGAGATTCGGGAGAAAGAAAATCTATTATAGACCATATCACCACCAACTTAAAATCTGAAGCCTTCAATTTCGCTATTATTAATTCATCCATGTCAGACCATAAACAAATTTTCTTACAACTGAACAGGCATAAACCTCCTCAGAAAATGCGATTGATCTATGAAGCAGTAGACTACAAAAAACTGTACGCGGAAATGGAATCATATGGGTTGGAAGATGTTGCAGACAATTACGAAGATTTTGAACATAAATTGAAACATTGCATAGCACATAACCGAGTCGAAAAAACGAAAATATTAAACCCCCCTAGAAAAGACTGGATTAATAATGACATTGTAACTGGTATTAGCCAAAGAAACTACCTATGGATGCAACATAAAAATAATCCGGAAAATAAGGATCTGGAAAAAGAATTCAAACAAAAAAGAGACACAATAGCTAAACTAATTCAAAGCACAAAACAATCTTATTATTATAAGTTATTTGCAAACTGTTCCCGTAATCCCAAAAAAACCTGGTCTCTCATAAACAATCTAGCCAAAAACAAAGTAAAACAAAGTAGTGCTCCTCCAAAGCTTTTAAAAGATACAAAACAAATTACTGATGTAACAGAAGTATGCGAGATTTTTAACAAATATTTCTCCACCATAGGGTTCATGCTAGCAGACAAAATACCAAAAAAATATCACAATAGTGCATCAAATCCTTTTGTCTTACCACGAAAAAACGATGATCACGACCTGCTCACCTTTACACCATGTGATGCTGATGAGATAAGGGATATTATTCAAAACCTTGATCCGAATTCTAGTAGTGGCATAGACAAAATTAGCACAAAAGTAGTAAAATGTCTAAAAGATCTAATTTCAGAACCCTTGTCACGTTGTTTTAATAAGTTAATGATTGAAGGCGAATTTCCCGATAGTTTGAAGGTAGCAAAAGTAACACCAATCTACAAATCTGGGGCCAAAACCGACCCAGGTAATTATCGCCCGATTTCTGTACTGCCGGTTCTATCCAAAATATTAGAAAAATTAATTTATAATCGCTTGCTAAATTATCTAGACTCTTTTAATTTTCTTTCGGCACGGCAATACGGTTTCCGATCAAAAAGTAACACCACGGCGGCGATAATCGATTTAGTCACAAAAATAAAAGATAATTTAGACAACAAAAAACTAGTTTTGGGCGTTTTTATCGACCTAAAAAAGGCCTTTGATACTGTTAGTCACAATTTGCTATTAAAAAAGCTACAAGGCATTGGTATCAAAGGTATTGCTCTCAAAATGCTTAAATCCTACCTAACAAATAGAGCACAGATAGTCAAAATTGAAAACACCCAAAGCACCATCCAAAACATCACCCATGGCGTCCCACAAGGTTCCATACTAGGACCCCTACTATTTCTTATTTATATTAACGACATAGCAAATTTAGCTCTCCATGGTCATGTAACCTTGTACGCGGACGATACATGTCTATTTTATTTCGGTACTAACATAAATGAAATTACCTCACAGGCTCAAGAAGATCTCAACATGCTATTCGAATGGTTTCAGTATAATTTGTTGACTATTAATATTTCTAAAACAAACTACATTATCTTCAAGACTAAAAACAAAATAATTCCCCCTCATGACCCTCTAAAGATTGATGATACACCACTTGAACAGAAAACCTGCGAAAAATACCTTGGTCTGAGGATGGATAATTATTTATCATGGAAAAAACAAACAGAATACATAAAGAGTAAACTCACGTCACTTATAGGTTCACTTCACAGCATAAATAAATGTATACCTAGAAAATTACGCTTTAATATCTACAACTCTTTGGTAAAGTCACATTTATTATATATGATAGAAATATGGGGCAGTGCAGCCAAAACAAGATTACGAGAACTACAAAGAGCTCAAAATAAAGTGATAAAAGCACTGTTCTGCTACCCATACTTAACATCAACTCGTAAAATTTTTAAAGAAACTAAACTAATGAGTATTCGACAACTCTATCTATACAGTACTTGCATTTTAATTAAGAAGATAATCAGTAAACAAATCCATATTAATGTATCTTTTACAAATAGATCACAAGTTTCCAAACGTAGATTGCGGAGGCCAAGCTTGCTCGTTCTACCAAAAACACGTACCAAGCTTGCGAAAAAAAGCATTACTTTTGAGGGAGCACGCTTTTACAATAGAATACCTTCACGCATCAAAGACGTAAACTCCTTAAGCGGTTTTAAGTCCCAATTACGTGATTATATAATGCAAAACTGCTCACTCTCCGAGTAGAAAAACGCGGTATATTTTCATGTGATTTGATTATTGGTATTATTTTGTGCTTGTTGCCTGCATGTGCAACCTACATACATGTGTATTTAATGTGTATTCGGATACGGTGACTGCTTTCTAGATTAAGTACCTTTAAAATAATATTGTTCTTATGTAAGTGGATTTATTGTTAATCTGTTTATGAGAATAAATTCTTTAAACCTATGTGCTAAGGCATCTTTAAGTGACGTGTGATGATGAATCCCCACTGCAGCTCTTACGTCCACGTCTCTTATTCCATCAATAAAAGCTTGTAAAATATATGTGTCGATCATTTTGGAGTCAAAAGACGAGTAGGCTTTACGCACTAGTTTTTCTATTTCCAATGCCCACTCTTGAAGTCCTTCTCCTGGGCGCTGAACTCTTTCACGCAGCTGGGCTCGAAAAACGTGTTCTAGATGACGTTCCCCATACCTGGCTTCTAACGCCTCCATCAATTCTTTAAAGGTGCTTCCAGAGCTAGGCAGTGCCTCCAGGACTGATAGTGCTGAGCCTTTCAGAGCAACAGTAAGGGCTGTATGGCTCTGTTCATCGGTCCAACCGTTTAAACTAGCGACCGTCTGGAATTGTTGTTTGTATGCGGCCCAAGATGTGGTACCGTCATAAGATGGCACTTTTACACTTGGCCCCTTAGTTTCACAGCCGGATGTACTTGGGGTTCCCACTGTCTCTAGACGCAATACTTTCTTTTCCAAAAAGGTTACTCTATTTTCCACCTTGTTTTCCAGATCAGTCACACGGTTTTCGACAACGTCTACATCATTTCGGATCTGCTCCACTGATTGGTTGAGTTTGCAGAAATTTCCCAAGACTATTTGCTGTTGCTCACTCAAGCGTGCAAATCGTAAATCTTGTTTCTCTTCTATACGTTGAAGTCGTAAATCTTGTGTCTCTTCTATATGGTGCAGTCTTTGTTGAATTAGTTCTAATATGTGTACTAAGTTATTTGAATCGTTCGGCGTCTCTAATGAACTTGGCACTGCTTGGTGGGCGTGGTCAGTGGGCGTGGCTTGTTCTTCAGTGGGCGGAGCCTGATGGGCGGTGGGCGTGGCCTCAGGGTCAGTGGGCGTGGCTTGAGGTTCAGTAGGCGTGGCCTGAGCCACGCTCCCTTGAGCCTCCATGGCACGCTGGGCCCTGGTCCTGACGCCTTCCCTGGTGGTATCCTCTTCTTCTCTCGGTAGAACTGGCATCTCCAAATCCCACTTCCGATACCAAATGTTACGAAACTGGGTTCGAGATTTGGAGTAAAACGCCAAAGTTCGTATGAGGGTTTTTATTCACTACGGAACCCAAAGGTTGACACGTGAAGATGGTCTTCCTGATGTCCAAGTCCAAGTCGCGTAGCAGCTGAGGTCCAAGGTATCTCGCCAAAGTAGTCGCAGGTACTTCCACTTGTCGCACTTAGGTAGGTTTCCTTCGCTTCGGTTCGCTTCGAAGTTATCGCTTTCGTAGCTCGTACTGAACTGGCGGGACGCGCACTCGATCGCCTTTTTATATGCGCCGATACTGAGGTCTACACTTTTCTCGAATATTCTCATTACTTGACGAATGTATTTCGATTGACGGGAAACATCGAGACGCCGGTATGTATGTGTGAGTGCGACTAAGCCGACGACCATTCAAAGAACTCTAGCCTTTATGCTGTAAGAATATAAGGCCTAGTTTCGCTTGCATGATTCCACTCGCGAACATTCCAAGTCTATCTCGCCAGCAGAGTTCTTACTCGCGAATATTCTACATCTATCTCGTTCGCGACAATATCAATTAAACCTCTCCCACCCGTCTGGCCAGCGTGGAGAGTGTCGGCCAAGTCCTCTGGCTGCTATGGCCAAGTATAGCTCTGGCAGTAAAGAGAGGGTCGCACTCCTGCAGTGGAGTTAAAAAGACCTGATGATGATGACGTATTGTCCTTCTATTTCCAGACAGAACACCGAACCACAGATTACTAATAAGTGACCGAACTAATGTTATTTTTTTGTACATCAATAGTTAAATCGACTTTTGTAAGTGAAAACTATTCGAGTTCCCTTCCCATGGTAAGACTGGCAGCCCACGCACCATTCTCAATGAATTATTGAGCAACTGAAGAATAATATAAAATGTAGGATTGTTTGCAAGCCTTTGTTGTGAAGCTAATTTCAAAGTTTCAAACATGACCTAGCTGTGCAGGCTTCTTCCTTTCATGTTTTTCTTTCTTTCGACAAATTCTTTACAATTTTTTAACATTTAATTTTTAACCTACGGTGCAAAAAGAGGCGTTAAGTTTATAAGTTTGACGAACGTAGATAATCTTAGGTTTGAGGAGTCTGTCTGCGTCACAAATTAGAAAGATTTATAAAGGAGTCTGCGCATCGTAGCTCCTAAGCGACTGGACCGTTAATGATACGGTTTGTTTTTGTTTCAAAGCTGACGTGAGCGAGATGATTAGCTACAGTTGTGTGGGTTAAGTACTTACATACATACTATCACGACTTTATCCCTAACGGGGCAGCCAGAGCATTTGGGGTATTGCGGTTTTAAGCAGACAGTGCCCAGGGCTGCAAGACTCAAAAGCCACTTTTGCGTGATGGTAGAAAAAGGAATCAAATAGTGATGGGTTGCTAGCCGCATCACCTATCCATATATGATTCGCATTTTCGCCCAGTCCCTCGATCGGCTCTTACGATCTGCGCGGGAAGAGAAGCCGCTGGTACATTTCTAAGTTTTTTCTTTTCTCCCAGACCATGAAAACGTAAAATACTTAAGAACTCAAACTATTTTAATTTAAATGCTAGTTTATTTGATCTGAAATTCTTTATTAACTAGCTTTGCCCGTGCCGTGCGCTTCGCTCCCCGCGGGAATTTCGGGATAAAAACTATCCTATATCCTTCCCTGGGTATCAAACTATATCCATATCAAATTTCATCTAAATAGGTTCACTGGTTGAAGCGTGAAGAGGTAACAAACAAACAAACATGTTTGTATGTTTGTTAACAAATAGTGGGAATTTTGGGATAAAAAGTACCCTATGTCCTACCTCGGGTCTCAAACTATATCCATACTAAATTTCATCCAAGTCGATTCAGTAGTTCAAGCGTGAAGAAGTAACAAACAAACAAAGAAATATATACAAACTCACTTTCGCATTATAATATTAGTAGGATAGAAGGAAGGAAGTAGGATTACAGTCACACCCTCCTTTTGCACAGTGGGGTAATTAACCTCACTGCAAACGCACGTGACCGCCATGACGATGCGAAGGGTGTCCAAAACTGCACTGGCTGATAGATATGGTCTTTCCGGCTTCCGAACTAGGACTTCACGGGCGTTGACTTGACATATCATACCAGCCAGCAAACTTACTATGGAAGAGTACCTGCGTTTATTAGACTGGGCGACCTCTACCAGGTCTCTCAGTAACACTCCTAGTGGCGGATCACACATTTGCCGCCCGCCAGTAGGCTAGATTTTATTATTTTTATTCTAGTTTTTTTAATTATAGTAGTACCTGGGCGACCGAGCTTTGCTCGGTTACATCTCAAACAATAACTACTTTTTTATTAACTTGTCTAAAAACAATACAAAATAAAAAATTAAACATAAAAAAAAAACAAAAGTAAGTCACCGAGTGGGATTCAAACCCGTAACAATCTTTCTAGCGGTCCGCATCATATTCTGCGTGGAAAGAAATACGCATGAAAACTCGAAAACACGCGTTTTCCCAAACAAGACTAATCTAGATCGATTGTTTACCCCCGAAAACCCCCATATACCAATTTTCAGCGAAATCGTTAGAGCCGTTTTCGAGATCACAGAAATTTATAAATAAATATACGAGAATTGCTCGTTTAAAGGTATAAGATTTTGCTGCCCGTAGCTGTACATGAAGGATCCGAAAATCGTAGGTCCAGAGTACTTGCCCTAGCTGGGAGTAGAACCCAGAACATCCGAGTGGCGGTGTAGCGTGGTAACCAAATATCACGCAGGTTGTCCAAGAATAAAATAAGAGTATTAGTTACCTCTTCCACGTGGCTGAGCGAGGAGCGGCTACCCCACTCATCCCAGGGCTCCCTCTCACCTGAAGAGGAAATAATTTATTAAAAATATAATTAAAGAATTTAAAAACTATGTATAAATAGAAGCGTAAAGTTGTAACAAACAAATATACAATGGCACTTTCGCATCTCCACTCACACAAACTCATATTTGGGGCGATAAAGACATAGCAATAGAGTAAGAATTTAAACTTTTTTGTCATACATATAGCTGTCAAGTCTGGGCAACATTAGAACTTCTGATGCAGAACTATAATCATTATCATCATCAGGTCTTTTAGTCTCCACTGCAGGAGTACGACCCTCTCTGTACTACCAGAGCCATACTTAGCCAGAGCAACCAGAGGATTTGGCCTACACTCTCCACGCTGGCCAGACAGGTTGGAGAGGTCTGACTGATGTTTATAAGCTTTGTTTAGCTTGTATTCTCTAAGTCGCCTTCGACGACATCCACGGGAGGACTTGGAGTGGTCCTATTCTACTCTGCCGGAAACCACACAGCTTTACGTAGCTTTGCTTAGAACTATAATAGTCCAGCTAAACTATAAGAAATATACAAATGAAGCTTTAGCAAAAGTTGTTCAGCCTGATGAGCATTGCCCGGAGTCGTAAAGCCCACGCGAAAGTCGCAGGCTTCAGCTAGTTTATAATATTAGTTAGTATAAAGTATGAAGTATAAGGTGGGTGGACGACATCAAAGCTGTTGCAGGCAGCGCATGGACCAGGGTAGCTAACGATAGAGAGAAATGGAGGCAGTTGGAGGAGGCCTTTGCCAACCTATGGCATACAGACAGAGAAGGCGATGATAGTGTATAAGTGTTAGATTTAAGTTTGAAATGTAAAAAAACTGTCTGAATAAAGGCTATATTGTTATTATTATGAAGTATGAAATATGATGGACATAGTAATAAGTACTTACAATAGCTGGCGTCACTGCTCGCCTCCAGGCTGCGCCGGTGCATCTGCACCGAGCCTTTGTTTATCTTCTGAAACGATGAGCATTTATTACAGTATAACATATCCACTTCCAAAACATAATTAACTGGTTATTAACTTTAATGTTCTCTGCTTATGTACTCTTTGCTATTAGGGGCACACAGACCAGAGCTGAGGAGACAATTAAGTAAACAAAGTGAAATTGCAAATGTAACAATGTGTGTCTCTTTCTGAATAAAGGCTATTATTGAGAATAGATAGAAAAACATAATCATTTATAACTCTTAATGTGCCAAGGATCTTGTTAATAATGACTGGGAATTACTTTCTTATGTAAATTTGATTAAGTATTATTAAATAAGTCAATAGTTATTTATGTTTAGCAAAAGTTCTCCCACTGACTTACCTAAGTATTGTAGTAAGATTTTTACAGCGAAACTTGTCTGTATTTGCTAAAAATCACTAAAGGCCACTTCATTTCACTAAAATATCGTCACTATAAACACTAAAACACTTTATAAATACGGAAATTCACAACAATTTCAAATCGAATTTGCCGACATACGCCCACTTTTTTATAACACCAAAATCTTGAAAAATATAACACAATTTAGCTCAATAACAGTTATTATCACTAAATGGGCACTTGCGATGATACGTTTAATTGATGAATTGGTATAAGAAGGTTTAATTCATTTAAAATTGATGAGAAATACAAAGAGTTCATTGTACCCAGTGTTTACAAAGTTACAGTCACGTGTTCCACTGACGTCTGTTTTGACATTTTTGTATAAATTGTCATAAACTTAAATTTTTGGATATGCATAGCTAGAAAGAATTTCGTCAAACTACTGTGTTCAGTATAATAATGGAACGTACTTATGTCAAAAGTTCAAATCGATGACATCATGCTGTCTGTAGCCCTATTCTATAAACGAGGAGTCACAAAAATATCGTTCGTTTAGTGACACGGAGAAGACGGTAGAGATGGGCATCTACCCGGGTATTTACCCACGCTTGGGTATTTACCCGATATGCACCGGGTATATACCCGTATCTACCCGTTTGGGTGGGTAGATTGGAATATTTATTTAAAAATTTGTGTGAGTCCACTATTTATGTGTAGAAATGTACAAAAAGGTTATATAATGTATTAAACAATGAATATCTCTAAAAGAAAAAAATATCAAAGATTAAAATCACTGATGCTTTCCATATTAAATATTCAGATGCCATCTTATTTGTTATCTGATTACTTATTTTAACATATAATTAGGTCTACTTACGTCTGCCAGCAAAAAATGTAAACATAGACATGTCAATTTGTATGTTTCCATACAACGGGTAGATACGGGTAAATACCCGGCATACTATTTTGTGGGAAATGTTATAACAAGTTGATGGGGGATCGAAGAACTCATCTATACAAATATCTTTTGTTCCGAGACCAACCCCGAAATCAGTAGTTTTGGCTCTTGGATAAGCAGTCCAAGATACCTACTCTCTATATATGTATGAGGGTGCTCGTATATTGACATCGCATTTGATGTCTGATTGCTCATTTTAACATCTTATTAGGTCTACTTACGTTTGCCAGCAAAAAGTGTAATCTTAGACCTGTTAATTTGTATGTTTCCATACAACGGGTAGATACGTGTAAATACCCGGCATACTATTTTGTGGGAAATGTTATAACAAATTGATGGGGGATCGAAGAACTCATCTATACGAATATCTTTTGTTCCGAGACCAACCCCGAAATAAGTAGTTTTGGCTCTTGGATAAGCAGTCCAAGATACCTACTCTCTATACATGTATGAGGGTGCTCGTATATTGACATCGCATTTGATGTCTGATTGCTCATTTTAACATCTTATTAGGTCTACTTACGTTTGCCAGCAAAAAGTGTAATCTTAGACCTGTTAATTTGTATGTTTCCTTACAACGGGTAGATACGGGTAAATACCCGGTATACTATTTTGTGGGAAATGTTATGACAAGTTGATGGGGGATCGAAGAATTCGTCTAAACGAATATCTTTTGTTCCGAGACCAACCCCGAAATCAGCAGTTTTGGCTCTTAAATTAGCAGTCAAAGATACCTAATCTCTATACATGTATGAGGGTGCTCTTATATTGACATCGCATTTGATGTCTGATTGCACATTTTAACATCTAGTTAGCTCTTAAAATATTTTCCAGCAAAAAATATATAGTTAGACCTGTCAATTTGTATGTTCCCATACAACGGGTAGATACGGGTAAATACCCGGCATACTTTTTTTTGGGAAATGTTATGACAAGTTGATGGGGGATCGAAGAACTCGTCTAAACGAATATCTTTTGTTCCGAGACCAACCCCGAAATCAGTAGTTTTGGCTCTTAAATTAGCAGTCAAAGATACCTAATCTCTATACATGAATGAGGGTGCTCGTATATTGACATCGCATTTGATGTCTGATTGCACATTTTAACATCTAGTTAGGTCTTAAAATATTTGCCAGCAAAAAATATAAAGTTAGACCTGTCAATTTGTATGTTCCCATACAACGGGTAGATACGGGTAAATACCCGGCATACTATTTTGTGGGAAATGTTATGACAAGTTGATGGGGGATCGAAGAACTCGTCTAAACAAATATCTTTTGTTCCGAGACCAACCCCGAAATCAGTAGTTTTGGCTCTTAAATTAGCAGTCAAAGATACCTTATCTCTATACATGTATGAGGGTGCTCGTATATTGACATCGCATTTGAGGTCTGATTGCACATTTTAACATCTAGTTAGGTCTACAAATATTTGCCAGCAAAAAATATAAAGTTAGACCTGTCAATTTGTATGTTCCTATACAACGGGTAGATACGGGTAAATACCCGGCATACTATTTTGTGGGAAATGTTATGACAAAATGATGAGGGAACGAAGAACTCGTCTAAACGAATATCTTTTGTTCCGAGACCAACCCCGAACTCAGTAGTTTAGGCTCTTGAATTAGCAGTCAAAGATACCTAATCTATATACATGTATGAGGGTGCTCGTATATTAACATCGCATTTGATGTCTGATTGCTCATTTTCACATCTTATTAGGTCTTCTTACGTTTGCCAGCAAAAAGTGTAATCTTAGACCTGTTAATTTGTATGTTTCCATACAACGGGTCGATACGGGTAAATACCATGCGTACTATTTTGTGGGAAATGTTATGACAAGTTGATGGGGGATCGAAGAACTCATCTATACAAATATCTTTTGTTCCGAGACCAACCCCGAAATCAGTAGTTTTGGCTCTTGGATAAGCAGTCCAAGATACCTACTCTCTATATATGTATGAGGGTGCTCGTATATTGACATCGCATTTGATGTCTGATTGCTCATTTTAACATCTTATTAGGTCTACTTACGTTTGCCAGCAAAAAGTGTAATCTTAGACCTGTTAATTTGTATGTTTCCATACAACGGGTAGATACGTGTAAATACCCGGCATACTATTTTGTGGGAAATGTTATAACAAATTGATGGGGGATCGAAGAACTCATCTATACGAATATCTTTTGTTCCGAGACCAACCCCGAAATAAGTAGTTTTGGCTCTTGGATAAGCAGTCCAAGATACCTACTCTCTATACATGTATGAGGGTGCTCGTATATTGACATCGCATTTGATGTCTGATTGCTCATTTTAACATCTTATTAGGTCTACTTACGTTTGCCAGCAAAAAGTGTAATCTTAGACCTGTTAATTTGTATGTTTCCATACAACGGGTAGATACGGGTAAATACCCGGCATACTATTTTGTGGGAAATGTTATGACAAGTTGATGGGGGATCGAAGAACTCATCTATACGAATATCTTTTGTTCCGAGACCAACCCCGAAATCAGTAGTTTTGTCTCTTGGATAAGCAGTCCAACATACCTACTCTCTACACGCTGACTTTTCATTGGTTTTGAAAAAAAAAACGTCGTATAGTAAATATATTCCTCTATCCATATACGTAATCCAAATTTCTGTATGTCATAAGATAAAAAAGGTGCGTAAATGATTTTCGATCGAGACCACGTAGTTGTACGCCGGCCGCCTACTGCAGAATGTCGATGACCCCGGCCGGCCGGCGGGCGATGTATGGCGGCGGTACTACTAATTGACCTCACAATTTTACTTTCGAGTTTTAGTCAACATTTTTTGTTTCTGAATTTTTATTTTGACCAGCTAATTAGGTCTTACTAACGATGCCTATGAAGTGGCCTTCGGCTTCAGAACCAATAAAAAATCACCGTGTATACATGTATGAGGGTGCTCGTATATTGACATCGCATTTGATGTCTGATTGCTCATTTTAACATCTTATTAGGTCTACTTACGTTTGCCAGCAAAAAGTGTAATCTTAGACCTGTTAATTTGTATGTTTCCATACAACGGGTAGATACGGGTAAATACCCGGCATACTATTTTGTGGGAAATGTTATGACAAGTTGATGGGGGATCGAAGAATTCGTCTAAACGAATATCTTTTGTTCCGAGACCAACCCCGAAATCAGCAGTTTTGGCTCTTAAATTAGCAGTCAAAGATACCTAATCTCTATACATGTATGAGGGTGCTCTTATATTGACATCGCATTTGATGTCTGATTGCACATTTTAACATCTAGTTAGCTCTTAAAATATTTTCCAGCAAAAAATATAAAGTTAGACCTGTCAATTTGTATGTTCCCATACAACGGGTAGATACGGGTAAATACCCGGCATACTATTTTTTGGGAAATGTTATGACAAGTTGATGGGGGATCAAAGAACTCGTCTAAACGAATATCTTTTGTTCCGAGACCAACCCCGAACTCAGTAGTTTAGGCTCTTGAGTTAGCAGTCAAAGATACCTAATCTCTATACATGTATGAAGGTGCTCGTATATTGACATCGCATTTGATGTCTGATTGCACACTTTAACATCTAGTTAGGTCTAAAAATATTTGCCAGTAAAAATATAAAGTTAGACCTGTCAATTTGTATGTTCCCATACAACGGGTAGATACGGGTACATACCCAGCATACTATTTTGTGTGAAATGTTATGACAAGTTGATGGAGGATCGAAAAACTCGTCTAAACGAATATCTTTTGTTCCGAGACCAACCCCGAAATCAGTAGTTTTGGCTCTTAAATTAGCAGTCAAAGATACCTAATCTCTATACATGAATGAGGGTGCTCGTATATTGACATCGCATTTGATGTCTGATTGCACATTTTAACATCTAGTTAGGTCTTAAAATATTTGCCAGCAAAAAATATAAAGTTAGACCTGTCAATTTGTATGTTCCCATACAACGGGTAGATACGGGTAAATACCCGGCATACTATTTTGTGGGAAATGTTATGACAAGTTGATGGGGGATCGAAGAACTCGTCTAAACAAATATCTTTTGTTCCGAGACCAACCCCGAAATCAGTAGTTTTGGCTCTTAAATTAGCAGTCAAAGATACCTTATCTCTATACATGTATGAGGGTGCTCGTATATTGACATCGCATTTGAGGTCTGATTGCACATTTTAACATCTAGTTAGGTCTACAAATATTTGCCAGCAAAAAATATAAAGTTAGACCTGTCAATTTGTATGTTCCTATACAACGGGTAGATACGGGTAAATACCCGGCATACTATTTTGTGGGAAATGTTATAACAAATTGATGGGGGATCGAAGAACTCATCTATACGAATATCTTTTGTTCCGAGACCAACCCCGAAATAAGTAGTTTTGGCTCTTGGATAAGCAGTCCAAGATACCTACTCTCTATACATGTATGAGGGTGCTCGTATATTGACATCGCATTTGATGTCTGATTGCTCATTTTAACATCTTATTAGGTCTACTTACGTTTGCCAGCAAAAAGTGTAATCTTAGACCTGTTAATTTGTATGTTTCCATACAACGGGTAGATACGGGTAAATACCCGGCATACTATTTTGTGGGAAATGTTATGACAAGTTGATGGGGGATCGAAGAACTCATCTATACGAATATCTTTTGTTCCGAGACCAACCCCGAAATCAGTAGTTTTGTCTCTTGGATAAGCAGTCCAACATACCTACTCTCTATACATGTATGAGGGTGCTCGTATATTGACATCGCATTTGATGTCTGATTGCTCATTTTAACATCTTATTAGGTCTACTTACGTTTGCCAGCAAAAAGTGTAATCTTAGACCTGTTAATTTGTATGTTTCCATACAACGGGTAGATACGGGTAAATACCCGGCATACTATTTTGTGGGAAATGTTATGACAAGTTGATGGGGGATCGAAGAACTCATCTATACGAATATCTTTTGTTCCGAGAGCAACCCCGAAATCAGTAGTTTTGGCTCTTAAATTAGCAGTCAAAGATACCTAATCTCTATACATGTATGAGGGTGCTCGTATATTGACATCGCATTTGATGTCTGATTGCACATTTTAACATCTAGTTAGGTCTTAAAATATTTGCCAGCAAAAAATATAAAGTTAGACCTGTCAATTTGTATGTTTCCATACAACGGGTAGATACGGGTAAATACCCGGCATACTATTTTGTGGGAAATGTTATGACAAGTTGATGGGGGATCGAAGAACTCATCTATACGAATATCTTTTGTTCCGAGACCAACCCCGAACTCAGTAGTTTAGGCTCTTGAATTAGCAGTCAAAGAAACCTAATCTATATACATGTATGAGGGTGCTCGTATATTGACATCGCATTTGATGTCTGATTGCTCATTTTAACATCTTATTAGGTCTACTTACGTTTGCCAGCAAAAAGTGTAATCTTAGACCTGTTAATTTGTATGTTTCCATACAACGGGTAGATACGGGTAAATACCCGGCATACTATTTTGTGGGAAATGTTATGACAAGTTGATGGGGGATCGAAGAACTCGTCTAAACGAAAATCTTTTGTTCCGAGACCAACCCCGAAATCCTTAGTTTTGGCTCTTATATTAGCAGTCAAAGATACCTAATCTCTATACATGTATGAGGGTGCTCGTATATTGACATCGCATTTGATGTCTGATTGCACATTTTAACATCTAGTTAGGTCTACTTACGTTTGCCAGCAAAAAGTGTAATCTTAGACCTGTTAATTTGTATGTTTCCATATAACGGGTAGATACGGGTAAATACCCGGCATACTATTTTGTGGGAAATGTTATGACAAGTTGATGGGGGATCGAAGAATTCGTCTAAACGAATATCTTTTGTTCCGAGACCAACCCCGAAATCAGCAGTTTTGGCTCTTAAATTAGCAGTCAAAGATACCTAATCTCTATACATGTATGAGGGTGCTCTTATATTGACATCGCATTTGATGTCTGATTGCTCATTTTAACATCTTATTAGGTCTTCTTACGTTTGCCAGCAAAAAGTGTAATTTTAGACCTGTTAATTTGTATGTTTCCATACAACGGGTAGATACGGGTAAATACCCGGCATACTATTTTGAGGGAAATGTTATGACAAAATGATGAGGGAACGAAGAACTCGTCTAAACGAATATCTTTTGTTTCGAGACCAACCCCGAACTCAGTAGTTTAGGCTCTTGAATTAGCAGTCAAAGATACCTACTCTCTATACATGTATGAGGGTGCTCGTATATTGACATCGCATTTGATGTCTGATTGCTCATTTTAACATCTCATTAGGTCTACTTACGTTTGCCAGCAAAAAGTGTAATCTTAGACCTGTTAATTTGTATGTTTCCATACAACGGGTAGATACGGGTAAATACCCTGCATACTATTTTGTGGCAAATGTTAGGACAAGATGATGGGTGATCGAAGAACTCGTCTAAACGAATATCTTTGGTTCCGAGACCAACCCCGAAATCAGTAGTTTTGGCTCTTAAATTAGCAGTTAAAGATACCTAATCTCTATACATGTATGAGGGTGCTTGTATATTGACATCGCATTTGATGTCTGATTGCGCATTTTAACATCTAGTTAGGGCTACAAATATTTGTCAGCAAAAAATATAAAGTTAGACCTGTCAATTTGTATGTTCCCATACAACGGGTAGATACGGGTAAATACCCGGCATACTATTTTGTGGGAAATGTTATGACAAGTTAATGGGGGTGGAAGAACTTATCTATCCGAATATCTTTTGTTCCGAGACCATCCCCGAAATCCGTAGTTTTGGCTCTTGGATGAGCAGTCAAAGATACTTAACCTCTATACATGTATGAGGGTGCTCGTATATTGACATCGCATTTGATGTCTGACTTCACATTTTAACATCTAGCTAGGTCTACTTACGTTTGCCAGCAAAAAATGTAAACTTAGACCTGTAAATTTGTATGTTCCCATACAACGGGTAGATACGGGTAAATACCCGGCATACTATTTTGTGTGAAATGTTATGACAAGTTAATGGGGGATCGAAGAACTCGTCTATCCGAATATCTTTTGTTCCGAGACCATCCCCGAAATCCGTAGTTTTGGCTCTTGAATGAGCAGTCAAAGATACCTACTCTCTATACATGTATGAGGGTGCTCGTATATTGACATCTTGTCATACTTACGTTTGCCAGCAAAAAATGTAAACTTAGACCTGTAAATTTGCATGTTCCCATACAACGGGTAGATACGGGTAAATACCCGCATACTATTTTGTGGAAAATGTTATGACAAGTTGATGGGGGATCGAAGAACTCGTCTTAACGAATATCTTTTGTTTCGAGACCAATCCCGAAATGAGTAGTTTTGGCTCTTGAATGAGCAGTCAAAGATACCTACTCTCTATACATGTATGAGGGTGCTCGTATATTGACATCGCATTTGATGTCTGATTGCTCATTTAAACATCTTTTTAGGTCTTCTTACGTTTGCCAATAAAAAATGTAAATTTTGACCTGTTAATTTGTATGTTTCCATACAACGGGTAGATAGGGGTAAATACCCGGCATACTATTTTGTGGGAAATGTTATGAAAAGTTGATGGGGTATCCAAGAACTCGTCTAAACGAATATCTTTTGTTCCGAGACCAACTCTGAAATCAGTAGTTTTGGCTCTTGGATGAGCAGTCAAAGATACCTACTCTCTATACATGTATGAGGGTGCCCATATATTGACATCGCAGTTTATATCTTCTTACTCATTTAACCACTTTTAAGTATGTCTTTGCGCACCTCCCAACAAAAAAATGATAATAAATCAAAAAAGCCTATTATCAAAGTATGATTAGTATGGTGGTTTCATATACTTTAATGTCAGATTTGACGTCTACCTGCATTTTAAGCATATTACAGCGCTTGCACACACTTTCTGACACGAATTGCGAAGTAATTACTCATAAAATTCAATCTACCCACCAAATGGGTAGATACGGGTATATACCGGGTATTTACCCAATCTACCGGGTATATTCCCAAATGGGTAGATTGGGTATTTACCCGCCGCCCATCTCTAAGACGGTGACATAACTTTTACATATCTTTTGTTTATTTATTTATTACTAGCCGAAGCTCGTGACTTCGTTCACGTGGACTTAATGATTCCGAAAAATGCTCATCAGGCTGAACAACTTTTTCTCGATCAATATATTGACTGATCGATCAACGCACATATAAAATCAGGGTTAAAAACAAAATGTTTACTGTATCAGTATTTTTTATTAAAATTCATTCTCTGAGCGGGTTAAATTAGAGGGTGAAAGTTTGAATGAAACTCAGCTAAAAAGGCTAAACGGCGGGCGGGCAAATGGGAGCATTGTCAAAAATTTGACCACGTGGGCAAGGCCATGGGCTTCAGCTAGTTGACTTATATATTACTTACGTAGTTTAAAAGGTGTATGGCATAACCACAGAGCTACACCCCGCTTGCATTCTGCGTTGAATCCGAAATTCAAATGAACTTGTGAATCTATGTACCTATTCTATTTATTTTACTGTCCATTTTTCTGTCTTCGGGAAGGTTAAGGAGCAGATAAGACTAGACAAATTAACTTTACTGAGATGTGTATGCATGCACTACATGTGTACGTATACAGTACACACGGCAGTTTTTAAATAGTTGCAAATAAAAATAAATCTTTAAAATAAACATTTATTCAATAAATCACATAGCAACCGCAACCATCACTCTTTCTTCTTTTTACTGGACTCCTCATCCCTCGCGCTGCTTCTGCGTTTCCTACTCTCCTTACTGTCACTCTCTTCTTTTTCTTCCTTCATTTCTTTGCTCTCTGGAACGACTTTTTTGACTTTGGCCTGCTCAGGGGAATACGCCCATAAGAGCATTTCGAGGTGTTCTGGCGTAGGCTCGTCTTTTTCGTTGAATAGTTTCGCTTCTGCGTGCTGAAATAGTAATGCATTTATATAAATAAACCGGTCAAGTGCGAATCAGCCTCGTACCTCCGTATGATGTTTTAAAGAAATAAACTTAGTTTTAGTTTTTATAGCTGCCACAGTAATAGGTAATCGGTGAAAAATAAATAAAATGGTGAAGAATAAATTTCAAGTTATGTAGTTAATGCAATTATAAAATCGGGCTAAACGCCGAAAATAAAAACGAAAATTTCAAGTGGCGGGCTCTTACGGTTTTCGAAATAGAGCGCTGTGGCAGACAGATAGATGGACGGACACACGGCGGAGTCTCAGTGATAGGGTCTCGTTGGCATTCTTTGGGCACGGAACCCTAAAAAAGCTATTTTAATATTTTGGAAGACGCGCATCACCAGCTTTAATACAGCGGCATACGGCTACAGTAGGGCTTTGGTTGGCAACACTCACTGAGAGACACCACTACGGTCAGTCGCATGCTTTCTTAACTAAGATTTTTCCTTTTTTTGGGTTTTTACTAACTATATCTTATTACAACAACATAAAATATATGATATAGGTACCTTTTCTTTGAGTTCCTTGAGCGCTGCGTTCCTCACAATGTCCCACGTCTTGCCGCTGTCCTCTTCCTTTACGGTGCGAAGTCGCTTGTATTCGCCATTAACTGAAGCATATGCCGCTAGGAACGATTGCTGAAAAATGTGTTTTTAGGGATAAAAAATAATCTTCTAAAGAGATACCCTGTCTTTGAAACAATTCTAACGATTTGAACTTGAAAATGAAGAATGTACGACTCGAAATCAAAATCTATTGATTCTCTTTGAATCTAATAAAAAAATTGCACATCCTGAAATCCCGCTAGGTGTAAGAATAAAGGCAATTTATTGATGGCGCAGTGGTCACCATGCTAGTCCGCCACCCAGAGGTCCCGGGTTCGATTCCCGGTCAGGGCAAGTTGGAAAATAGCCTTTTTCAAAACAAAATTCATGTACACAAAATACAAACACAGAAACAAAGTAAGAACATTGAGTACATAGGTACTGCTTATTGAAATCTCTTCCAGCAGATATATATGTATTTGTTATAAAATATAGTAGCGTTGAGTTAGTATCTCATAACACAAGTCTCGAACTTACTTTGGGACTAGCTCAATCAGTGTAATTTGTCCCTATATATTTATTTATTTTATTTATTATATTCCTTTTCCATCTTAACGCCCACCACCACGCTAAGCGTGGCCTTTGGACCTAACGGCCACGTCTATATCGCTTCTATATCCCTTAGCGGCCTAAACGGCGGCTAAGGGATATAGACGTGAAAATGTATCTGTATCTGAATATATTATACAGCAAAATAAAAAACCTGTAATTTGTTGCCAAAATAGATTTTTGATATTTACGAATAGAATGTAAAATAAAATTTGAACCAATCTTATGGTCTGGAAAAATACTTCTTGCATAACCGAAAAGTTGGTGCTACCTGTTGTTGTGTGACGTTATCTGCCCGCTTTACAGCCGTCCTGACGATGCCCAGGCTGAGGTAGGGATTGTTCTGTTTGCTGAGGTGCATGGAGTCGAAATCGTCGAGGAATTTCACAAAGATAGAAATAGCTTCCTTGATGTTTGACAGCTTTGTCTCGTCACGGGTACCTGGCAAATTATTACTTTCTTTGGTTATATAGGCTAAAAGAACAGAAGAAACACCCAGTGTGCGCTTTCTCGTTTTTTATTTACAAAGAGCCTGGTCAGGTTAGACGCTAAGCAGCACAGCTAAGGATGTAACTAAAAAATAAATTTGGATATAAAAAGTAAATCTACTTACAAGTAAGAACTCTCTTGGCACTGCCAATGAGCCCCTTGATGGCAAGCTTCTGGTAGTCAGGATCGCGTCCTTCCAGCTCCTTTAGGGTGCCTTCAGCTGCGGCCTTGTCTTTAAAGCCAAGGTTTGGCACCTTGTCCGAAGGCAACTCCTTCTTCTCTTTTGGCTTTTCCACTTCCATTTCTTCGTCTGAACTTGATTCCTGGAAGCAATATGATCATCATTTTTATTTTAGCTGCACGAACTCCACTACTGGACATAGGTTTATATTACTTTACTTCTTAAGAAAAATCAAAGCAGCCTTCCGTTGCTATACTAAACAGCAAAGTTCTAATAGATGCCTATTAAAATTCATAATATTTTCATATGAGTGAAATATAAGAAACGGTTCCGCTACAAATACTACACAATCATCATCATCATCATCATCATTTCAGCCGCATAACGTCCAATGCTGGACAGTATTTTAAAAAATAAATATCGACTTTAACGCCATAGATACTAACTACACAACCGACTTTGATAAATTTATATGGGACCACTTCGCAAGTATGCCCTTTTAAACAAAAAAGATTCTCCACATTGGTCCAGATGGCGTGTTCGAGCAATCGTGAGACGTACTTAAAAAAGTTACATTCTATTCTTCCTTCTTTTTTTAAGTCGGTTAAAAACAAGATTTCGTGTTCTACCTCTTTACGCGTACGCGGCGCACCGCCTCCCTGTGCATGGCCCGGCAGAGTAAATTGACCATAATCAAGAAGCCTTTGTTTTACCGCCAAAATTGTTTGGCGGTGCGGTACCGTGGCGTTAGGTATTCCACGAGCTCGAAGGCGAGGAATGATTTCTTCTTCGTACATTTTTCTTGCTTTATATAGGTTTTCCCCACATAAAATGTACGCACGTAACATTTCATAGTACTCTTGTGTAGAGTAGAATGACATTGTGTTAGTAAGCAGTGGCAGTGGCACTAGTTTTAAACATGGGAGTCAAGCGAGAGGAACGACATTCGTAAACAACACCAAACACTGAAATTGAACGCAAAACTATCATTCGATTTATGATTTCGCGTTTTAAGAATAGGACCCAAAGCGCGGAGCGGCGTGGCGCGCGAACATCAGGAACGAAATTGCTAAGAAACGTGCTCCCTCGATGTAATAGCGCGGGCAACTGACGGGGACGGGACGGGCGGGGACGGGATGGTATGGGTGGGGTGGGACGGGCGGGGTGATCATTGTAGAAAAAAGCATTCGTTTAGATAACTCAACGTTTTAAAAATGGCATTTCAGGTTCGGTTCGGAAATGGAGTTGGGTTGGGTTGGGGTTTGGTGCGTGCGAGACGGTGCGTATTTTTAGAACGTACGCACTGGGGGCTGAAGTGCTATTTTTGAAACGCGGAGTCACCTAAACGAATAGTTTTTACATACAAAAAATCGTTCGTTTAGTGAGTCCGCGTTTAAAAAATAGCACCACTGGGCGCGAATAAGTGTACGAATTTTCCGGTCACTTTTCGGCTGGAATTTTCTGGGGGTATTTGTTGCTTAAATTTTTTTGTCTTGCACGACACTCAGTTTTTTTAAGTATGTAATAAAAAAGTCCGTGTCATTCACAAATTAGAGAAAGAGAGTCTAGGAGTGTCATTCCTATCCCCATAAACCGGCTGCCTGCCGCCTGCCGGACGTGGCAATTTCGCAAATTCTTCTCCTACTGTTGTTTACCTTGTCGTCTCCATTCTTCTCTTCTTTCTTCTCTTTCTTGTCCGTCTTCTTGTCTGCTTTGTCTTCCTTGTCCTTGTTGAGGTCTGCGAGCCAGTTCTCGAACACCTCCATCGCTTCTTTTATGTTCTTTATCTTGTCTTCTGCTTTTGTCACTGGAAAGAACGATTGAAGAAGTTAATTATTTATTCTTCTTTATTAGTAGAAAATAAGTCAGATAATATGTGCAATATAAAAAAAAAGTAAAATATTGTGATAAAAGATCTCAGTTAGTACTTAATATAAAATAAAAAATGTTAATGTCGCAGGTTACAATACCTACCTATAAGTTTATACTTAAACTACAAAATATTTGCTGTGCCCGAAAGGGTTGATAAGACGGATTGTAATTTAATTACAAGACCTCATTTAAAACTCTTATTAGCAAATAAAGATATTTGTATTAGTCTACAGTCCACTGCTGGTCTTAAGGCCTTTTACAATATCTATCCATCGCCTTAAAGATAAACATAATTATTTCACTTCCTTGTCACTAGATCGCGCTAGGTAATAATGTAAACATTAAAGTCTTTTATTCTTATTAGGTATTTTAATAAGTAATTCTGTAATTAAATGTGACTTATATGAAACGCAATAAATAATTTTTAAGTATATTCAACACTTTCTTTGTCACTTTTTTGCTAGTTGTGTGTGCTGCCATCTGTGAGGCTACGCGCAACTCCAGTTTTGCCTACGGGCCCTCCAATCGTTTCAATGGTATCTGTTACGTTAGGAATCATATTATCTTTGGCCGGAGCTACTAGCCCCGGGCGCAAATTTTTGGGGGCGTCAAATTGGTTTTACACAGGACTAGATGTGCCCGTGGGCTTCGCTTCCCGTGGGAATTTCGGGATAAAAACTATCCTATGTCCTTCCCTGGGTATCAAACCATATCCATACCAAATCTCTTCCAAATCAGTTCAGTAGTTGATGCGTAACAAACAAACAAATATACAAACTCACTTTCGCATTTATAATATTGGTAGGAAGTAGGATAGTAGAATTAAAGTTTACTGCAATCTTCTATACTATTATTTAAATAAAGTCTACATTAAATTAGGACGTGCCATGTCATTCATTCTTTCATTATCATTCATTCATTCATTTTCATTATTCATTCATCTTTATTCATTTTCATTCATCTTTATTCATTTTCATTCATTTATTTTCATTCATTCATTCATCTTTGGCCAACTAGCCCCGTGCGCAAAATTTTGGGGGCGTCATATTGGTTCTTAAAAGGATAATTACTCGAGAGCACCCTCTTGGCGCGGCCCAGCAGCCCGCGCACCGTCAGCCGCCGGTAGTTCATGTCGTGCTCCTGCAGCAGCCGCAGCGTCTCCTCGGCCTTCGCCCTGTCCTTGAAGCCGAAGCCGGAGTCTTCTTTGTCGTCTTTGCCCATTTTCTGGAACAAATTATGTTTTTTGAGCGCCATTGATCACTTTAGTTGCAAATCTTGTATTTTTGTGTCTTGTTTTTAAGTACAATAAAGATTTAACAAACTGTCGCGCGACTGAGACGCCATTTTTGACTTAAACCGTCTTATTATCAGTGGCGGATTTATTAATACGCTGGGTAGGCTAAAGCCTAGGGCGGCACACTTTGGGGGGCTGCAAATTTTAGGCCAATTGCACGTGCATCGCAATCGAGAAGGTAGAAGGGCGCTTTTGTAATTATATTTCATTAAACGCAGCTTAGGGGAGTTAGGGGCGGCAAAATATAAATAGCCTTTTGGCGGCAAATGTGTAAATCCGCCACCACTTCTTATAAAACCCAAACTAACTTTGTTACTAGGTTTGAAACCATTATCCGACCAAATCAAGTTGACATTTTCAGATGATACAATGGCATATTACTAGATGTCAACTTGATTTGGTCGGATAATGGTTTTAACCTAGTAAAAAAAAGTAAGTCTGCGTTTAAAACGGAAAATGTCTAAATTGTTTACTAGGCATGGCATCGGGGGTAAAGTAACGTAAATTAGCGCTGGAATACAAAAGGTTAAATGGTGAAAAACTTTATTCTTTTATATTTCTATTATAGTACTTCTAATTCTTGTAAAGGGCCGCTCATAAACTGGGACCGTTACTCATTTAGGTCTGTGGTTAATCTTATTAAATAACGAGTGGTTTTGTTTTAATGTCAATCCAAAATACACTTTATCACCATTTCTTAGCGCTCAATACTGCTTGACTTTGCAACGCAGGCATGTCAAGGTCACCGCATTTTTAAAGATGTTTTATAACACAGAATTAATAATAGTATTAAATAACTATGGTTAAGTTTAAATTGCCTCTCAGGATCTATAATATACACTGCCCCATTTTAAATGAACAGCTTTACATTAGTAATTATATTACCTTTGCCAAAATGAAAATATTGTCAATAATATTATAAGTGTTTCTGTACCCAACTAAATCGTATAGGTACCTAACTTAAAAGTAGGTACGCAACATACATACTTAGATGTTAAAAAAACTTGGATGTCGTCATTCATTGTAGATTTAGGTAAAATGAAAAAGAACAATGTTTTAGCGCATCAGTGCTTGATGTCATAAGTTCCATTATGTCATTCGTATTTTTATTTGCATTTCTCACTCCTATTAAGTAGATAGATAGGAAACTGTTTATGCAAATATCCAAGGCAACTAGACTAGGTAGTTAAGTAAATAATTCGCAGCAAAACAAGCGTGGTTGACTTGACCTTAAATAACTTATGTCATCTTACAAAAATGGAATTTGCGAATTTATATCTCCGTGAATGGCTAAGACGACCTCCGTGGAATAATGGTTACAGGCTAATCTGTCATTCTGGAGGTTTTGGATTCGATTTCAGCCACGGCCAATATTATAGTAAAAATTGCCTTTTAATTTCTGTGGTAGAATCTATATGTTCCTATGTATCTATTTGTTTATTTTGAATTGATTAACCCATGATAAAGTTCTTACTTTGGAACTAGCCCTATCCATGTGTTTAGTAGCCTTTGTAGAATAATAACTATATACTACCACCAGCTGGTGCCCGCGACTTCGTCTGCGCAGGATTCACACAATATATTTATAAATTGTAACCTATGTGTTATTCTGATGTTTAAGCTATATTATTGTAAAGTTTCATTAAAATCCATTCAGTAGTTTTTACGTGAAAGAGTAACGAACATCCATCAATACTTACAAACTTTCGTGTTTATAATATTAGTAGGAATTACTTTCGGTAAAAGTAAGATTACTAACAAATTTTGCGAATGCCATCCTTTTGAAGCAATTTTAAATATGTATGCTAATTCGATGACTTCACCGAGTGTGACCGAAGCGAAGACTTTTTTGTGGAATTTAGAATTTCTAATCAGCTTAGAATAAACTTTACTGTTAGCATAGATCAATTGCTGTTAGCCAACTTTTGTATTCAACACATGGCTGAGACAACGATGATCGCATTAATACCTATCAGATTATGCGAACGGATAGGACATTTATCATTTTTGCTGTGGTGAAACCAGTTTAGGTACATTCTTCAATTAGTTACTTTAATGACCATGGCTTGATAGTAAACAGATGCTGGTTCCATTCTAAGGCCAAAGATAATAACTTAAACTTAAGCACTTCAACCATTTTAAAGATTGTTTTCTTCTTTCAGTATTTTTTTTTAAATACATACAGATTGAGCTAGCCCAAAGTAAGTTTGAGACTTGTGTTATGGGCTACCAACTCAACGATACTATATATTACAACAAACATAGATAAACATCCAAGACCCAGGTCAATTTCAAAAAGACCATTTTCCAACTTGCCCTGACCTCTGGATGGTGGACTAGCATGGTGACCACTACGCCACGGAGGTTGACAATTAAGTTTACAACATCTGTTTTATGTAACCATAATCTCTTGACGACCGCGGCGAATGTTTGCATATATATATATATTTAATCTTTATTGTTCATGAAATACAAATTACGTGCACAACAATAGGCGAACGTAATGCTAAAAGCGTTGTCAACCAGTCAAGCAGTCAACCTTTTATAACCTTGGATTCAGCTGTATTAGCATGAAAGCGAAACAAACAGCCATACGTTTCTTAAGCTTTCAGGCCAAATCAGGCTGAATGGATTAGGTTGAAATTTGGCATACTTTTTGCCAAAATTTTTATAACGCCACAGAATCATCATCATCATCAGGTCTTTCGGTCTCGACTGCAGGAGCACGACCCTCTCTGTACTACCTACTTGGCCACAGCAGCCAGAGGACTTGGCTTCCACGCTGGCCAAACGGGTTGGAGATGTTTATAAGCTTTGTTCAGCTTGTATTCCCTAAGTCGCCTTCTACGACATCCACGGGAGGACTTGGAGTGACCCTATTCTACTGTGCCGGAAACCACACGGCACATAATAAATACTACACAGTACACAATGCGCGCAACACCGCGTCGTGAGCATTAGCTCATATAATTCAATAAATCTTAAACGTATGTAAGAATATTGATGTGAGGATACACATCATGTCATAATTTTAATTAAATAAATGACATCATTTTAGCAAAATTATTTTCAAAGTTGACGTTTAACCGTACCGTTACCGTCAATACCAGGCACAATAGTAAGACAATGAACGTGGACATTTATAAAGTCGTGCGAGTGCGGTAAAAACGTAAGTAGTTAAGATGTTTTTCTAGTATCACTCTCCATGTACTTTCTTTAGGAATGTGACCGTAAAATGTATATTTAGGCATAGTCGTCTCGTGAGTAAACTCTGCCATGAAAACTCGCTGGTCGTGGATTCATAGCACTATTATGTCATGATGTCATGCTTTCGTAATATTGACATACTTTATTTGCAGACCGTTGCTTTGGTTGATAAAAACTACTAGAATTGTGATCCGCTTTGATCATTCAACAATGTAGAGTAGTCGGTGTTTGAGGATTTTTATGGCATATTAAGTGAATGTATTATTTCATTTCATTCAAACACCCAAGAGCGTATAGGTATCACTATCAATGTATTTTTGAAGTAAAAAATTCTTTAGCGGCGTTGTGCACTTTTTTTGGAATGGGTAAAAAATGTTAAACTCGCGTCAGGACACGTGACCTGATCGAAAATTCGTAAGACGGATGGAGAGTAGACAGCTGGCGCGGCGTAGGAGAGGGAGTATCCCCCTCTCTTTCAACGGTGCGGCGAAAATGTATGCCTACGTCTGCTGTTTCCTTTAGGCGGCGCAGGGCGCTTGCGCGAATGTTCGTGTGTGTTTATGTTACAGCCAGCGTGCTACGCGCATCCATGGATGGTGACAGCTGATGGCTCGACCGTCTGTGTAGTGGCCATACTGCTGTGTTTTCACTTCTGCCGGCACTCCCAGAGTGCAACCCGTCGTTTAACGTTATTTATTGAATTACGTAGCTACATAATTTGGATTTAGTGGTAGGTGACATATAGTTCGCCGTGTGGTATACGGCAGAGTAGAATAAGACCACTCCAGGTCTCCCCTTTATGTATTTATTTATTTATTTATTGGTAAAATAACTAAATAACTAACTTTTAATGTCGTAGAGGGCGCCTAAACAAAGGATATAAACCTCAATGAGACCTCTCCAACACATCTGGCCAGCATGGAGAGTGTAGGCCAAATCCTTTGGCTGCTCTGACTAAGTATGGCTCAGGTAGTACAGAGAGGGTCGTGTTCTTGCAGGGGAGACGAAAAAGACCTGATGATGATGATGTGACATGACAGGTGTCTGTTATAAAAGGTATCATGGATAACTGCCTCATCATCATCATCATTTCAGCCGCACAACGTCCATTGCTGGACATAGGCCTCTCCCAAATATAACCAGCAGGATAACTGCCTGCGAAGGCCTAATTCCTGAATGAATGTTTGATTCCTCGATTAGGAGGCTCAAGATAAAGTTACAAGACACAATCACAAGACTTTTAATCATTGACCTTTGTTATCTGTACTAAGGTTTTGAAGAGATGTGGAGATAGTTAATGAAAAAACGAACATTTAACATATACGAATAATAATATGGCCTTGAAGTCGCACTGTTAAAGCATCATACTGTTTGTTTAACACTGCAGTGGAATACAAATACGATTAAATCTTTATAACGTAGCAAGCACGAAACGATAAAATGTCTTAACTATAACTACTTATTTAAAAAATATTACATAAATTACAGACTCAATTTTTTTTAATTCTTCTAATTATTTAGTTTTTTTTGGAAACAGTGCAGGTGTTAGTAGGCGTAGTAATTAGTAATCTGTGGTGTAGTGTAGGTCCAACATGGGTCCACTAACTACATGCTTCAAACCATGAATTTGGAGGTAAAAACTTCATGGGTTCAACGGAAGGGTCCAACGATATCAAGCTGGATAAGGTAAAACGCAATGGCGAAGGACAAAATGATAATAATGCCATTGACAGACTTTGACTACGAAGTACAATTCCATGCTCTGACTGAATCAAAGATATAGAATATACAAGTAAGTAAGTAAGTAAAAACACTTTATTGCACTAAAACACATGAAAATAACATTTAAATATAAATTCAGATGTACAAGGCTGAATGAATACAATTAAAATTTGGTCGACAAATATATGAGTGAGAAAGAAAGTGCTCAATCAGACAAGAATCTATTTTTTTGTCAGGTAGTAGGTCAGGGGTATAAATAGATGCCATTTTACTCGCGAGATCTTTTTTTATGACTTTAATTTGATTAAGCCTAGACCTACTTATTAAACACGCGGATGTGGCAGCACATCGAACCGGCCTCCCATTTTCCACGACAATGATAATAAATATTATTAATAATAAACCGGCGAAGTGCGAATCGGATTCGCGGACTAAGGGTTTCGTACCATTATCTATAAAAAATCGCGTTTGTTATATGGGATGGTATCCCCCCCTTAAATATTTATTTTATTTTGTTTTTAGTATTTGTTGTGATAACGGCAACAGAAATACATAATTTGTGAAAATTTCAACTGTCTAGCTATCACGGTTCTTGAGATACGGCCTGGTGACAGACAGACGGATAGACAGCGAAGTCTTAGTAATAGGGTTCCGTTTTTACCCTTTGGGTACGGAACCCTAAAAATACCTAGGTAATTTTTTTTAGTTAAGTAGGTATTTACTTAAGCTTGTAAGTTTGAGAAGAGTTTTTATATAGTTAACTAAGGATGTAATGTAATGTAACCATAGATTTAGATAATACAATTTCTAGGTCTATGGATGTAACTTTTTATTTGCACCTAGTTATAATAATGTACAGACAGAGATGATGAACAACTTATGTTGAAATAAAATAAAAACAACTCACCTTAAAATTGAAATCCTTAAAAATATCTCACTAAACTTATATTGAGTAAGTAATTTGTTTTTATTAAATAAATACTAAAATGCCGGTATCTGTGCCCGCGGTCTCGCTTTGACTATTTTCAAAAAGCGATTTCAACCAAACAACAGCGGCGGGAATCACGTTGAAATTATCCGACTAAATTGAAAAGTGTCAACATACAATATTCTTGCCAGTGGATAAATTTTAATTTGCCAATGAGTGAGCAAAGTAGTAAAAGTTTTACTTATCACATTCCGGGATACTCAGCCAAACACATTAAAAATAACAATTTGTATATAACCAGTTGAATTACGTCTACAGCCGTAGTCCCAGTGTTATGTTATGAGATTTCTGGCGTAAGTCTTCCCTATGTAAATAATTACATATATCACATATATGTGTAAGTAATATAAATTATTGAAAGTTATAGGTAAGCGTCAGGAGGGAAATAAGGCGTATTAAATACAATATCATTTAATTGGGCGGCAATTCGTGAAAGGCCCGGGGCAACAAGTATTTAACAGGGTCCCCACTAAAACATATTTTCTAATTTGTCACTTAGCAAAGGTAAACTATCGGTATTTTTAATTACTAAGTTTTTGAACATATTTTCCAAACCCCCGTACGTATTATTTTTTTCTAGTAACATCGCACTCTACACCTGAGCTCTTAAATTCATGCGGGTTATACTCAGAGGCCAAGATCTTTACGAAAATATCGGCATGACGTAATGTGGACGAAGGTCGGGTGACATCACTAATCGAAATGGAGCTACGAGCTACGAGGTATCTTAGGAGTTATTTTTCCTCTGAATGATAGCTAAAAACAATACAAAATCGACTCTATAAACTTAAAAATAAAACTCTAATCGGTTTCTTACTATGGTAATATTGTGGTTCTCTGTATTTTCATCCTTATTTAATTGAGTTAAAGTCGGTTTTCAAATTGATGTTAGAGGTAAAATAGTAGTGGCCTTGGATGGTCCACCCCTCCCTCCCTCTTTTATATGTTTTGGTAAAAGCATCTTCGGGCTTTATAATTATGACGTCACTGATTAGAATAGGTGGTCACTTCAAAGGGAACGTAAACTTTGCTTACCGAGTAATCAATATAGTAATTCTTGGCACGCTAAGCTTTGGTTTTAGGCGGCTTGAAAATCTGCCATCAACGTTAGTTACTAACACACAAAAAATACAGTAACAATACGCACAGACTAACATTGTTAATAACTAGGTAAAAACAAGGCTAGGTAAAGTTACTCACGAGACGGCTTAATATAAACCAAAAGACCAAAAGTAAGTAGGGTATATTATAGTATGCGCACTGAATAAATACTAGTAAGTAATACATTTCGTTTAGGTAGGTATAGTAGTTAAGAGTTCCCTTACCCTAGACCAAAATACATTTTTCCATACAAACGTAGTCTACGTTCAATTTCGAAACGACTTGTCCGATTTTGGCAAAATTTTGTAATTTTAAAGATATAGCAATTATCTAGGGTAATAACTGGTTTCCCACAGTAAAAATATGAACTTGAAATAGAATATAGTGTTTTATATCATTTTTGACCATCAGTACATATGGGAAACTTCTAAATCATTATATTTTCTTTCCAGTTCAGATTTCAGATTTCAGATTTCAGATTTTTATTGCAAGTCACAGTTTTCTAAGGTTTCATAGTTTTACTGTAAGAAAACAAATATTACCCTAGATAATTGCAATTTCTTTACAATTACCAATTTTTAACGGAATCTGACATGTGATTTCAAAATTAAACGTAGACTACGTTTGTATGGAGAACTCTAGGGTAAGGGGACTCTTAAGTATATGCAAGTCGCTCGACGTTCACTCAGGATTTTCGTTTGGAATGTGAAGTGCTATTTTTCAAACGCGGAGTCACTAAACGAACGGTTTTTTGTATGGAAAAACCATTCGTTAAGGTGACTCCGTGTTTCAAAAATTGCACTTGTGGTCGAATAACTTACAAAAATCAAATAGAAATAAATAATGTTGTATTGTAATGTAAACGCCTGGCGTTATAATGTTCTGTCTGTGTAATGTTTGCTTATAATATTTTGTAGGTGTTTGATTGAATGGAATTAAAAAGAAAATGATTTACTAGAATAGAACATCAGCCCCAATTTTTGAGTATATGTAGTGAATTCATTATAATGCGGCGTGCCGTGCGTGCGTGATGGTTTGAAAACATTAAACAATATATTTTTAAGAGCCAAAACAAATTAAAAAAAAATTGACATTGATTGTCAGTACATATGGTCGCTCACTGTCAATTGAACTGTCAATGTCATTTGTTTGCATTGCAGAATTTGCAGATAAAAAAATGAAAAACGTGCCGAAGACATCGAAGTGTTTGTTTTGAGTCGAAAATTTTGCAAAAATATTGAAAAATGTGTTCCGTAGAACAGAAGCCTGTCTTCAGGGACCTCTCTGGCGAGGACCCCGACCCGGAGGTCACAGAAATCGAGTCCCTGTGTATGAATTGCCACTCAAATGTAAGTAATATCGAGACTATTCTGGAAAAACATGTTTTTCATATTTTTCGCCTCTATAAACGCTTTTAAATTACATATTTTAGGCTGAAAATAATGATGTAGGATAATTGCAATGTTGTTAGTAGTATTTAATGGATTAAAATAGGTTTTATGGGATTTTTATGTTAGTTTCGGTTGATAACCTAGATGTTCTTTCTACGACCCAGAGGCCACATTTTGTCACTTTTTGTGCAAGAAGGTAGAAAGAAAGTAACCAAAATTTTCACTGGAGCGACGTTACCTTTTATTAAATATACATTTTATTTATTTAATTGACAGATAACAACGTATGTATAAACTGTTGCCTAGGTGACGTGATCGGGCATAGGTTAAGAGCTGTTGAGTACGAAACTCATTGGAGATATGTAACATTCCTCCCCACCCATTCATGGCTGAGACACTTGGGATGCGGCTAACAATTGGTCCAAGTGGCGAGTCCATGTTACACCACTGTCAGTTCTGACTTGATAGTGTAACCGACCAATACGGCTAATTACTGTAGCAAATTCCCACTTCCGTTTTGGACTGCTGTAACTTCTAGCTTGAATCCTCTCTCCGGGGGAAAATACTCTGAATGCTGTTTGTTCTATATTTACATGTCTCTTGTTTGATTGTGTAGGTGGTCGCTTTAACATTGAATGAAGGCGTGTTCTAATGTCTCGCCCAAACATTATTTCATACGGAGATGGGCAATTAGGACCTGGTGTGCGTCTCAAACGACACAAAATGGTCATAATTTTTTCAAATAGAGTGCCACTCTCCCCCTCCATAGCTCGCAGAGCTCTTTTCACGGTCTGTACAGCCCGTTCTGCCTGGCCATTTGTAGCTGGGTGATATGGTGCAGTCGTTCTATGAACTGAGCCCCAGTTGATCAGAAAATCTTTGAATTCTTGTGAAGTGAATTGGCGGCCGTTATCTGAAACTAATAGATGTGGTATTCCAAACGTACAGAAGAGTTCTTTTAATTTGTTTATACACCACGAGCTCGAAATCGTTTTAGTCGGAATTATCTCAATCCATTTCGTGAAGGCATCTACGACAATGAATAGGTAATGGCCCATTATGGGTCCCGCAAAATCTACGTGAATTCTCTGCCATGGACCGTCCGGGTCTTCCCAATGGTGTATAGGTGCTTTGGCAGGAGAATTTTGTTGAAGTCTGCATGATCTGCAGGATTTCACAATATTTTCTATATCCCTGTCAATATTTTTCCAGTAAACGTAACTGCGGGCAAGTAGTTTCATCTTTAGAATGCCAAGATGGCCTGCGTGGAGTTCTTCGAGAACACGGCAGCGTAAACTTTGTGGTAGGAATATTCTGGTGCCTTTCAAAATACAGTCATCTTGTAGTGTTAATTCATTGTCATTGAATCCATAAAGTTTCAGTGAGCGTCCAACTTTTAATGCTTCTAATAATATGGTTAATTCCGAATCCTTTTTTGTTTCTCTAGCTATTACTTCTGGGCTTATTTCTAATTTATTTATTTGTTGTATTTGGAATAATGTGTGTTGATCATTAGTCCTTTCTTTGACTTGTTCAACTGGAAATCTAGATAAGTAGTCTGCGTTGCAATGTTTTGAAGATGCTCTATATTCAATGTTGTTTTAAGTGAATTTTATGATTAAAGTGAATTTTCGGCCGTAACAGTAATGAAAAAATTTCTTCAGGCCCCAAAAAATTGCGGTAGCTTCTTTATCAATTTGACTGTACCTCTTTTCACTACTGGTGAGTGTTCTTGAAGCGAAAGCAATCGGTCTTTCTGTACCGTCTGGTAATCTGTGGGATAATACAGCTCCTAAACCACATGGTGAAGCGTCAGTGGCCAACACCAAAGGCTTTTTTGGATCAAAGTAGGTAAGTATTCTTTCGCTTAAAATCTCTTTTTTTATTTTATTGAAGCTTAGCTGGCAATCATCGGTCCACTTGTATTTTATTCTTTTTTTTAGCAACTCATTCAATGGGTTTGTAATCGTAGCTAAATTAGGTATGAATTTGTTATAATAGTTTGCCATGCCGAGAAATGTACGTAATTCATTAATGTTTGTGGGTGGTTCTGTGTTTACAATAGCTTTAACTTTATCTTGGTTCTTGTGTAAGCCATCTTTATCTATAGTGTGTCCAAGATAATTGATGCTTCGTTTGAAGAAATTGCATTTTTCTTTATTCACTCTGAGATTACTTTCTTTTAATTTTTGTAATACTGTTTTTAGTCGGTAGAAAAGTTGTTCTTCAGAAGATCCTTGAATAATTATGTCATCAAAAAAACATTTCACACCTTGAATTCCTTGTAATAATTGATCCATAAATTTTTGCCACAAATTTGGTGCTACTTTTACTCCAAACATTAATCTGTTTACTTTATAAGTTCCTTTGTGTGTGCTTAATGTTTGTAGTATGGAACTTTCACTATCCATCTCCATATTTAGATAAGCTTGTGTGATATCTAACGTGCAGAAAAGTTGACCTCCGTTCATTTCTGAAAAAATATCTTCAATTATAGGTATTGGATATTTTTCGTCTTTTATAACTTTATTCAATGTAACTTTGTAATCAGCGCATAGTCGAATAGATCCGTTTGGTTTGACAATGGGTACGATTGGTGTCCCCCAGTCAGAATGATCTACTTTAGTAATAACTCCGATATTAGATAAACGTTCAATCTCTTCATCTACTTTTGGCTTCAAAGCATAAGGAATTTTGCGTGGTTTTATGAAAATGGGTTGTGAATTTTCTTTCAAGTGTAAATGTCCCTTATGGTTAGGAATCTTACCTAAGCCAGACTTGAAAACTGATGCAAATTCTTCGAAAAGTTGGTCTAATTTGACTGGATATTGTTTATCAGTTTCTACCATACGTATATCTGCTAGTTCTATTTTCAGTTCCTTCATCCAGCTTCTTCCAAAAATTGGGTCGACGTCTTTATCGATTACGTATAATTTTCCGTGAAATGTTTGACTTTTGTACTGACATTTAACATATACGACTCCACAAGGTTTGATTATTTCGCCTGTGTATGTTTTTAATTTCATGTCAGTCTTGTACATTTTCTTTTTAATATTCATTTTGTTTAACCGTTTTAATGATATTGATGTTAGTGTAGCTCCAGTGTCGAATTCCATCATTATTTGTTCATCTTCTATTTTAATTGGAATCATATATTTATCAGATAGTTCGCTCTTGATTAAGTTAATGTTACCAGTACTATCATTACTTACTGTACTTGAGGAATCATCTAATATATTAGTTGTGTTAGTCCGGCGTAAACAGACTCTGGCTAAATGTCCTTCTTTTTGACATTTTCTGCAAGTTGCCTTTAGAGCTCCACATTCGTTGGATCGATGGTCAGCTTTACCACATCTAAAGCATTTGCCTTTCAAGTCTTTGACAGTGATTGGTGGCTTTGCTGTATATTGTTTTGGATGTAATCTGTTGTAATTAGATGAAGTAGAGATTCTGTTGATAGCATCAGGGGTGTGTTGAATATCGTTGGAAATTCTTAAGTTGTCAGTCTTTCCCATCTCCATGGCCGTAGCCATTGTCACTAACTCAGTAAATTTTAATGTTTTTCGGTCTTGCAATATTTTTGTGCGAATGTCATCTTCTTTTAATCCTCGTATCAATTGAAGTGTTAAAAAGCTTTCTGATATGGTTTTACTGCAATTTTGACATTTAAATTCACATTTCGTAGCTAGTCTTTTTAGTTCTGAGGCATATATTGCTACAGTTTCATTTTGTTTCTGTATTCGTGATATAAAAGTATGTTGTGAAGCCCAAATGCTGGGTTTGGGGTCGATGTATTCTTCTAGAATCATAGTAAGATCGTCATATGACTTGTTTAACGGATCTTCTGGTGAACAAAGATTGTAGACTCGTTCATGTAGTTCTGGCGGAATGGTACTTAGTAACGTGTATATCTTCATTTTATGATCGTTGATGTTGTTTAATAAAAGGTAAGTTGAGAGTCTTTTTGAAAAACTTTGAAATGATTCTTTATCTTGAAGAGGTTGAAAATTTATTTTTACTGTAGGTTCCAATCTGGAATTTACTCCACTTGTGCTAGGTACGTGTGTTACTGGTGGTGATTCCGATCTCATATTTCTTTGTAATGTAATAAATTTAGTTTTCAAATTCGTGTAACACTCCTCAAAATCGTACCTGTATTCTATTTCTTGTTGTAGGTGATCTTCGTCAGTTTCAAACTCAATTTTTTCTTGTATATCCTGGAATTTCGTAATAGTGTTGTTTAGAGACTCTAATCTTGAGTCAATCTCTTCTTTTGAAAAATTTTCTCGTGAATTCACATAATTGATTGTTTTCGTGAGGGTTCCTCGTAGGCAGGAACGTACCCGCGTGAATTTTTCTTTATCCGTAGGCATCTCGTCGCCAGTTATTAAATATACATTTTATTTATTTAATTGACAGATAACAACGTATGTATAAACTGTTGCCTAGGTGACGTGATCGGGCATAGGTTAAGAGCTGTTGAGTACGAAACTCATTGGAGATATGTAACACCTTTAAACATGATTCATACTTTTGCCTATTCCCTCGATCGGATTTATGATCTGCGCAGGAAGGAAAGCAGCTGTAATTTTTAAGCTATTGCATAGCTTCTATCGCGGGCCTTGAGCGCGGGGACCGAATCCAGAAATTCCGTAACGAAAAAACCTCACGCTCTCCCCACTCCGCCTACCATGTAGGTTGCCGCTTCGTCTCCGTCGTCCGTTTGCGACGTTGCCGTCCTTCCTTGTTTGCAATAGCTTTACCGCGGCAGTCCCCGAGTGCCACACGTCTTTTTTTTTCTCAGAGACTGTCACTGAAGAGTAAATCAGAAATCTTATTTGCCAGAAAAACTACATAATATAGTAGTACATACATTCATACTATCACGTCTATCTAAAGGGGTAGACAAAGCATGACTCAAAGGCCACATTTAGCATGGTGGCCCGGTGGGAGTGCACATATCTAGCGTTTTCACAAGCAACATGGGTGACTACATTTGGTATAAAAATTTCCCATGCCCCTCTCCGTGCTTCAGACGGCCGTTGGTCCTGGCACTCCTGGCTGTCATAATAGTATTACTGACGTCAAGCTATGTCAGATGCCTGGAACACTGACACCAGTGTTGGTCACTTACACGTAAACAAAAACCAAAACAAACAAAATTATGGATAAAAGATTTTTCTGTCCAAAGAGGAATTCCGTTTTTATCAGAAAGCCATTGTAAAAATGAGCGAAAGTTTTTTATGTCCATAGAAGAATTCCCTATTTGTCAGAAAATAACAGCCTATAAATTATTCTGACGAATGAGTTATCTGACGGAAAGTGGCCTAAATCGTGGGTGGGTATGGATATGGTAGTAGTATGAATGATGATTATTATAATTTCAGGGTATAACTCGTCTGCTGTTGACCAGAATACCGTACTACAAGAATGTGGTCATCATGTCCTTCTCCTGCGAGGAGTGCGGGTTTGAGAACAACGAGATACAGCCCGGAGGGGCCTTCGCAGAGAAGGGTGTCAGGTGAGTTACGTAGTTTAACTCTTTAACCATGAAAGTTTGATTTATCCAACAAACATTCACAAACTTTCGCCTTATAATATTAGAGTGATTAGTGCGATATATTAGCTGCGCCCCGCGGTGTTATCCGCGCCTAAAGCAGCCTATATGTTAATCCAGGGTGTCTGTTACTTGCGTACCATATTTAATCAAAATTGTTCCATCCGTTTGCATGTGCAGAAGTTTCAAACATACACACACACTCACAAACTTTCGCCTTCATCGCAATATTAGTGTGATTAGTGTCATCGTCGTCATCATCAGGTCTTTTTGTCTCCACTGCAGGAGCACGACCCTCTCTGTTCCACCAGACTTGGCCTACACTCTCCTCACTGGCTAGACGGGTTGGAGAGGTCTCATTGATGTTTATAAGCTTTGTTCAGCTTGTATTCCCTAAGTCGCCTTCTACGACATCCACGAGAAGACTTGGGAGTGGTCCTATTCTACTCTGCCGGAAACCACACGGCTTTTGACGTGACAACGTCTTAAATTAGGTTGCGGCTGGGAGTCACTTATGAAAAAGTGTAACGCTCGGTAACGTTACGATGAGTCACCGAACGAGAGAGAGGCCCGCCGAATGCCTTGCGTCTCTCTCCCACTCAACTATGATCGCGTTGTCACGTAAAACTTTCGCCCGTATACCGACTTTACAGGCAACCAATTTTTTTTATGTGATTAGTGTGATGTGATTTAATTTCGGAGTGGCAGCCGTATAGCAACTTGATCGTTTCGCAAACCGGCGCGATTCGCCAACTTACTCTTTTCACTATCTGACGCTATTTGACAACTTGCTTTTGCCTACTAGGGCGGTTTGCCTACTTCAGCCATTCGCCAAGAGCGCGGTTTACATAATTTGCACTTGACGTATATCTAATTACGACGATACTCATCTGGCACCTATTGGTTTGTGCTGCAGATGGAAGCTGCGCGTGGAGCAGCCGAGCGACCTCAACCGGCAGGTGGTGAAGAGCGACTACACCAGCGTCCGGATACCGGAGCTGGACTTCGAGATACCGGCGCAGAGCCAGAAGGGAGGTGGGTAGGGGTAGTCCTTTATGTCAGTCCACTGCCAAAGTAGCGTAGGCCTGTAGAGACAACTTTAAATACAAACCGTCTTATTATAAAACATAGACTATCTTTGTTACTCGGTTTAAACCATTATCCGACAAAATCAGGTTGACATTTTCAGATGAGGCAATAGCATATTACTAGTTGTCAACTTGATTTGGTTGGATAATGGTTTAAATCTAGTAACGAAGTTAGTCTGTGTTTTATAATAAGACGGTTAGTCTACTATACTAGGTCTTCAAACATTTGCCTGCAAAAAAATAAACTTGTCAATTCTGTTCCATTCTTGACCTGTCAATTCATATGTTTCCCATACAACTGGTAGATTCACCTGGTTCACCTGGTTCCGTGGGCATTTTTCCGCGCCTAGGCTGTTCTATTAAGCCCCTTGCACGTGAGGGAGACAGCGACATTCTTCTGTGCCTCCCCAAAGTGGACTGGAAGTTGTTTTCATTCGAGCCAGCCCAGCTCGTCGAGGAAGCGGAGTAGTGCAGAGGGTGAGCTGCAGGCCTCCGGCATCGTACTTGGTGATCCCAGGTACTCCTCTCGTGTTGATGCAACGCTCGGACACTCTAGTATCACGTGCTTTGCTGATTCTTCTGTTTCCATACAGCCTCTACATAGAGGGCTGTCGGTTATACCTATAACGAATAGATGTTTATTAAGAGTACAGTGTCCTGTTAGTAAGCCTACCATTTTTCTAATTTTTACCCTTGGAAGTGCAAGAAGTCGACGTGAGTAGCGTGGGTTCCACGCCGGGATGGCCTCCCTTGTTTGCCGACATGTTCCTAGGGTATTCCAGGCTTGTTGTTTTTCTTTGTTGGTTTTGGCTCTGATCCAGGCACGAATCTGGTTGAATGGAATGGGGGCTTGAGGTGGTGGTCCTATCGGTACCATGTTCGAGCCCCTCCTAGCCAGTTCGTCCGCTGCATCATTGCCAAGTGAGCCACTATGACCTTTGATCCATTGGATAGTGATATTGTTTTTATACTTACAGAGTTGTTCTAGTGCTTTATGGCATTCTAGGATTAATGCAGAGTCGATCATCGGATTTCTCAGAGCATGAAGGACTGCTGCGCTGTCGGTTAAGATACGAATAGACATGTTTGTTACCTTTAACCTGTTGATTTTTACCGCAGCATGGGTTATAGCTACGCATTCAGCTTGGTAGATGGAGTTATCTTTACCCAGAGCCGTGGTGTAGTGAATGTTGAGGTCATGTGAGAAGACACCGGCACCCACTCCTGAGCTCATCTTGGAGCCGTCTGTGTACACTCTTACCTCATTGATGTTAGAATTGTCGGTTTTGTCCTCGTGTAATTGTATTTTGTATTTCTTGTCGAACACAAATTGTTTCTTGATTCTGTCGTTTATTGCTCCCATCAGATTAGATGAGTTCATGGCTAGCGATAATATTTTTGAATGAGGAGAGTTCGAGTTTTTCTTCCAGAGACCTAAGGTCCAGAGTCTCATGGCTGCAATTTCTGCCTCTTGTTTTATGTGTAGGTGTAATGGAGTTATATCCAGTATTATTTCTAAGGCGGCAGTAGGGCACGTTCTCATCCCGCCACTTATGGCCAGGCATGCCGTCCTTTGGAAGCTTTGCAGTTTATCCTGAGCTGTTTTTAGGTTTGTGCGAGTCCACCATACGATCGCCCCGTAGGTTATGGTGGGTCTTATAACAGCTGTGTACAGCCATTTCATGATTTTTGGACTTAGCCCCCATGTTTTTCCCACCATTCTTCGGCAGTGCCATAGTGCCAGTCCGGCCTTTTTCAACTTATCGTCCAGGTGTTTCGCCCAGATAAGTTTGCTGTCTAGTGTGATTCCAAGATATTTCACTTCTTCCGATAGTTCTAGTTTTGTTCCGAATAACTTAGGCATGTTAAAACGTCCTAGTTGTCGTTTATTTGTGAACATCACAGTCTCTGTCTTGTTTGCATTGACGTTCAGTTCATGTTTTTTGCACCATTCCTCTACAATTTTTAGAGCTCCTCTGGTGCGGTTGCAAGCTGTGTCCGCAGTTTTCCCTGGGATCATTATTGCCAGGTCGTCTGCATATCCTACCGTGTGGTAGTTGTTTTTGTTTAGATCGGTAATGAGGTCGTCTACTACTAGGCTCCATAGGATTGGTGAGAGAACTCCTCCCTGTGGGCATCCTCTTGTGGGTAGGGCCTTTGTTGTACCGTTCACCGTTGTTTGTATATTTCTGAGCCTTAGCATGTTGTTTATCCAGCCGATTATGGTTTCTGGAACCCCATGGCTTCTTAGGGCTTCACAGATGCTGTCAAAGTTGGTCTTATCGAAGGCTCCTTCGACGTCAATGAATGTGCCAAGGCACAAATCTTTGTTTTGTATGGTTTTTTCGGCAATGTCAACCACTTCATGTAGGGCTGACTCTGTTGATTTTCCTGCACTGTATGCATGTTGTTTTGGATGTACAGGATTCTTTTCCAAGACTGTGTCTCGTATATATCTGTCGCATAATCTCTCTTGTGTTTTTAGAATAAATGATGACAGGCTGATTGGTCTAAAGGATTTTGCGTTTGTGTAATCGGTTTTTCCTGGTTTAGGTATGAAGACGACTTCTACTTCTCTCCAGGTTGTTGGTATGTATTTGTGTGCTAAGCTTGCAGTAAGTAGGGATGTGAGGTGTTCCACTATTACCTCATCTCCCCATCTTAGCAGACCTGGGAAAATCCCATCTGGTCCTGGTGCTTTGAACAATTGGAAGCTATTGATTGCCCAGTTGACTTTACTTGGTGTTACCACTGTTTCTGCTAGTTTCCAGTCTTCATCAGTGGCTATCTGTTGTGTTACACCCTCTGCTGTTGGTGTTAGTTCTGTGATTTGACAGCCGGGAAAGTGCGTGTTCAGTAAGATTTCACCGACTTCGGATTCGGATTTCGCATATGATCCGTCTGGTTTTGTCAGAATGCCAATTGTTTTGTTATTTTTGTCTCCGCTTAGTACTTTCCTGACCCTGGAGGCCTCTGCGGTTGTTTGAATATTTGTACAATATTTACACCAGGCTTTGCGATTAAACGCTCTTATCCTGTTCTTGTATTTCGCTCTCGCTCTGGAGTAGTTGTCCCAGTCATAGTCGCTGCTGGTGTTCATTGCTCTATTAAAGAGTTTGCCAACTTGCCTTTTTCTGCGTTGTAGTTCTGGGCCAAAGACCCTGTCTTTGTTTTTTCCGCATGTTGGAATGCCTAATGGGCATGTTTGTTCGTAGCTGTTCGTTATTGCATTTGATATTTTCTTTGCATATTCTTCCACCGCTTCATGATTGTCCAGTGAGTGAGGATCAACCGCTGGTCCCAGGGCGTCACCGAGTTTAACTTTGTATAAGGTCGTGTCGGTTTTCCTGGGGTTCCTGCGGGGTGTTGGTGTGGTTTGTGAATAACTAATGTCATACCTTAACCATCTGTGATCAGAGCAGGAGGACTCGTCTGATACGAGCCAGTTCGAAATGTATTCGGCAGCTCCATTTGTCGCTAGTGTTAGATCGATGATTGTGCGGCAGCGCCTGGTGATAAAGGTTGGTTTATTACCTATGTTGATTACATTTAAGTCTGTTTGAATGAGATAGTTGACAAGGTCTATGCCTCGGTCATTTGATTCCTCCATGCCCCAAAGAGGATGGTGGGCGTTGGAGTCGACCGAGATAATGAGTTCGAGTTTTTCTTTTTCGCAGTAACTTACCAGTTCTGTGAATTCTCTGGTTGGTACCTCCATTTCGTAGGGTAGATACACGGAGGCGATCACTGTATTTGTTATTATTTTATTGTTTTCGTGGTTTGAGGAGACCCGTACGGCTGTCAGATCTCTGGAACATAAATGTGTTAATGGCATGGCCTTGAAATTTTTGGGTAGGTAGATGCATGATCTAGGACTGTCGGCTGTTTGGTCATATATCAACTTACCTCCTATAACCTTTAGACCGCAGATGTTGTGATTCCTGATCCACGGCTCCTGGATCAGGGCGATCGTATTTGTATTCTTCTCCAGCTCACCCCGCAGGTTAGCCGTTGCGGTCTGGCTATGCTGGAGGTTTATCTGGATGACCTTAGTCATCCTGGTTGTCGAGGATGATGGGGTCATTTTTATTTTTTTCCCTTTCGTCCTCACTTCTTGTCGTTTCTTCCTGCTTGTTTATTGGTCTCCCCGAAGGTTTTTCTTCGGCGGTAGACGGCAGGCTGTATGCGAAGACGTCTGTCCACGTTGGTGGAGTTGTCACCGGGCCAGTCACTGTTTGTGCTGGCTCTGGTTGCACTATTTCTATTTCCTGTTTTTCGTCTTTTTCTCTTGGGACGCTGTTATTACTCACCGTTGATTCGTGAGGTTCTTCGGCATATGTTTCTTCTTCCGGCTCGTCCAGTTTTATCTGGAGGTACACAGACCCGAGACCGAAGGAGAGACATCTACCTTGTTCCATGATCATGGGTAGAAGATCGTTCGGAACCCCAACCGTGAGGTATGTTCCTGCGTCTTGCTTGCTGACGTTGTATAGGCTCCAGCGGTTGACGCCCGCCCATGGGTTGAGCCTGTCCAGCATTATTCTGATGTGCGACAGTTCATTGGTTCTGCTTGGTAGGAAGATGCCGCACTTGGTCTTCTTGGGTAGATCCCCTTGCAGTACCACGCATAGGGGTTGGTTTTTGGCGGTCGGTGGTAGATTGGCCACCACATCCTCAAGCCACCGCTTCGTAGTGTCATCCCTGCATAAGAGTTTCAGGACCCCGTCTCCATGGACAGGTTTGCCCGCAAATGCAGGGATAACCTCGTTGCTAGGATCGAGTATGTGGGCCATCTGTCGTTCCTCCACTGTCGCCTCGATGTTCTGCAGTTCGGTTGGTAGCAGGTCGGTCCTGTTTGCCGTGGTGATGGCCACATGTAGGCTGGAGAAAATGACTCCAGCATAGGTGGTGCCACTCCTGCGTTTCGCGGTCTCCAGCTTGACCTTCTTGTTTTCTCCTCGCGGAGAGATGGTGTCGTCTAGGCGTGTTCTCTTGGAGCGTTGCTCGCTGGTTTGAGGTAGGTTGATAGGCTGTTGCCTTTGTTGGTTCGGCTGACGCCGTTGTTGTTGACCCTGGTTTGGTCGGCGGTCCGATTTCCCGGATGGCCTCCCTCCCCGTTGGGTGTTGGTTGACGAGTCACCAAACCTGGTCCGGTTCGCCTCAGCTTCCCTCGGGTTCGCTGGCTCCCATCCGGGATCCCGCGAAGACCTTGGGGCTTCGACCCTACTCGGTCCTGGTTTGGAGCTGTCCGATGGTTGTTTGTTGGTGTCGGAGGCACCTGTTCTTTGCCTCGGGCTGTCTCGTTCCGAGTCTGCCCTTGGCCTCGATTTGGTGTCCTGCGACTGTTGTTCGTTGCGTCGGTGTTCGCGCTCGCGATCGCGGGACGTGTTCGAGTGTCGCGGGTGTACCGACTGTGCGCGGCTGTGTGTTGGGAGTTTTCTAGAATCGTAATTTTGATTCCTGTTTCCACGTTCCCTGTTAGTGTGCTGGCTCCTCGAGAAGTCCACTGAGTACGCGCGGCCAGAGCGTTTGCCCTTACCCCTGCGCCTCACCGTTACTTCTTGCCAGGGTTCCAGGAGGGCCCCCGATGCTCTGTCCGAGAACGGGGTGCTCTCTCTTGTATGAGTATCCCCACCGTGGGGTTGTTGTGTCTCCGTTCGTGGTTCGTCACGTGCGGAGGTGTGTTTGGATTGGGTTTTCTGCTTGTGAGTATCCATGCAGTGTGTGTAAATACTTCATCCCTCGGGTTCATCCACCCACCATGGAGCCCACATCTGGGGGTGCAACCTAGTGTTGTCACCAGAGATACCCTTAGGATATAGCACCCCGGGAAAGTCAGTCGAACGCATCCAGTATGCGCTAAGTAACCATGACCCAGAAACAAAAGCCATGGCACCGAGCACTACCAATGGCTGGCCGAACTAACCCAGGGCACTCGCTTGACGGCCATCTGACTGGACGTCTCAGCCGATTGATCCGGACTAGCTAGGTCACAGACCTCCCGTGTTATGTCAATCCAGGGCCAAAGTGGCGTGTTGCCTTGGCAGGGTTTATAATTCACCCTACCCCGCCTTGGCTCAACCACCAGGATCCCCTTTTCGACCGTTACGGGTCCCCACGCACGGCACAAACACGTGGGTGGACACCCTCCCTCCCGCTCCGTATTAGCATATTTTAGCAATGCAGAGCCCGCGGTATCCTGTCCACATAGTACCGCAGCTGATGGTTTGGGTAAGGATAATTGGTCGGGAGTGGGGAAGGTGGAAGTGGATCTAGGTTGTAGGGTAGGTAGTTCGACTGCTAGTTTTAGTTGTATCTGTTTCGGAGGGAACCAGACCAATAACAGGCGGCAACCGCGGGAAGGATAATCTATCAGTCTTATCATGGCTATCTTTGCGACTGTTGCGCTCCTGCCATGATCATTCGCCAGATTGTGCACTGGGACAGGTGCACAAAGTGAGATTCTCTGTGTTACAGTACCATTTGGAAGTTTATCTGTCTCACCTAGAACCTCGCCCCTCACCTAGAACTGGTAGATTACGGGAAATACCCAACTTACTATTTTGTGGTAAATGTTATAAAAAGTCGATGGGGGTTCAGAGAATTTCTTTTTTATGGGAACAACCCCGAAATCAGTAGTTTGGGCTTTTGGATGAGCAGTCAGAAATTCTTGTCTCCCTATATTTATGATGCTCATATAGGTGCATTAATTTTGAGGGTGCTGTGCTGTGCACTCGTTTTAAAATAAATTGTTGAAAAGAAACAGATATCTTTCAAAATCCTGTTTTTCTCCTTTGGATACGGAACCCTAAAAGTCTGAAAGCGGACCCCGGTCTTCGCAGCGTTACAACTGAGGATGCAACTGGGGATACGCTGAGATGAGAGATAGACTTGTAGCGGGAGCGAGGTGATATGCTCGACCGCCACAAAGGGAAGATCTTCCCGCCAGGCAAGGGGTTGCGGGGAACCGCGGCTGCGACGGTGTATCGTCGGAGGTTATATATATGTCGCAGTTGGATTGTAAAATCCGTTGTTATTCAAAAACTCTAGCTGTTTGGCATTACAGCTCGGTTTTGTAAAACAGCTGAAAATAGTTCAGCTAGATTGTCAATTAGTTACGTAATTACGTTTGACAAAACAGTTAGCGTTGACATGACATATAGGGTTACCATCATTAAATAAAACTGTGTTACCAAACAAAATAATATATGAGGGGACAATAGTTGTTCTTTATTATTTTTATATTATTCGTGGGATGGAAATAAAACCTCGATTCAACTCCTTACTAAATAATTAAGTCTCCAACATCATAAAACACCAATTAAAAATGATAATCAGCTCGATGCAATTGGATATTGAAATTTTGTATAAACCCGTCAATGGCGGAGTGATTTCTTAAGGCCAATCCACGTGAATTTTCAATCTCGCCGGAAGGCGGGCGTCGAAATAACAATATGGGAACCAAGCTAAAGGTCTGCTTTATTCTTTTCAATCTTTTGCAGTCCGAAATCACAAACGATGCCCCCGATGTCTCTCGATAAAAACAGCTTAGTACCGGAACGCGCCAAATAATTTACTTTATGGGAGGCCATATTTGTTGTTATGACACTGACACTTCACAAGCCACAAGTGGCAGAATTCCGAACTAATCGATCTACAATCTCACGTAGCTAGTTTGTTAAACGTAACACATTGGACGATCTAGCTGAACAATTTTCAGCTGTATTACAAAACCGAGCTGTAATGCCAAACAGCTAGAGTTTTTGAATAACAGCGGATTATACAATCCAATTGCGACATATACACGCTGACTTTTCATTGGTTTTGGATAAAAAATGTCGTAAAGTAAATTAATTTCTCTATCCATATACGTAATCCAAAGGACATTGTTCAAAGTATATGGAGGCTTGGCTTGGAGTGGACAAGCTAGAAGACTACCTAATGTATTTTTTCCTAATAGATTACATTCATATGAATATGGTATGATACATATTTTTGTATGAATTGATTCTGGTAAATATTTATAGCCACTGAAACTGGTGGGTTTTAAAGTTGAATTAATTTCATTTTTTTGTAGTAAATATATGCAAATTAACGTCAAATCTATAAAAATAAAAGAAGTTTAAGATATGTAAGTGCATAGTTATGATTATAGTTGCAAATACAGAGACTAGCATGCCTACGTGAACGAGCATTGGTTGATTTTCAACAGAGTGGCATAAAAAGTAATTATTCTACGAGTGTCATCATGTGCTTTTGGCATGGACTACATTTGATTTTATATTGCAACTAGCGGCCTGTGCCGGCTGCGCCCGGTGTGTGTATATATACCTAAACCTTCACAAGAATTACTATCTATTGATAAAAACCGCATGAAAATCCGTGTAGTAGTTTTTGGGTTTATCGCGAGCAGATAGACAGACAGACGCGGCAGACTTTGTTTTATAATATGTAGTCATGACAGTGATAGTTAAAAGGGTTCTTAATTATGATAAATAAAACATGTAGTTATTTATTTTATTTTTAATCAGATTCATCATATGTTATTAATACATGATCAAGGAACTGGGCGGGTGGAGTAATGTTATCTTGATACCTCGCCCAGCTCAAGTACCACACTATACTCATAACATGAGCACAGCAACCAACTGTCCTTCGGCCCACAATACAGGTACAATAATATTCTTTTATTGAGTCCCTACCATTTATATTTAAATCATATAATATGTACACTAAATATATTTTTCTGGTAATATGTCGACTTTGTATTTTTCCCCGTAATAAAGAACAATTTTCGGCCGAAGGATAATTATTCAGTGGGTCGCTAGCTCTGTCTCTGCATACTTCTATGCTATAGGAACCATCACCTCTAACATGCTCAGCATAATACGATCTTGCCTGTTTAATTTGGTATGTCCCACACGATATCAATATGAGTTCATTTAGGGACAGCCTAGGGAAGGATATACTGTTTACGTTTACATTTATGCTTAAGAATTGTGCCCGCCGTCTATTTAAATTATTTTCTATTACAAAATCAGCAAGGGTATTATTTCTGTTTATATTTTGCTGTACCTGGATCAAGATATCATCTGCATCTTCTCTATCGGTATACCTTTTGTGAATCTTGTTGATTAAAGCTGCAGCTATTAAAAAATCAGTCATGGCATGTTTAGTTGCTCGATTAAAAAATTCTGCACGAAATAATTTATAGGAGTTTTTGAATATACCGTTTACGGTTTCAACTGGCCACCTACACATAGTTACGCATCGAGATTGATTTGCTGCTATCGTTGTTAATTGAGTTGCACCCTGTGGTAGTGATGCAGGCATATGAACAGAATAATTACAATCTTGCAATAACGGAACACAGTCTCTAAAACCCCTATCCAAGATAAAGACATCACCACGTTGAAAATATTGCCTCAATCGACTTTCTGGATCATTAAATTCATTGTTAATAATTGTAGCATCTGACATTGTAGCTGGATAGGGGCCTAATACGTCAACAATATATCCATCCGTACACACTATTAAGAGAGGCTTTATTAGGTTCCTGTATTTATGTAGAGAGTAAGTTTGTTTTTGATACATATAATTGGAACTTTTTTGTACATATACATAAGTGCCATCAATTATAAAAATTGGTTTCCGATCAGGTCCTCCAAACAATGTGTTTGGAATAAGTAAATTATGAGATGCAACTTGATCATTTGGCAAATTATTTAACCCTAAATTATTTGGAACAAAATCTTCCATTAAAATATCGCGGACATTATTTATTAACCTCCATAGAGTAATACGTGGCATATTTAATAAGGAAGAAATCCTCTCATCACTGTTGCCTGTTCTTAATTTTACTAAATAAGCTGCAAGCGCTTGATTCCCATTTTTCATATCTGAAAGCCTGGGTATTTCCATTATGTTTTTAAATTGAGTTTTTGTCATTCCTATATAATAATAAAATGAATCATCAGATATGCTATTTATGTTTGAAAAATCTAAATGTATATTTCTTTCTTTAACAAATGAAGCAAAATCTTCTATTTGTTGTGCAGTGAAATTATGAATTGGCTCTTCAATAGTTCGTATCATCTGCCAATGATCATTTTGTAGATGAAAAGTGCACATTCTACAATTAATTGGCACATAATATTCATATTCCATAAATAACATAAGTCTTAACCATTTGGGCACAACCAATCTCTCAAGAGCATCACAATGTGGAAAGAAACAATGTCCTTGTGTGTCTGGTGCCCTCTTCAAATGTGGCAGTGTTATTGTATGTTCTGTCACTGGTCTAGGTTGCCGTGTCACTTGTCGATTACATTGTTGCCAACAAGGATGACATATTTGATCAGTCTCCCGGAGCTAAAACAATTTGATTTGTTGAGCACTTAATTTAAAATAAGCAAAATACAAAAATACTATGACTATCTGTATATGAAAATATCAGTACTAAAACATTTTTATTAACTGTATTTATTACTCATAAAAAATAGGCTTTAAGTTGAATGATAGAGTACTTACTTCACGAGGATTGATCCTTGTCATAATTAATATCCTGATTTGAGTCTCTCTTTCACTATCAATGCGCAGTGAATGGGCTCTTGAATTAAGTAATGAACGCCCGCAGTTCACACACAATCGACGATGATGACCACTACTTGTTGATGCATGTACATTTACTTGATCATTGGAGTAAATTGCCAACGTCCAGCAAGAATGGCAAATAACAGAGTCTGCCATAATCTGTAAACAAATAAAGTAGGAAATAAACTAAATCAATAATAAAAAGTGGAACAGTTTTTTCTATTGTTCATATGAAGTTTAGTCATGTGCCCAATGGCCAGGAAAAAAACGCATACATTCAAACTCAAAACCAAGGATTGAACCTAGGACCGCCAGACATTAGACGGATGTGCTGAACTGTTGACAACTATGTCATGGAGGTATAAACATTTCATTATAATTTATTTTTATACCTGTTGGTTATGAATAAGAAATCTTACTTACCACTTGCGGAGCAATCCATTGTTGTATTACAAGGCGTACATCCTCAAGCGTCAAGGCATGGCTTCTTCTCCCGGTGACACAGGAGCCACAATTAGCACAATGCCTCGAATCCGTGTTCACGCCAGTGTCATTGGGTTGAGCAGTATCGAAGTCCATGGTTTGGCCGGGGTCATTATGAGTAGAGGTATCGGAATCCATATGCACGCCAAAGTCGTCAAGTTGAGCAGTATCGGAGTCCATGTTCGGGACGGAGTCGTTAAGGGTATCGGAATCCATATTCACGCCAATGTCGTCAGGTTGAGTAGAATCGGAGTCCATTTTCAAAGCGTAGTGTCGAAAAGAAGGAATCAAAAATAACGAAAACACCATGCAAACACGAAAACACTGAAGACAAGCGGCAAGCAAGTGTTGTGTCAAGATAAATGTTATAAATGATATTTAACCGACGTCAACCTGTCAATGTCAACTTCAAAATCAAGCCGCGCTTAAGATTCCAACGTTACCAGGTAAAAAAATACAATATTGAATTATTTTATTAAAAATTAAAATAAATATGTACATAATTCTTCATTAAAAATATAAATGTGAAATTATATGAGAATACTTAATGATAAAACTATAATATTATGCTTAAAATATCTGATTAATCCTATCTTTCATAAAAGAATAAAAAAATATATTGTGTACTTATTTTGTTATGGCATCCCAGAACGCACATGAAGCGCGACATCTATGGTTTTGTGTATCGGAAACGCACTAAAATAAAAAATAAAAACTCACTAAATGGTATATTTTAATTACTAATATTCATACTCCAATATATATTCAGAAAATCTATTTAAAATTAATTAAGATGAATGATAATACTATTATTTAATGAACGATCTGTCCACTGTGAGCCGGCTATGAACAATGTCTTTTGTGTATGACATAAGATAAAAAAGTTGCGAAAATGATTTTCGATCGAGACCACGTAGTTACGCCCGTCCAAAACAGCCACAAGAGCTCGATGAACTTCGCCGGCCGGCCGGCGGCGGTACTACTAATTGAACTCACGATTTTACTTTCGAGTTTTGGTGAAAATTTTTTGTTACTGAATATTTATTTTGACTAGCTAATTAGGTCTTACTAACGATACCTATGAAGTGGCCTTCGGCTCCAAAACCAATAAAAAATCACCGTGTATAGTCAGCTGCAACCAGAACTCTGAGATCGAGATGTAGGATACTGCTGGCGCCATCTCGTATGATTCTTGTGAACATTTCATTGTTTTTAGTTCCTCGGAGTGGCGTAGAGGTCGCCACACTCATTTTTATTATACTAACTAGCCGAAGCCCGCGACTTCGTTCGCGTGGACTTCGTGTCTCTGGAAAATGCTCATCAGGCTGAACAACTTTTACTAAGGCGGCATTTTTATATCTCTTATAGTTTAGCTGGACCATTATGGTTCTGCATCAGGTGTTCCATTTTCCAAAATCATTTATACCCTATATGTTGCCCAGGCTTAATAGCTATATAACAAAAAAAGTTTCATTTGAATCCGTCCAGTATTTCCGGAGATTAGCGTGTACAAACAGACAAACAGACAAACAGACAAACAGACAAACAGACAGACATTTTTTTTCAAATTCTTACTCTATTACTACGTCTCCATCGCCCCCAATATTTTTTTTGGAAATATATTTAATGTACAGACACACTTTTTTTACTGTTTTATTATATGTATAGATTGAAACAAAATGTATCTGAATTTGCAGAAGTGACGACAGTGGAGGGCATCCTGACCCGCGCGGTGTCTGGCCTGTCGCAGGACCAAACACAACGTCGCGAACAACACCCCGATGCGGCCGAGCAGATCGACCGGTTCGTGGAGCGGCTGCAGGGGCTCAGGGACTTGGAGCAGAGCTGGACACTAGAGCTGGAGGACATCAGCGGTGAGCGGGTTTATTTTATTTAATAGGAAGACAGACAGCACAAGATAGATGGCTTGCAGCAGAGCTGGACACTAGAGCTGATGTCCATCAGCGGTGAGAGGCTTTTTTTAAGCTATTGCAGCTTATATCGCGGGCTTTGAGCGCGGCGACCGAATCAAGAAATTCCGTAACGAAAATGAAACCTAACACCTAACTCCGGCTACCATGTAGGCTTAATGCAATAGCTTAACAGCGGCAGTCCCCGAGTGCCACATTTTTTTTACTTTTCTTTTTATTAGGAAAATCAACACCACAATATTTAAATTAGGTAAAAGGCTTAGATATAAGATCGGTCATTTTGGAAATCTTTGGGAGAGGCCTATGTCCAGCAGTGGACGTTATGCGGCTGATGACGACAGGTCCTTACATATAGATATTGTATAGGTTGACAATAAAGTTGAAAATGATGTAGTTACACGCTACTTTTAAGTGATAAATTTATAACAAACTAGTAGCCGGCCCCGGCTTCGCATGGGTTTTAACAAAAAAAATAAAATTTTAATAAACACACACCCTCATACACTCATTTCTTACATAACATTCTTTTTACACGGAAAGTTGCGGAGTTCTAACGCGAGCTAAATTAAACCATATAGCTAACGACCTTGAGTAGATATTACTTTGAATTCCTTTCTGAGTAAACTTCTGTATGTGAGTACTAGCTCTGACCCTTTGTTAATCGCCTGACCCTTGTCCAGGCAACTGCTTCGTGGAGAACCCGTGCGCGCCGCGCGCGGACCCGCGCTGCGCGCGTTCAGACTTCGCGCGGACTGAGGCGCAGGACCACGCGCTCGGCGTCTTCTCCAGAGAAGAGGTACGCTGGGCTGGGATGTCTAGGGATTTGATTAGTTCACGTTGCATCATTACTAAATTAATGCGTACCGAAATTAACGCTAAAAATACCTCTTATTTATTTATTTTTGGTCTCAGTTTGACTAAATACATAAATTAAATAAATTTTTTGAAAAATAATTTTTTTACTAGCTTTTATTGTGAGGCCGAAGTACTTTTGAGACAAATGAAATAAGCTGAAACTCGACGAAGTTGCGTTGTTTTATTACTGAGTTCCATCGACTACCTTACTTCACTGGGATCAGACCCTAGGAATGTCTGCCATAAAGTGCTCGTCGAGACAAATCAAACGAGTCCTACTCAATGAGGTTATGTTGTTTTATAACTAAGTGCCGTCGAATATCTCCCGGCTCCGTCATCAAAACAGCTCGTTGACTTCATAATATTGTATTGTTCATCCCACACATCCCTATTTATAATTTTCAATCTCAACTCGTATACACCCGTCTTGTGTGTTGAATTACCAATTTCACCAACAACTAACTTTTGACCAATATTGTTTTCTAAATGTTTTATAGGTATCGAAAATATAAACAATTTTAAAAAAGTAATTTTAATAATTTTTCTACGTGTAATCAGGTTTTTTTTTGTAATTTTAAACATTGCACCGGAAGTGACGACACACAGCAATAAAAGTTTACATTTTTCCTATGCCTGCACTACAAAAACAATCAAATCTGTCAACTGTCAATGTCTCCTGTTTAAATTACCGTCGTGATAGTGACAATACAATACAGTGGTGCCATTTTTGGAACGCGAAGCCACTAAACGAACGTTAGGAAAAGCCATTCGCTTAGGTGACACCGCGTTTCAAAAATGGCACTTCAGTTTAGTACCGAACGTGGAAATTGCCAACTTTACTAAAAAAAAAATCTTCATCGTGACGTCACTTCCTCAAAAAGCTTGACCTTGCTTTAAAATGAAGGTCATTGAGATTTTTGCAAATATGTAATTATGTAAGACCTTATTTTAAAATCTAATGAGGCGTTTTCTTTAAAAAAAATGTAGTTCCTTCACGTGACATAGATGCCGCCAGTAATTACATAAATAGATCTGTCAATTTCTAATTCATATAAAATTTTCATAGTGAGAGCTTGTCTTTGGAATCAAAGAGAATATAATCACTACGTTTTGGAATATTTAATATTTTTATTTTACAAAATTTATTTAAAAATATATTATTGTTTGTAAATATGTATTTGTTTATATAATAATAGTAAAATACAAGATTGGTTAATTAATTACAAATTTACTACAAGTATTGAACCAAACGGCCTCTTTCATTTTTTTCAGAACGATTTCTAACTCTTAAGCGCCATCTTTTGACAATGTTATTAACCTCATTTTTTTTCACTGGAAAACGCCTCATTAGAGAAAGCTTTTCCTATAGGCTATTCCTCGGAATGGATTTTAAATCAAATATTTTTTTAAATTACTTGACAAGCCAATTGTAATGTAAATCAACACAGGTGTCCGACGAGCCCCCGCAGTCGGAGCTGCTCTCGCCGGCGGATCCCTCGATCGGCTCCTACGACCAGCTCGCCAAGGACGAGGTGCTCAGCTTCCGCACCAACTGCCCCGACTGTAATGCGCCCGCTGATACCAACATGAAGCTCACGAGTAAGAAGCATATACAATATTCTTCTCAGGCTGACTACCTTGGTGGAAAATTTGAGGAATCATATCCATAGGAGTTCAGGCCTATTCTATCGGTCCTGTGCTGCTTTCGCCTGGATGAGAGCAGCACAGGATAGAGACGGGTGGCGTCGACGAAGAGAGGCCTATGCCCAGCAGTGGGTGGAAGGACTGGGATGATGGTGATATCAATACAAGTGCCTGCAATCAGTTACTATTTAAGCTTATGAACATCAGTAAGACTTCTCCAACCCATCTGGCCAGTGAGAAGAGTGTGGGCCAAAGCCTCTGGCTACTCTAGCCAAGTATGGCTCTGGTAGTACAGAGAGGGTCGTGCTCCTGCAGTGGAGACAAAAAGATGATGATGAAGTTGTCTTTGTATATGTATTCGTTTTGGTACAATAAAGTGCAGGAGCACGACCCTCTCTGTACTACCAGAGCCATACTTGGCCAGAGCAGCCGGAGGACGTGGCCTACACTCTCCTCGCTGGCCAGACGGGTTGGAGAGGTCTCATTGATGTTTAATAAGCTTGTTAAGGTTACAACAAACAATCTACCAGAGCCATACTCGGCCAGAGCAGCCAGAGGGCTTGGCCTACACTCTCCTCGCTGGCCAGACGGGTTGGAGAGGTCTCATTGATGTTTCATAAGCTTGTTAAAGTTACAACAAACAATCTACCAGAGCCATACTTGGCCAGAGCAGCCAGAGGGCTTGGCCTACACTTTCCTCCCTGGCCAGACGGGTTGGAGAGGTCTCATTGATGTTTATTAAGCTTGTTAAAGTTACAACAAACAATCTACCAGAGCCATACTTGGCCAGAGCAGCCAGAGGGCTTGGCCTACACTCTCCTCGCTGGCCAGACGGGTTGGAGAGGTCTCATTGATGTTGAATAAGCTTGTTAAAGTTACAACAAACAATCTACCAGAGCCATACTCGGCCAGAGCAGCCAGAGGGCTTGGCCTACACTCTCCTCGCTGGCCAGACGGGTTGGAGAGGTCTCATTGATGTTGAATAAGCTTGTTAAAGTTACAACAAACAATCTACCAGAACCATACTTGGCCAGAGCAGCCAGAGGGCTTGGCCTACACTCTCCTCGCTGGCCAGACGGGTTGGAGAGGTCTCATTGATGTTTAATTAGCTTGTTAAAGTTACAGCATATGTTGGAGCCCGCTAAGTAAGGCATCGTTCCGTTGCAGACATCCCGCACTTCAAGGAGGTGGTGATCATGGCCACCGTCTGCGACGCGTGCGGGCACCGCACCAACGAGGTATGCTCACGCCATGTCGCTCTTTTTAGGGTTCTCTACCCAAAGGGTAAAAACGGGACCCTATTACTAAGAATTCGCTGTCTGTCCGTCTGTCTGTCACCAGGCTGTATCTCAAGAACCGCGATAGCTAGACAGTTGAAAATTTCACAAATTATGTATTTCTGTTGCCGCTATAACAACAAATACTAAATAAAATAAATATTTAAGGGGGGCTCCCATATAAAAAACGCGATTTTTTTTAGATAATGGTAAGGAACCCTTAATGCACGAATCCGATTCGCACTTGGCCGGTTATTAACTGAATTACAGAGATCGGATATTCCAGTGCATAGTGTGCAACTTTAACGATAGATTTAAGTTATTTTACAAATAAATAAATAAATATTTACCTAAACTTCGAGGTACTACGTAACATAGAGTGGTAATACAACAGTTTTTTTTTTAATACCGTGATTTAAAAATATTGTATTTTACAGAAATAATAAATAGACAATATACAAATTATTGATTTGACGACCTCCGTGGCGTAGTGGTCACCATGCTAGTCCGCCACCCAGAGGTTCCGGGTTCGATTCCCGGTCAGGGCAAGTTGGAAAATGGCCTTTTTCAAATTGTCCTGGGTCTTGGATGTTTATCTATATATGTATTTGTTATAAAATATAGTGTCGTTGAGTTAGTATCCCATAACACAAGTCTCGAACTTACTTGAGGGCTAAATCAATCAGTGTAATTTGTCCCTATATATATTTATTTATTATATTTATTTATTTGAAGAATATTTTAATTTGACACAATTTTAGTAAGGACCTCTAAATTAGGAATAATATTCTTCAAATCAATAATTTGTACCTGACTGTTTATTATTTCTGTAAAATCCAATAATAATTCATGATTTTTAAATCACGGTATCAAAAAATATTTTTAGAGGTGGTATTATCTACTCCATGTTACATACTACCTCGAAGTTTAGGTAAATATGCACTGGAATATCCGATCTCTGATTATTATAGATATATATATATTAGATGGCGATCAGACTGAAGTTCTTTCTTCTTTTCTTGACTAAGCAGGCCAGAGATGAAAATAAATATATATGGACAAACACTGATTGAGCTAGCCCCAAAGTAAGTTCGAGACTTGTGTTATGGGATACTAACTCAACGATACTATATTTTATAACAAAAATAAAATAAAAAATGAGATGAAAGGAGGAAAAAATGAAAAAATGAGATGAACGAAGCAGGATATGATATAATAACCGGCCAAGTGCGAGTCGGAATCGCGCACGAAGGGTTCCGTACCATTATCTATAAAAATCAAGTTTTTTGTATGGGAGCCCCCTTAAATATTTTCTTTTTTTATTTATTATTAAAATAAAATACAACTGAGTATTTTGTGAATATTTCAAGTGCCTACCTGTTGTAATTATTGATATCGAGCAAAAAAGGGCAAAAAAAATCGCGTTTGTTGTATGGGAGCCCCCCTTAAATATTTATTTTATTTTGTTTTTAGTATTTGTTGTTATAGCGGCAACAGAAATACATAATTTGTGAAATTTTCAACTGTCTAGCTATCGCGGTTCTTGAGATACAGCCTGGTGACAGACAGACGGACAGACAGCGAAGTCTTAGTAATAGGGTCCCGTTTTTACCCTTTGGGTACGGAACCCTAAAAATGTAGAGCTGCAACCAAAATAGTGTGTGCGTTTTTACGTCTCAGGTAAGCAGGCCTTTATATAATCACTTCATTCATAACTGACCCCTCCTCCGCCTACATCTTGAATTTTCTTATAACTGAAAATAATATTAACATGAAAATCAGTAATCAGAGAGATTTAATGAAGTCTTTTTGAATATACATTTTCATTATTATTTTCAGTTTATGAGGAAACTAGCTGTGCCCGTGGGCTTCGCTCCCCGTGGGAATTTCGGGATAAAAACTATCCTATGTCCTTCCCTGGGTATCAAACTATATCCATATCAAATTTTATCTAAATAGGTTCAGTGGTTAAAGCGTGAAGTGGTAATAAACAAATATATAAATTCACTTTCGCATTTATAATATTAGCAGGAAGGATTCAAGGTATAGATAGAGAAGGGGTTAGGTATCTTTGATGCTGATTGTACGTATAATGTAGCGTTATTTCCGTGGCAGGTGAAGTCGGGCGGCGGCGTGGAGGAGAAGGGTGTGCGGTTCGAGGTCAGGGTCGCGGGGAGGGACGACTTCTCGCGGGACATACTCAAGGTGAGCTGGTTTTAGTAACGCCCGACAAAGGAGTGGAAGTTTGACGTTGATGTCTGTATCTCTGTGGCATCGTAAAAAATGATGACTAAAACTCGAAAGTAAAATCGTGAGATCAATTAGTAGTACTGCTGCCAGGCGCCGCCGGTCGGCCACCCATAGTTCATGGGGTCACGCGAGTTCACGCGGCAGTTTTGGACGGGCGTGTAACTATGTGGTCTTGATCGAAAATCTTTTTGTTAACTTTTTTATCTTACGTTACACACAAATTCGGATTACGTATACGGATAGAGGAATTTATTTATTATACGCCATCTTTTTTTCCAAAACCAATGAAAAGTTTGTGTGTATATACTTTTGTCTTAGTAGTTCTCGTACAGTATCATAGATGTCGCCCCTAAGTTTCCCTTCCCAGTCGGAAATTTGCACCATGTCGATCCCGGAGTTGGAGCTGGAGGTGGGGGGCCGCGCGTTCGGGGGCCGCTTCATGATGGCAGAGGGGCTGCTGTGGGCCATGTGTCCCGCTCTTACATAAACATACTTATACTAATATGTATACACGGTGATTTTTTATTGGTTTTGGAGCCAAAGGCCACTTAATAAGACATATTTAGCTAGTCAATAAAAAATCAAAACCAAAAAATGATGACTAAAACTCGAAAGTAAATCGTGAGATCAATTAGGCCCAACACAGACGACAGACTTTTTGTCCGATCGAGTCTGCGGCGCACAAAAGTCTCCGTGGCGCGCAAAAAGTCTACGCGGATTGTTCACGGACTCAACATATACGACGCACATTTTGAATCATACTGTCAGCAGAACTGTAGGGATGGACACGTACAGTTGTACACGCCATGGAAGTTCAAAGATTGCGATGTATTATTTTATACTTGAAGTACAGAAAAAGAAGAATAGAAAATTTTGGGTATATCCTATACTTTCGGAGAGATTACTTAAAGGACAATTCCATATTAAACATGCAGTTCTAAAACAATATCCGGACAAATATTTCAAATTTTATAAAATGTCCATTAATACTTTTAATGAGCTGCTATTCATTTTAAGACCGGCTTTGACACATTCGGAAACAATAATGAGAAAGTGCATTGGTCCAGAAGAAAGGCTATACTAGGCATGATACTCGGATTGTGAAGTATCATAAATTGCAGGTCTGTTTTGTATTTCATGAACAACATCAGTACTATCTATCTCTAGTGCCATGCTATAATACCGCGCACGTCACGTCCACCACTAGCCGAGTGCAGGTCACAGACTAAAGTGCGCGACGTCTGTGTTAGCGCGGGTTGAAGCATACGTTGTATTTTTTAACTAAAATGTGCGTCACGGATAGTCTGTCGTTTGCGTTGGGCCTTAGTAGTACCGCCGCCAGGCGCTGCCGGCCGGCCGCCCGTAGTTCATGGGGTCACGCGAGTTCACGCGGCAGTTTTGATTCCCAGTCGGAGACCTGCAGCATGTCCATCCCCGAGCTGCAGCTGGAGGTGGGGGGCCGCGCGCTGGGCGGGCGCTTCACGACGGCGGAGGGGCTGCTGCGCGCCACGGCCGAGCAGCTGCGGGACGCGCCCGGCGTCTGCGGGGACGCGCCCGGCATGGCGAGGGACGGGATCGACACGTAAATACATACATAGCCTGTTTCCACTTACTACGATCCTTGCAACCTCTTTTCATGCATGCTCTCCTTACATCACCTTTATTGACTATAATGGTATAAAAGGTGGACTTGACGCAAATGCATTCTCTACCAGTCTGACTCTTAGTACAGTCAAAATATAATTACAAACGCAACAGACACCCAGATATATTTTCATTACATATTTTATTCATTTATCATTTTTATTATTTCATGATATATTTTCAGAACAGATATATTTTCTTTAGGCCGTACTTACCCCCAAAAGATTGCTTGCTCAGCATCACCTGTTGGTTGACTGGTAGGAAAGGCCTCAGGCCTTAAGTCCGCCATTTACATGTATTGTAATAAAATTAAATAAATAAATACCCAACGCCATAGAAACTATTGGAGGGTCCGTAAGTAGGCAATACTGGAGTTGCGGGGTAGGCACACAGAGATGGCAGCACACATGACTAGCAAAAAAGTGACAAAATAAGTGTTGAAGATACTTTAAAAACATTTATTACACTTCATAAGTCATGTTTAATTAATTAGTATAAAAGATTTTTATTTAAATAATACGAATAAAAGATTTTAATGTTTAAATTATTAGCATAAAGCGCCATCTAGTAGCAAGGAATAGAAATAATTATGTTCATATGATGATGGGTCAGCATGATATAGTCATTTAGTTCGAAACGTAGTAGTCTAGTTTTAATATTCTATTTCTGAATTTCTACTTTGCTACCTCGTATTTTTAAAAATGGCGCCTAAAAGCAATTTTTTGATAATATCTCCTTTCTGACTCATTTAACAATAAAAATAGTTCTATACAAAATGAAACTAGGGATTACCTACAATTTATATATCAACCACCTTTTTTATAAAGTCAATAGTTTTGACGTACGAGCGCCGCAAAGTGAAGACTATAAAAAGTGAGGTGTAATATAATAAGTCAGTTGCAACGAGAACTCTGAGATCGCGATGTAGGATACTGCTGGCGCCATCTCGTATCCGTCTTCTGAACTATGTTGTAGTTCCTCGCAGGGGCGTTGAGGGCGCCACACTAACGTGAATGTGTGTCGCAGGTTCGTGGCGAAGCTGCAGGAGGTGTTGTCCGGCGAACGCGCCGTCACGCTGGTGCTGGACGACCCCGCCGGGAACTCCTTCGTGCAGAGCCTGGCCGACGACCCGGCCGTGCCGGATGAAGGTACAACTAATTACATTCCAATATTCTTCTTATCGTGTGTGTTAGTGACTAACCCTAGTGTCAGAGTTATTAAACCGCCTTAAAGGCCTCTGAAATGGTTTTAGGTAACGACCAATGTCAAAGACAGTGACCGGAACCGACGGCTTAACGTGCCCTCCGAAGCACGGGTCATCTTACCTATCAGACAATCAGGTGATCAGCCTACAATGTCCTAACCAAACTAGGACAACAACACAAAGTCGTTTCCCCCGCTGGGAATCGAACCCGCGACCTCTGGGTATGAGCCGAACGCTCTAACCACTACACCACGGAGGCAGTCCAATATATCTTTACTAGATACCTGTGACTTCGCGTAGATGTCGAAAATGGTTCTATTAAATGTACGGTGCAACACCATACATTTTGCACAGTCAGTACACGTATCGGCTAGCAACTGCCTCCTTAGTCCCACGGAGGCAGGGCAGGTGTCTCGTTTGGGATGCCATATGTGTGGATACTCTAGCAACCTTGCACTTACCTTCAACATCTAATCTTGGTGGAGCAGCAGCCTGTGCTGCAGAGGCTGCCAAAAAGCGGAAGTACGCGGGTCTGGGAGACAGTTACATTTTTCTTCCATTCGCAGTGGAGACGATGGGTCCTTGGGGCCCTGAAGCTAAGTTGTTTTTAAGGGACATCACAACGCGTCTCATAGAGGCAACTGGTGACCCGAGGGCAGGTAGCTTTGTTGCTCAACGAATAAGTCTCGCTGTCCAAAGGGGGAATGCTGCCAGCATATTGGGTACGTTGCCTCGATGTGGTGCGTTGGAAGAAATATTTTATTTATAAGCAAATGTATTTTATAATTATTATTTGTTCATTCCTAACTCCTTATAACTATCATCTTATATGTACAGCCAGGCCGAGGCCCGTTCATATTTTAATTTTTTTATATAGGGACAAATTACAACATTGTTATATTGGTCCTTCGAAGCAATTTTAGACCTCGTAGTGTGACGTGTGACTTTTCCGCGTGTGACTGTGAGGTGTCAATTATTGTGCAGTTATCGAAGAATTTACAAACATTATCAGTGAACTATCAAAAAATATATAATACTGTCGCCCGAAAATTGACCGAATTCACGCGTGACCAGAGGGCTGGCCTTTATCTGGCTCAAAAGATAAGCATTGCCATACAACGTGGCAATGCTGCCAGCCTTCTAGGCACGTTACCACGGGGCAGCGATTTGCCAGGGCTTTTTTATTTATAAGTTATTTAAGTTATTAGTTTAGTGCTTCTTAATTTTCTTGTAAATAAAGGATCCTACATTATCAAACCCAGCAGTGGATAACAATCTTTACGTCTGAGCGTGGAGAGTGTAGGCCAAGTCCTCTGGCTGCTCTGGCTAAGTATAGCTCTGGTAGTACAGAGAGGGCCGTGCTCCTGCAGTGGAGACAGAAAGACCTGATGATGATGATGTTAGTGTAGGGGTTTAAAGCTTGGCGATCTTTGTTCCACCTGTTCAGGTTCCCTTTACTGTTCCCGTTCCCTTTTTCGTTCCCGTGCCCATTTCCATTCTCGTTTCCGTTCCCGATCTCATTCCCGAGATAGCGACGGAATGCTTCCGCTTGGCCTAGGTCACCCCTCGAGAGTTCGAACTTACTTTGGGGCTAACTCAATCAGTGTGATTTGTCCCTATACATATTTTTATTTATTTATTTTTACGTAGTAACGTAAACTCATCACCCTATTAGCTAAAGTAGTATTTCCGTCCCCCAGGCGTGAAGATCACCCGCTACGAGCGCAGCTTCGAGCAGAACGAGGAGTTGGGGCTCAACGACATGAAGGTGGAGGGGTACGAGGGCAGCTAGCGGTCTAACGACGTGTTGTAATAATTGATGCAGATTATATTTATGTTTTAAATATTTATAGTTTCATTTTTGCCCGTACCTACCACCTTTTTAGAGTTCCGTAGCCAAATGGCAAAAACGGAACCCTTATAGATTCGTCAAGTCTGTCTGTCTGTCTGTCTGTCCGTCCGTTCGTATGTCACAGCCACTTTTTTCCGAAACTATAAGAACTATACCGTTCAAACTTGGTAAGTAGATGTATTCTGTGAACCGCATTAAGATTTTTACACAAAAATAGAAAAAAAAACATAATTTTTGGGGGTTCCCCATACTTCAAACTGAAATTTAAAAAAATATTTTTCATCAAACCCATACGTGTGAGGTATCTATGGATAGGTCTTCAAAAATGATATTGAGGTTTCTAACATCATTTTTTTCTAAACTGAATAGTTTGCGCGGGAGACACTTGCAAAGTGGAAAAATGTGTGTGTGTCCCACCCCCCTGTAACTTCTGAAATAAGAGAATGATAAAACTAAAAAAAAATATGTTCATTACCATGTAAACTACCAGCGAAAATTGGTTTGAACAAGATCTAGTCAGTAGTTTTTTTTTAATACGTCATAAATACTCCAATAGAATAAAAAAACATACTATACTATAAGACTTATATTATGTTACTTGCTGATACGGAACCCTTCATGGGCGAGTCCGACTCGCACTTGGCCGCTTATTTAAATCGTTATTTATTTGTCTTGAGACATGTCAGCTACATCGAGACAAAACTTTAATTTGTTTACACATTAACCTTCTACAAATTAAACAATCCTAATATTAAATAGAACCACTAGTACCTGTGACCTACCACCTTGTTAAGCCCAGTTTACACATTGACAAGTGAAAAGTGCGAGTGTACGGGTAAAGTCCACTGGTTTACTGACCTAGTGGCAAAAACTGCTGACAGCGTGCCGACGGCCCGCCGCCTTATTGTAATTTACTTCAGTACCATTAAAAATATCCTAGCAATCAAATCGGTGTATCAATCCATCCTCTCGGTACTCAAACCTATCAGTTTAACAATCATTTTATCATCATAGCAGTCAGTGGCGTTGGGTGAGAATTTGGGCTAGTACAGCTATAAAAACTATGAAACGAATTAAATACCTACCTAATTAGGTTATATAAAAGTTAATAAGCCGTTCCATGTCCGGCTTATTTTGATTACCTTAGTGTGAGTGCTATGTATCTGAGCGTGTTCATACATTTATCATTCTGAGTGTATTTCAACAACCAGAAAGAATTTCGTATTTAGAATATGTGGTGTGTAATCCAGTCATGCTGCTAGTTTACGGCTTATGAAAATTGTAAGTGCGCCGATATACGTAGGTTATAATTGTTGTTAGTAATAAATGCATATATGTTAGAAGCCCCTAAGGGAACTCGATGGGAATCGGCTTCTAAGGAGGCTCCGCCACTGATAGCAGTATTGTGAGATCCCGGATCGTTCAGCGAGTGACAAGTGATATCTATGCGCTTATCACGTCTTGTCAGTGCCTGTTCATACGCTCACTTGTAACTCGCACTTGTCTATGTGTAAAGCGGGCTTTAGGTATTTATTACCTCAACATGAATGGGAGAGCTAGCGGCTTGTTGAGGAAATATTGTGTACTTTGGTTTTGCAATGAGGGTTTATAAGATATGTGACGGCAGATGGCAGCACAGTGACGGCAGGTCACAGTACAGACAGTATTGCAACTCGGCGCTGTCCTTGAAAAATATACCTACGCCACGCGTGCGCTAGGGCTGCCCGTCTACAGTATTTTAACCAGTCAAGACCCGCACGACATTAATAAATGTCCACGTTCATTGTCTTACTATTGTGTCTGGTATTGACGGTACGGTAAAGGAACGGTTAATTTCATGTACCTACTTGAGTAACTAGTTTTGTGATTGTAAGGTAAATGAAAAAGATAGCGTTAAATAAAAATACATGTTATGTTTTTGATTATTATCATATTTAATATCCCTTAAATATTTATTTTGTTTTGTTTTTAGTATTTGTTGTTATGGCGGCAACAGGAATACGTAATTTGTGAAAATTTCAACTGTCTAGCTATCGCGGTTCTTGAGATACAGCCTGGTGACAGACAGACGGACAGACAGTGAAGTCTTAGTAATAGGGTCCCGTTTTTACCCTTTGGGTACGGAACCCTAAAAAGATCGCGACGAATTGATTGCCTCCTTTTTAGAAGTCGGTTAAAAAGGAACGGTAAGTTATTCTGGTTTGTTCAGTCCGGTCGGATTACAATCCCTACATACAGCACGTAGCAACTCGAAACAATTTTCTTTGTTTACCATCCCATATTGAAACGCTGCGAACGTAACTTAACATTATCCATATCATCGCATACGCTTCCTACAGCAATCAAAACCCTACTACAAAATCTCACTTAAAAATTATAGGTAGTTCTACTTAGCGTAAATCTTACTAGGTAGGTAACTAAAAGGTAGGTAATAATTGTTATAATAACATTATAATCATTTGTAATGACATTTTATTTCAATAATATATGTAAGTAACTAAGTACCCACATCAGTAAGTAGATATGTAGCCTAGGAAACAACTACTTAGCTAGTTTTTTTTATCGCGAGCATAGGTAAGATAGCTTACTCGTGTTATGTATTAAGTCTTTCAACATTATCACTTATTTATTTTTTAATCTAGGTATTTGTGGAAAAAGGGAATTACTTACCTATTTAAAAAATAAACAACATACTAGTAGGTACATATATAAAAACTATTTTTATAAGTCTTACTTACCTTTCGGAGTTTTGAGGTAACCTAAAAAATGTTATCTCTGTGTGCTTAACCGACGAGTTTAAACAACCAAAAACAGCACAATATTGTCTGTGTTTCGCTATATTATTAACGCACGACTACTGCTTGCATCAAAACACCGTTCGCCACAGCGACGCATTCTCGGCTGTTTGTATACCGAGTCACGGAACAAGTGTATACCGACCTTCGAGGCGCGTAGGTATAACTTGCGTTCCGACCGTTTGTATGAAGATACAATACGTTCTTTTGCTCCGTCAAATGATTCCAATAACAGCAGCTTATATTGGATCTGACTTGACTGTTGTTTTTGAAAACCCATATTTAACTGAAGTCGCATACGGGGCACAAGTGGCGCCTCGTTGTTTAATCATACAGTACCTGGGTAACAAACATTAACTACATTTTTTTAAACTTGTCTAAAAACAATACAAAATAACTTAAACATAATGTAGGCGACGCACTTAGGTATTTATTTTTATTTTGATTTATTTCTTTTTTATATTTTGTTAATGTTAACATGAATTTGAAACCACTAGCGCCATCTATTATGCAATGGTGGAACTAATGTTTTGGCGGTAGCGAGTATTAATTTTGTTTTTGAATATGTAGGTAAATTGAAAATTCTAGTCTGTTCCAATTACTCGACACGGCCACACCTTGTACTGTGCTAAAATTCCGATTTTCTTTGTATTTCTGGCGTCTTCGAATATACGCGATTCAAGTCTACAAGTGTTTTTATTTGCGTCGACTACAATTGTTTGGTCTTCGGCCGGAACTTTTAATCGGCGTGATGTCGTTTAAAACTCCATACTCGACGCGCCAGCAGAGACATGAATTGCGCGAACTGGCGAAAGTTCAGGACGCACCGGTGAAGAAGAAGATCGAAGCTGATGAGAAAGTGGTTCCAGGCCGTACCATTAGCTGTGGAAACTTGTTCTCAGCTGTCGAAAAAGATATGAAGAAGGAGGTAACAAAAGAACCGTCCCTCCGTGGATCACAGTGTTCTTCTGTGAGGTCGAAGAAGTCCAGTGCGTCTTCACTGGCTCGACGGAAACAACTGGAGCTCGAGGCTGCGGAAGCTAAAGCCAAAATTCAAATGGAGCTTATCGAAAAGCGCTTGGAGGCGCAGCTCGCTATTGCGGATGCCGAGGAAGAAGCAGACGTCGACGACGTGGTTAGTCAACGTAGCAAGGAAGTGCTGCACGAGCGTGTTCATGACTGGCTAGACCACAAATGCGTCACACCTGCGCCATGCCCCGCAGAAGAGGAGAATAAGCGACCTGGAGATAGCTTGCAGCAGCTAGCTCACACCTTGAGGGATGTCATGACACAGCATTCTTTGTCGCAAGAACAGCGGTTACTCAGTCGCCTCGCTACCCCACGTGACTTACCTGTGTTTAGTGGCGACTGCATTGAGTTTCTACATTTTAAAAAGGCTTATGAAGAGTCCACCGCCGTTTGCAAATTTAGTGACTCAGAAAATATATGGAGGTTACGTAAGGCTTTAAAGGGTGAAGCCCGTGAAGCAGTCACCGACCTACTTATAGGCAACACATTGCCATCAGCTGTGATGGAAACGCTTGAGCTGAGATTCGGACGACCAGATTTGGTTATTCACAACCTCACCACCAGCTTGAGAAAACTTGCGCCATTGCCTACGTCATACCAAACGGACATAGTTAATTTTGCTGTAAAAGTAAACAATTGCGTTGCGACCATTCGTGCACTGGATCAGAATGATTATCTGCGAAGTCCAGAACTGTCATCGGCTATTATCAGCAAACTACCAAGTACCTTAGTGGGAAAATGGACAGACTACGCATTTGAAAAGCTAGCTGAAGGAAAATCCAAATTAGAATTGCTTGCATCATTTTTAATGCGCGAGTCGCAAATGTTATCATTGGTAGGTGTGACCTATGAAGTGAAAAAAAGCCAGGAGATGCCGCTGCCGAGACGCACAGACACGCAGAATAACCGTCAACATCGCACTGTCTGTACGACGATTGGAAGTGACGAAAATAGCAAGTGCAAGTTTTGTGATAAACAAATTCATCAGCTGACTGATTGCCGTGATTTCAAACGGGCGATGAGAAAAGACAAATGGCGGTTTGTAAAAACACAAAGATTGTGCTTCCGTTGCTTGATAGCTCGGCATGACAGCAATAGTTGTACCGCACCTGTGTGCAATATTGATAACTGCGGTATGATGCACCACCGGCTATTGCATTGGAAGAAACAAGTCGTAGAACCAGTCAACGCTGACCCACGCCCATCGCACCCTGTCACGAGCGTCGCGAGTACTACAGCCCCTTCGGAAGCGACGGTCGCTAACGTAAATAATTCGCGGAACGGTGGAGTACTTTTGAAAGTGATCGAAGTGCAATTAACTGGACCTAACGGTACTGTGACAACTCACGCTTTGTTGGATGACGCCGCGTCTGTGTCCATCATAGACTCGCAGCTAGCGGATAGCTTGGGATTGCAGTGCGTAAATAGCAGTGATGTAAAATTTGTAGATGCGTTCGGCTTAGAAGTGTACCAATCCGATGCTCCAAAAGTGCGTGCTCAAATATGCGGAAGTGACAGTACTGTGTATGACATTAATTTGCGTAAAATTTCAAAGTTAAATTTGCCTAAGCAAAATATGTCAATTGTGAATAACTTAACTTGTGATCATTTGTTGTCAATTAAAGATAAGGTGTGTATTAAGTGTGTAGTGCCACGTCTACTTATTGGTGAGGATAACTATTTTCTAATTGGCTTGTCAAGTAATTTTCAAAAAGATCTGATTCGCAGTCCGTTTCGAGGAATAGCCTCTAGGAGAAGCTTTCTCAAATCAGATTTTAAAATAAGGTCTTACTTATTTAGATATTTGCAAAAAACCCATTGACCTTTATTTTCAAGCAAGGTCAAGCTTATTTGAGGAAGTGATGTCACGATGAAGATTTTTTGAGTAAAGTTGGCAATTTCCACTTTCAGTACTGTACTGAAGTGCCATTTTTGAAACGCGATGTCACCTAAATGACTGGCTTTTCCATACGAAAACTGTTCTTTTAGTGACTCCACGTTTTAAAAATGGTACCACTGTATTATATGTCACTGTCACTGTCATCTACCAACACAACAACTTGACAACAACCAACATAACGACGGTAATTTAAACAGTAGACATTGACAGTTGACAAATGTCATTGTTATTTTAGCGCTAAATTTAAACTTCAATTGCAGTGTGTCGTCACTTCCGGTGTTTTGTTTAAAATTAAAGAAAAAAATCCTGATAACACGTAGAATTTTTTTATTTAAATTACTTTCTTAAAATTGTCTATATTTTCGATTAAAGGCACTTTTAACACTTTTATATTTCTTAGTTGACAAGCTAATTGCACCGTTCGAGATTCGCCATGGCGGGAAAAAATCGCCCTATGCCACTCGCTGCAGGCTAGGATGGTGCATACATGGCTGCGCGACCGCAGCAGCCATGTATGCACACTCTCGGGTAAGTGAACATATTTTCCATCTCGCTTCGTCAGATGTAAACAGTTCTGATAACGGTTTATGTGAATTAAATGAACTCATTCAGAATTCCTTTAGTATTGACTCTGTTGGTATATGTTCCAAAAGCCGCGAAAATGCCTCACATGTACGAGCTATCCAAATTTTAGATAGTACGTCACGCCAAGTAGGTTCTCAGTGGGAAGTAGGTTTGCCATTCACTAGCGACAATCTCACACTGCCCGATACGTTTAGCTATGCGTTGCATCGGCAGCGCTTGCTGTTGCGTAAGTTTACTGATAAGGCCTATGCAGAAAAATATAGAAATGAAATGAACAAATTGTTTATTGAGGGATACGCTCGCGAACTGACTGAACTTGAGCTATCCAAACGGACAAGCAATGTTTGGTATTTACCACATTTCGGTGTTTTGAAAATGAACAAACCGGGTAAATTAAGATTAGTTTTTGATGCTGCTAGTAAGGTGCAAAATGTGTGTCTTAATAGTATTTTAATTACGGGCCCGGATTTATATAATTCTATTTTTGGTATCATGTTGAGATTCCGTGAAAATAAAATTGTTTTTATAGGGGATGTTAAGGATATGTTCCTTAGGGTTAAAATAAGACCTGAAGACCAACATGTTCTCAGGTTCTTATGGCAAGAAAGTGAAAACTCACCACTAAAAGTTTGTGTTATGCAGAGCTTAATTTTTGGAGCCACGTGTTCATCTTTCATTGCACAATATATTAAAAATAAAAATGCCTTGAAATACGTGGATGTATGTCCCGAGGCTGTACATGTAATTATTAATAATCATTACATGGATGACTGCGTTTATTCGACGCACAGTGCCGACAACGCCATTAAATTAGTGATATTCATAAAAGTGGTGGATTTTTCATGCGAGGTTGGTCGAGTAACTGTAAACAAGTGTTAGATAACATACCGGCCGACGCGCTCGCGCACACTGCCAAAGACGGAGCTACGAACACAGCTGAGCGTACTCTCGGCTTGATATGGCATCCTGCGCGCGATACGTTTGCTTTTAACATTTGTTTAGATCGTATTCCGGAAAACATTTTGAATGGCGTTGAACATCCCACTAAAGCTAAAATGCTTAGCATAATTATGTCCGTTTATGACATACACGGATTTTTAAGTCCATTTACAATTAAAGCAAAAATATTATTGCAAAATGTACATCGTAGCGGGGTAGATTGGAAATGCCGCATCCGCTCCGAGGAACATTGTAAATGGGTGAAGTGGCTCAATGAGTTGAAGCAAATCAAAGCGTTGGAGATACCCCGGTGGTATGGTGGTCAGGACCGCTGGTCTCCTTGCTACGATATGGATACGAGTGAAAATGCTGACATTGTTAATGTGCAACTTCACGTATTTTGTGATGCGTCAACACTCGCGTACGCCACTGTACTTTATTGGCGTTTTACTCGTTCAGACGGAAATGTAAAAATATGTTTTGTGGCTAGTAAGAGCCGTGTTTGCCCGCTCCGCCCAATTTCAATGCCTAGGGCGGAATTGCAGGCTGCTTTAATTGGAGCACGAATGGCTGATGTGGTGCAAAAGGAGCACAAGACTTTCAAGCCATACAAACGGTATTTTTGGACTGACTCGAGTACCGTGCTTCAGTGGATTAAAAGTGACCCTAGAAGTTATAAGACTTTTGTAGCTCAGCGGTTAGGAGAAATAGACGAATTGACATCCATAGCTGAGTGGAGGTACGTACCATCTGGCATGAATGTAGCTGACCTAGCCACTAAGGAACACACGGCACTGGTGTCATATGAAGATGTCTGGTTCCAGGGCCCTCAGTTCTTACGTGAGCCGGAGCATAGTTGGCCTAAGGACCTGAAGAGCACAAAAAAATCTGATGACGCTGTAGTAGAAGAACTGCATGTAAACTTGGTAGCTACTGATGAGTCACGTGACCTAGCTTCTTCGCTTCCTAACGAAAATAGATTTTCGTCATGGCTGCGCCTTCTCCGAACTACATGTCAAGTTCTTTTTTTTATCAAGAGGTGTCGAAGTGAGAAGTCTGATTTGAATCCCACTATACTTCTGGAAGCTGAGGAATTCATTGTAAGGAAGTGTCAACAGGACTCATTTGCTTCTGAAATTCAATGTTTAAAGCAAAGTAAGCCATTGACGTCAAACAGCCGTTTGTTGACATTGACACCGTATCTGGACGACAAACAAATCCTACGCGTTGGTGGTCGTGTGGATAAAACTGAAGGCGTATCGCAAGCCACGAAGCGACCTATTATTCTGGAAGGCAAGCACAGGATCACTCGTCTGCTTGTTGAATATTACCACAGACGAGCAATGCATGGAGCGCACGAGACAGTTGTCAATGAATTGAGACAGCGCTTTTGGATCCTGCAGATGAGGCCTACTGTACGTAGCGAAGGAGCGAGCTGTTTATTTTGTCGTCACCGCCGCGCAGCGTTACGAGCGCAGCGCATGGCTGACCTTCCTGCAGCGCGCCTACAACATAATCGGCGGCCATTTTCTTTCATAGGAATCGATTTTTTTGGACCTCTGGAGGTCACGGTGGGAAGAGGAAGACAGAAAAGATACGGAGTGTTATTCACCTGTTTAACAGTTCGTGCTATACATATAGAGATTGCTGAAAACTTGTCTACCGATTCTACCATCATGGCCTTGAGGCGGATGTCGGCACGTAGAGGAACACCTACCGTTATCTACTCTGATAACGGTACAAATTTCAGGGGAGCCGACACGGAGTTGAAACAGAGTTTACGTGAGCTGAATATGGAAAGGCTACAACGTGAGGCTGGTGTTCGAGGTACAGAGTGGCGTTTTATTCCCCCGGGAGCTCCAGAAATGGGAGGGAACGAATGATCCGCACTGTAGAAACAGCATTAAAGGTGATTTTGAAGGAGCGAGCGCCTCACCAAGAAACTTTGGCTACGTTAATGGCCGAAGTCGAAGGACTTACATTATACATTATTTATACATTTACTTACCAAGTTTCAACAGTATAGGTCTTATAGTTTCGGAAATAAGTGGCTGTGACACACGGACGGACAGACAGACAGACAGACAGACATGAATAATCCATAAGGGTTCCGTTTTTGCCATTTGGCTACGGAACCTTAAAAATTGGCATTTCTATACTAATGTGTGCCGCCCGGGCAATTTATATGGGATGACATTTTTTTTGTTTTTTAACTGTTATTTTAATATTATTATACTATATTGATCTAGTACAGCCCGTGGTCTAATTTATTGCAGGTATGTCCCTTCGGCGTTGTATATTTTCTTTTATTGCAAAAATAACATACAAAAAAAACCGGCCAAGTGCGAGTCGGACTCGCACTCAAAGGGTTCCGCACCATTATCTATAAAAATCAAGTTTTTTTGTATGGGAGCCCCCCTTAAATATTTATTTTATTTTGTTTTGTGAAAATTTCAACTGTCTAGCCATCGCGGTTCTTGAGATACAGCCTGGTGACAGACAGACGGACAGACGGACAGACAGCGAAGTCTTAGTAATAGGGTCCTGTTTTTACCCTTTGGGTACGGAACCCTAAAAATGGTTGAGATCAGATAACATTTAGGAGTGGGAACGTTTTCTCTCTTTGTGCTTTGGACAAATGCGTGCTATACGTTACCTTATATAAGACACTCGGCATACCTCTGGGATCTTATTATGAACAGTAGTGTCCTCCACTCCTGTGATGATTGCTTCTTGAAATATAATCTAATTAGACAGAGCACTCTTGAAGTTGGGTACCCTGCCGCCATTCTGAAACACTATTTATGAAATAGGTCTGAGGTTAGGCGCGCACTGGTGACTTTTTGTGACCGTAACAGTGTTTCTGTCTCTTTTGCACTTTCAAAATAGGAAAAGAGATAAACCGCGTCAAACCCTTACGTATTAAAAAATAATCTACGTCTATGGCGTCACCCATCATTGCTCACTACTTTCGGTCAGGCGGTTATGTTTTTGTTTAAATGTCATCAAGCCCGTGCTCCTGCAGTGGAGATAAAAAAGACCTGGTGATGATGATGACATGAGTATACACTCAGAGTTACAAGTCACGAGTCACGCCTATTGAGGATCGAAGCCGTACCTCAACAGACGCACAGCCGGGCCAGTAGTGCCTAAACCGCTGCCGCCACCGCTTACCGTCATTAAGTGGTGGATCCTTCCATAGATCATTTCTTGAATGACTTTTAAAACAGTCCATTGTATGGTACTCAACCATTTAACAAATAACTGGCCAAGTGCGACTTGGACTCGCGCATAAAGGGCGTTTGCGGGCGCGTGTGTACTATCCTACTAATCCTACTAATATTATAAATGCGAAAGTGAGTTTGTATATTTGTTTGTTTGTACTTCACGCTTCAACCACTGAACCTATTTAGATGAAATTTAATATGGATATAGTTTGATACCCAGGGAAGGACATAGGATAGTTTTTATCCCGAAATTCCCACGGGGAGCGAAGCCCACGGGCACAGCTAGTTATCTATAAAAATCACTTTTGTTGTACCTATGTTGAAATTTATTTTATTCTGTTTTTAGTGTTTGTTGTTATAGCGACTATATAGACAGACGGACAGCGGAATCTTTTTAAGAGCTGGGCTCTTATCGGTGGAGCGCTTTCCACGTCTCTCTTTCTTTCGCTAAGTTCTTAACCTCCACACATTATGTTTTCACGTATAATTTTTCTTTTATTTGGTCGATAAATTTTCTTCTCGGTTTTCCTACTCCTCTTTTTCCTTCCATTATAGTTTTAAAGAACGCATCGTGACGTATTAGATGACCGAACATTTTCCCTCTTCTATTTTCTATAATTTGTATTATTTGTCTTTTCTCTCTCACATCCTCTAGTACCTTTTCATTTGTAATTTTTTCTGTCCAACTTATTTTTTTTTCATTCTCCTCTAGCACCACATTTCAAACGCTTCTAATCTATCTCTATCCTTTTTGGTCATCGTCCACGTTTCACATCCATACGAAGCAGTGCTTCATATAGTATACCCTTCGAGTACGGAACTTAAAAAAAACAGCCCTCCATATGGAAGGATGTTTTTATTTTCGTTTATTTTTTATTTATTTTTATTGTTTTTTTATACACACTAATGAACTAGAGTACAGTTTTCCTCACGATGTCATCCTTTACCGGAAGCAACGGTGGTCGATGAAATGACCGGACATGACTAGATTGTTTATCAAGGGAACGAAGCTTTCGGTTCTAAAACATCTAGACCACGTATTTACAAAACTAGAAGAACCGGCCTGTGGTCCGACGACAAGCCACTCAGGACTGCTTGTCTTGGCGGTGTTCGCAGACCTTTGTAGGCCACGAGGTCTATGGTGTCTGACTTCTTCAACCAGTAATGAGTCGGCTCGTCGGGGCCCAGAACCTTGTACTCGTGGAGAACAGAGTCCCGGTAAAGGAGTCGCCCACGCGGGCACGTCTTCTTGGAGTTCCAGGTGGGGTGTTTGGCGTTGAAATCGCCGGCGACTACAGTCGGCGTAGATCCATGCAGGAGTGTGCGCAGCTCTCGAGGGTCAAACTTGATTCGTTTGCTGCGAGGAGGCACATACGTCGCGAACAGCCGTAACTCCTGGCCGGCGACGCGGAGCAGCACTCCTAACGCATACATCGTCTTGAATTCTCTGTGAGGTATGGCCCGATGGTCCACATTCGCTTTGACGAACACCGCGAGCCCTCTATAAGCTCTGCCGCTGTCGGGACTTTCCTCGTCCTTCCTGTAGCTGATGTAGCCTGGGATCTCGAAGGTTGTAACCTTAAAGAGCCGGGTCTCGCTGACCAGAAGGACATCGACGTTCATCTCACGGAGGAAGTGCGTCAGCTGTATCGTCTTTCTACGCAGCGTGCGCGCGTTCCAGTGAACTATCTTCAGGCCGCTATCCATGTTAGTAGCCTCCTTATTTTAATGTAGTCATTCTGACTCGGATTTTGATTCCTTTGACCCTCCGCTGCGTGGCAACGCTGGTGGCTGGTGGCCGCCACATCAGGCATCTTGTTCTTGGAGGTCTGGTGCCGGTGTCGCTGCTGAAGCAGTGTTTCTCGGCTCGGAGTTTCCACCCGTACGACTCCGAGCAGCATCGTACCCGCGTATACGAGTCAGGATTGTAGAGCACATTCCGTGGCGGAAGAGAAGCTTTAGATGCGACGCAATTGCCCTCGGTCGCCGGCATGCTATCATCGACGGAGGTGCGTTTCTTGCTCATGTCGAGTTTGTTCGCAGAGACGATGTTCGTTATTATTTTATACATATAGGAAGCGTGCTTTTATCTCACTTTGCTCTTAGTGCGGCTCGGATTCTAATGTTTTGCGCGATGTACGCAGGCCTATAGCGCGCGAGCCACATAGTTTTCTGCAATTTAACTTATTTTGTAATCTTGGCAGACATTGCGTGGTGGCTTACGCTATTTGTGTACGGCAGATACGGGACGCGTCATTTGTGGTGGGAAAGCTGCGTGTGCCTTATACTATACCCTAGGCACAGATAATAAGCCCTAGGTCAAACGCGCAATGATTCTTCCAATATTATGTAATTTAAAATATTAGAAAAAAAGTTAGTTCTCCTTGGGATTCGATCTATGTAGGTTTGATATCCAGGCACAGAATGCGACCACTAGACTAGCAGTCAATATCTGCGGAGTGTGAAATTAGGAATTTATAGGTACTTTGTGACTTTTACTTAGAAATAAACCTAATTTATGACGAACACTATGTGTGCTCGTACTGTATAAATGGTTACTACAAGAATCACTAGATGGCAGCACCTTATTGGTAAATAAACAGGGTACAGCCAATAAGTGGAAAATAAATAAATACTAAATAAAGTTAGAGGGTCAACATCCACAACACAAGACCTAAAATGCTCTGTCGGCCCCATTAGGCAAAGACGTGATAGTGTAGACAGTCTAGACAGTATGATTTGTACGTAGTATATTATTACTCTGTGGTACTTAGTTGCTTGAAAAACTGCTAGATGGCAGCAACATATAAACAACTCATTAAAATTCAAACCCATAATCATACGACATGGTTGCTTGAAGAACTGCTAGATGGCAGCACCTTATTTAACCAAATCAAGTAAGTTTTTTGTAAATTGCGAACACTAGTTATATTACATATTATAATAAGATGTGTTTAGTTAATTCATACTATACAAAAACACTTTATTATTATTTATTTATTTTATTTTATTTTATCAAACTTTATTGTTCCAAAGTACAAATATACTTTTAACAAATGGCGTACTGAATGCTAAAAGCATTTTCTCCCAGTCATTATCATATTTATATACAGTACCTGGGCGACCGAGCTTTGCTCGGTTACATCTCAAACATTAACAATTTTTTTTTAAACTTGTCTAAAAACAATGCAAAATAAAAAATTATATATATAAATACGAGGTGTTATTTTTATAGACCTCTAAATCAAACAGCCTACGTGTGGGATTACGTGGCCTGTGCCTAGTATTAAAACTGATAAGAGCTAAAAGAGGGGGAGCGTCAATAGCAGCGTTAACTATCTTATACAAGCATATCAAATCACTACAGCTGCGTCGAGTCTCCAAAGATGATACTTATATAACTAGTGGTTCGCCGCGAACTTAGACCTCGCGATATTATTCCAAAACTGAACCAATTTTAATGTCCAGTGAAACTGTGATTTAATGAAACTGTGATACATTATTCACTACCGATTCGATACCGTTGCAGGAAACAGATTTTCCAACCTTCTTTCTTCTTCTATTCTGAGCTGCAAAAGTTTCATTTTATAATTTTTTTTCAAACAATTTGTGTCAAAACCTGGATCAAATTCAATAGGTACCCCTAAGACATTTGGATCTTGAAAGATTTGTACATCCAGCCGCCAACTATTTACGCCTACGTCTCATCATCATCATTTCAGCCGTATAACGTCCACTGATGGACATAGGCCTTTCCCAAGGATTTTCAAAATGACCGATCTAGAATAGCCGGAAGGCGCTGGATGCAACGCTCTAGATCGGTCATTTTAAGGCTTACCTGTTGGGAAACTCGGTTTAGGTCTGCGAGTATAGTACATACATACGTATTAAGTCTTCCATCGAGTCCGCCATGACAACAATATTATCGGCAAATCGAAGGTGAGTGATATACTCGCCATTGTGTATATGCTATGGCATATACACAATGGCGAGTATATCACATACACACCATACATGTTAATGCCAAATCCTTCCCATTCCAGAAGTTTGATCTTCCAGGGCAACGGTGAACAGTTTTGAAGATATAATGTCTGGTTTACACCTCTATGCAGTGGAATTGCCATCTTCCACTGCTCCTGTACTCGGAATGACATAGTGGCGTTACTGTATAAGCACTTCAACACCTCGACATACCGATAGTCAATACGGCATCGCTGGAGACTGAAGCACGGCCCATGTTTCGATCGAATCGAAGGCTTTTTATAGTCCACTATCTCCAAGCAGAACGGCTGGTTATACATCCTCGTCTCCTCTATAACCTGCAGCAGCGTACGAATATGGTCCATGGTGCTAAAGCCTTTACGGAAACCGGCTTGTTTGAGGGCATCAAACCTGTTTGCGGGACGATTCGTGATGACCCTCGAAAACAACTTATAAACATGACTAAGACACGTGATAGGCCTATAGTTCTTCAATAGAGTGTTATCTCCCTTTTTGAAGAACAGGACCGCAATGCCCCTGTTCCACGCTTTTGGCGTTACGCCCTCGAGCAGAATGGAATTAAAGAGCCTCTGAAGGACTTTCAGTAGCAGCGTTCCGCCCACTTTCAGAAGCTCTGCTGTGATTCCATCCTCGTCCGGTGCCTTGTTGTTTTTAAGCTGTTTAAGGGCGGGCCATCCTAATCCAGTAAAGCTGATGTCCGGGACATCTTCGGTATAGTGTCGGGTTAGCCTGGCTCTTGGGCAAACGTCAACGTCTACGACTACTTTATTCAAAGTGAGTCCTTGCGATTTGTGCACATTTATTGCCCAGGCAAGCGACAGAGGAAATTGCGTTCGTGAGCATGACACTTGGCCAGTCTTCCACGACCGGGTCATATGTGCGATGGGAACCGTGTTCTGGTAAAGATTATTGCCCTCGAATCTCCACAGCGTGCTCACGCATTGAACGCTAGCGCTTTAAGCGTTCAGGGTATAGTTTTTGATGTCGTACTTCCCTTGCGTACTCACGCTGAGAACACAAGCGTTTGGAGCGTTCGGGCGAAATTTCTTGCTGACAAAGTTCTTATTGGCACGAGAAGTACCTACTGGCATATTCACTTAGTTGCGACTCTCTACGTAAAACTACTTCGCGAGCTTTGGTTGCCGCTGATTTCTTGTTAGTTTGTGGCAATAATACTAATACTACAACAGAAGCACAGACAAGCAGCGATATCGATTGAACCAAAGTCCGCTCAACAAAATTGCTAAATTTAGTAAACCGCGCGATTATTTTTCGCAATTCAGTTTCCTAAATAACCCCTAGATGGCGCTATCCAAAGTTAAAACGCGCTATGGTTTCGTTTGCTACATAATCGCGGACATTTTTATTAATATTTCAAAAACTACTGAACCGATTTTGATGCCCAACGAACTTGAAAATTCTATTGATATTTTCTACATTCCTACCAAATTTCATCAAAATCAAACCATCGGTTCGGCTGTTATCGCGGTACAAACATACATACATACATACATACATACATACAATGTGTTTTTGCCCCAACTCGATTTAGAGACCTTCGCTCGCTTCGCTCGCTCGGTCAATTAACTACATACTTTATACTTTACTATCACATTTATTGATAACATTAAACTATTTTATGATTTTATTCACAAGCATACCCGTGCGATATCTGAAGTATGCAGCGAGCCGCAAGGAATGTGCACCGCATTCGCATATCTATAGCTACGCGCGCTACCTGCGCAGGCGTCGGCCGCGCAGCCATCGCGAACGAAACCAGTCTCGATTTGCAAACTCGTAGATAAAATTCTCGAACCTTACGACGAAACTATAGCTACCTACCCCCCTAAATACATATGCGTCACATATTTTAATACGTGTGTCGACACTCTGGCGGCCTCCCATCTTCACGGTACAAGCTCTAAGGCTGGCGCAGCTGCAGCCGCTGCGGAAACCCTAAACGGCGCAAATATGAATGCTTAGGGAACGGCTTCATATTTGAGCCGTTTGGGGTTGAGACTTTAGGTCCGTGGCGTGGGGACCATCAACTCACAAATTTTTTAATTTTTTAACAAAAAGTTAGTCGAGGTGTCGGGTGACCAAAGGGCTGGCAATTTCGCCCAACGAATAAGCACTGCCATCCAACGTGGCAATGCTGCCAGCCTTTTGGGCACTCTACCGCAGGGCAATGATCTGGAAGACGTTTTCTATTTGTAAGGTTTTTCTTTTTTATTATTATTATTTGTTTAGTTTAATTTAGAGTATAATTTAGATTATAATTTATTTTTTAATTTAGTTGTTAATTGAAATTGTAATAAATAATTAGATTGAATAAAGCTCAGCTTGGAGCAACTAAATTAAGAAAAAAATTACATAAATAAATATAAAAAAAAAACATTTATTTTATTTACGTCCTCGTCTCTCGGCTGCCACCGACAGACTGAGCCGTTTTCCTTCCCCCCACCACTTTTCGCAAAAAATGTATGGAGATCTCGAGGCGCGCCGAGTTTTTGTATATATTGAGCGATGGCTTCGCGCGCGACTCAATTTTACTCCGACTGTTGTCCAGACTGGTAAAGGAGTAAAACAGAAGCTCTGACGCCAGTCTCCGTCGCTAGGGGTAGGTGGGGTGGTTTTAAAAATAATTTCATGTCGATATTTACTAAAATGAGAGACCACCTCACGTTCCAAAAATTACCCAAAGCGGGATACCGCGCTGACGTCACATCTCCCCACTAGGCGAGCTAGTGGCCACGAGGTGAATTTTTTAATCGAAAGCTCAAACACAATGAACCGCCGCCGTTCTTGTGCCATAGCAAGCTAGCCCCAAGATAAGATTTATTACAGGTATGTCCCTTCTACGTTGTAAATTTTCTTTTGGCAAATTTTGAAAAACGGGTATCCTATATACCTAGTCTTTTATTGCAAAAATTACATACAAAAATGGTTGAGATCAGATAACATTTAGGAGTGGGAACGTTTTCTCTCTTTGTGCTTTGGACAAATGCGTGCTATACGTTACCTCATATAAGACACTCGGCATACCTCTGGGATCTTATTATGAACAGTAGTGTCCTCCACTCCTGTGATGATTGCTTCTTGAAATATAATCTAATTAGACAGAGCACTCTTGAAGTTGGGTACCCTGCCGCCATTCTGAAACACTATTTATGAAATAGTTAAGTTAGGTCTGAGGTTTAATCCGTGACAGTATTTCTGTCTCTTTTGCACTTTCGAAATAAGAAAAGAGAGATATACTGCGTCACCCATCATTGCTCACTACTTTCGATCAGGCGGTTATGTTTTTGTTTAGATGTCATCAAGCCCGTGCTCCTGCAGTGGAGATAAAAAAGACCTGGTGATGATGATGACATGAGTATACACTCAGAGTTACAAGTCACGAGTCACGCCTATTGAGGATCGAAGCCGTACCGCAACAGACGCACAGCCGGGCCAGTAGTGCCTAAACCGCTGCCGCCACCGCTTACCGTCATTAAGAGTCCCCTTACCCTAGACTTCTCCATACAAACGTAGTCTACGTTTAATTTTGAAACCACATGTCAGATTCCGGTAAAAATTGGTAATTGTAAAGAAATTGCAATTATCTAGGGTAATAACTGGTTTCCTACAGTAAAATATAAACTGGAAAGAAAATATAACGATTTACAAGTTTCCCATACTGATGGTCAAAAATGATATAAAACACTATATTCTATTTCAAGTTCATATTTTTAGGTGGATCCTTCCATAGATCATTTCTTGAATGAGTTTACTTTTAAAACAGTCCATTCTATGGTACTCAACCTTTTAACAAATAACTGGCCAAGTGCGACTTGGACTCGCGCATAAAGGGCGTTTGCGGGCGCGTGTGTACCATCCTACTAATCCTACTAATATTATAAATGCGAAAGTGAGTTTGTATATTTTGTTTGTTTGTACTTCACGCTTCAACCACTGAACCTATTTAGATGAAATTTAATATGGATATAGTTTGATACCCAGGGAAGGACATAGGATAGTTTTTATCCCGAAATTCCCACGAGGAGTAAATACCACGGGCACAGCTAGTTTTCTATAATTGTAGTAAGTATGTATTTGTCTTTTCTCTCTCACATTCTCTACTTTTCATTTGTTTTTTTTTCTGTCAACTTATTTTTTTCATTCTCCTCTAGCACCACATTTCAAACGCTTCTAGTCTATCTCTATCCTTTTTGGTCATCGTCCGTTTCACATCCATACAAAGCAGTACCTTCACTACACTATAATTATAATGATCAGCTCTTTTTGTCTCCACTGCAGGAGCACGACCCTCTCTGTACTACCAGAGCCATACTTGGCCAGAGGAACCAGAGGCTACACTCTCCTCGCTGGCCAGTCGGGTTGGAGAGGTCTCATTGATGTTAATAAGCTTTGTTTAGCTTGTATTTTCTAAGTCGCTTCTACGACATCCACGGGAGGACTTGGAGTGGCCCTGTTCTACTCCGCCGAAAACCACACAGCATAGTACACTGTTATTCAAATATGTATGTTCCTAGTAGTCAAATATAGGAAGTGCCAATAGATAAATACCCCCCGTTACCAGCAAATCTCTCACCCGTTGAGAAACTCCTGGTGGTGATCTCCCCTGGGCAGTTTGGAAGTCCTTAAACAGACTCCGGGCTGGTGTTGGGAGGTGCCACGATTACCGAGTCAGGTGGGGTTTCTCAGATAGCGACCGTTGTGACTGTGGAAGTGTTCAGACCATGGCCCACCTACTCTCGTGCCCGAACTGCCCAACATCTTGTACAATAGAGGACTTAAACTCTGCTAATGACAGGGGAGTAAGTATGGCCACACACTGGTCTACAACTATATAAAATCGCCACTCGCTAAGAAGAAGAAGAAGAAGTGCCAATGATCCTTCTTGCACCCTGTAGCTGGCTGGCGCTTAAGGGAGTAGCAGGTAAGTGCTACAATTATTTTTGACCGACTTCAAAAAGGAGGAGGTTATCAATTCGAGTGTGTTTTTTGTTTGTATATTACGCGATATCTTCGTCAACTGTGGGCCGATTTTGATGATTTTTTATTTGAAAGCCTTTACTTCCCAAGTTGGTTCCATATTAATTTGGTGAAGACATGATGAATAACTTTGGAGATATGAAAAAATCTCTTGAAAGAAATAGAAATCGGTTGTTTTTTTTTTAATTTAATTATTAAGTTCTATAGGTTCGAAATATACCAGCAAGCGAAAGTGTGCTGTTCCAAGCGGAGCATGTCATAGAGTACTCCTCCGCGCGACCTCGCTCGTGGTGCCATTCTTCAAACGCGTAGTCACTAAACGAACGGTATTTTGTACAGAAAAACCATTCGCTTAGGTGACTTCGCGTTTCATAGATGGCACTGATCGATCATATGAAGTGTCGTAACGCCCTGCGCGAGAGCGGCCGTGATTTTGAGGTGAACTGGTTGCGCAGTGCTGGGCCGAGTCGATACACTGCTGGATAGTGTCGATAAAACTATTGTGTACTAGCTGCGCCCCGCGGTGTTACCTGCGCCAAAAAGAGCTATGTGTTAATCCTGGTAGTCAATTTCCTGCTTACTGCCTCCGTGGTGTAGTGGTTAGAGCGTTCGGCTTAAACCCGGAGGTCGCGGGTTCGATTCCCAGCGGGGGCAACGACTTTGTGTTGTTGTCCTAGTTTGGTCAGGACATTGTAGGCTGATCACCTGATTGTCTGACAAGTAAGATGATCCGTGTTTAAGCCGTCGGTCCCGGTCACTGTCTTTGACATTGGTCGTTACCTAAAACCATGTCAGAGGCCTTTAAGGCAGTTTAAAAACTCTGACACTAGTGTTAGCTACTAACACACACGATAAGAAGAAGACTTCTTGCTTACCAAATTTTATCAATATTGGTCGAGCCGTTTTCACGTGAAAGAGTAACAAACATCCATACTTACAAACTTTCGCGTTTATAATATTAGTAGGATTTACAACGTGGAAGGGACATACTCATAATAAACCATGGAGTATACTAGATCACTATAGCATAATAAAATTAAATAACAGTCAGAAAACCAAAAAGATTTCGACATTCTCATAAAAATTGCCAGGGCGGCTGCACACTTTAGTATGGACATGCCATTTTTTAGGGTTCCGTTGCCAAATGGCATAAACGGAACCCTTATGGATTCGTCATGTCTGTCTGTCTGTCTGTCCGTCCGTATTTCACAGCCACTTCATTCCGAAACTATAAGACCTATACTACTGAAACTTGGTAAGTAGATGTATTCTGTGAACCGCATTAAGGTTTTGACACAAAATAGAAAAAAAAAACAATAAATTTTGTGGGTTCCCCATACTTAGAACTGAAACTCAAAAATTTATTTTTCATCAAACCCATACATGTGGAGTATCTATGGATAGGTCTTCAAAAATGATATTGAGGTTTCTAATATCATTTTTTTCTAAACTGAACACTTTGCGCGAGATACACTTTCAAAGTGGAAAAAAGTGTGCCCCCCCGTAGCTACTAAAATAAGAGAATGATAAAACTAAAAAAAATATATGGTGTTCATTACTATTAAAACTACCAGCGAAAATTGGTTTGAACGACATCTAGTAAGTAGTTTTTTATGTATGTCATAAATCAAAAACCGCAATTTACCTTTCATTCAATCAATAAAAATAAAAAAAAACATACTACAAGACTTTTGTATTATGTTACTTGCTGCTACGGAACCCTTCATGGGCGAGTCCGACTCGCACTTGGCCGGTTATTTTGTTTTCTATCTATCTATAGTGCAGCTAGTCTAGTACAGCCCTTGGTTCAACTTATTACAGGAATGTCCCTTCGACGTTAAATATCTAAAGAAATATCTACAAACCACTTCACAAATTAATTAGTTCAAAATGGAGATGATGAAGTTAGTACTTGCTTAAGAGTCCCCCGACCCTAGACCAAAATACAACTTTCCATACAAACGTAGTCTACGTTTCATTTCAAAACGACCTGTCCAATGTCGGCAAAATTTTGTGATTTCAAAGATTTTGCAATTATATAGGGTAATAACTGGTTTCGATAATAAAAATATGAACATGAAATAGAATATAGTGCTTTATATCATTTTTGACCATCAGTATGGGAAACTTCTAAATCGTTATATTTTCTTTTCAGTTCATAATTTTAGGGTCGGAAACCAGTTATTACCCTAGATATTTGCAATTTCCTTACAATTACCAGTTTTTACCGGAATCTGACATGTGGTTTCAAAATTAAAAGTAGACTACGTTTGTATGGAGAAGTCTAGGGTAAGGGGACTCTTAAAGTAGAATGGTAAAGAGATTTTACGTTTAACATACTTAATTGCATGAAGCTACCTATTTTTTATTCATGATTAATTTGAAAAGAGAGTTAGGTACCTTTAGTCCAGAAACGACCCTGTAAAGGTTTGTCTATACTGTTAGAGGTTTCACTTGTCTCTGCACCACTTAAAGTCCGCCGTTTACAGTTTTTGTAATAAAGTTGAATAAATATAAGAGGTAAGTTATTACGTAAATACATAAGTACATTTATGAGAAAAATACATTGGTACTTAAGAGTCCCCTTACCCTAGACTTCTCAATACAAACGTAGTCTACGTTTAATTTTGAAACCACATGTCAGATTCCGGTAAAAAATGGTAATTGTAAAGAAATTGAAATTATCAAGGGTATTAACTGGTTTCCTACATTAAAATTATGAACTGGAAAGGAAATATAACTATTTAGAAGTTTCCCATACTAATGGTCAAAACTGATATAAAACACTATATTCTATTTCAAGTTCATATTTTTATTGTCGAAACCAGTTATTACCCTAGATAATTGCAAAATCTTTGAAATTACAAAATTTTGCCGACATCGGCCATGTCGTTTTAAAATAAAACGTAGACTACGTTTGTATGGAAAGTTGTATTTTGGTCTAGGGTAAGGGGACTCTTAAGTACCTAGTTGCAATATATTTAATATACCTATTTGCTCATTCAGATTTAGATTTTATTATCGATCATCATCGTTAACATCATCATCAGGTCTTTTTGTCTCCACTGCAGGAGCACGACCCTCTGTACTGCCAGAGAGGGTCGATAATGTAGATTATTGTTTTTTTTTTTATATATATGGACAAATTACACTGATTGAGCTAGCCCCAAAGTAAGTTCGAAACTTGTGTTATGGGATACTAACTCAACGATACTATATTTTATAACAAATACATATTTATATAAACATTCAAGACCCAGGACAATTTGAAAAAGGCCATTTTCCAACTTGCCCTGACCGGGGATCGAACCCGGGACCTCTGGGTGACGGACTAGCATGGTGACCACTACGCCACGGAGGTCGTCACAGTCCTTGATTATTATCGATCATGTATACTCCATTTGTTTAGGTATTTAAATAAATGTAAACAATCTTGACATGTCTTTTAAATGAAATATACACTTTGTTTAGATTTTAATTTTAGCATGTATTTATTTAGTTAATATTATATTCTATCCTTTAAATAAAGGTATATAACACACCTTTATAAATTAATAATTTTGCTAATTACAAAGTAATTATGTTATAAATTATAAATTACATAATTACTTTGTAATTTCCAAAGGTATTGAAGTGTATATTTCAATAAAAGACATGCCAAGATTGTTTACATTTATTTAAATACCTGACCAAATGGCGTATAGATTAAAAAAGGTTTATTCGTAGTGTACAGACATATATGTAGGTAGATATAGGTCGATAGAAGCGTCCTTGAACATGTGTAGGCAATATCAATAAATAAACGGAGAAGAATACTCAAAACTAATCTAAAACGTAGCTTTTTAGGCTTTACGACTCTCGCCAGCCAAATATATCAATTTTATCGACATTTTATTGAAATGATTACACAACACTACGTAAATAACTTGTAAAGAATTGGCAGTTGCGTGTGGCGCGCGAACTTAAACGCTCGACTTTAAAAATAGTGAATTAAATAGTGTTAGTCTTAGTGTGATTAATTGATTATAGTAAGTAAGTATATTACTTCCCTTGAGGACAATTTTCCGCAATTAGGCCCGAATTTGCCGGTCCCGTTTTACGTGGGGATTATAACTATTTAAGAATATATAACTATTATAATATTTTTTTTACTAATAAAAGGGATAAATTCATTAATATACAGCGGGGGAATGCTGCAAGTGTTATGGGCACTTTTGCGTCAGGTATGGTTCGGGGCGGACTTTTTGACTAAATCACGCTTATTTTGATTAGTATTTTTTTGATTATTTTGCTTTGACTATTATAAATTATAAATATTTTATTTATTCTGCACTTATTCTATTTTTACAGGTTTGTACCTAATACAATAGAAAAGCACATTAATATTTATTAGTATATCAATAAATTTTTTTTATGTTCTTTATTGAAAGGACAAAATATAATATTAACCTAATAAATACATGCTAAAATTAAAATCTAACTGCCTAAAATTAATTAAAAATAACTTATATTAAATTATATAAAAAATGGGTGCCAAATAAATTAAAAATATAATTTTATATAATATTATAAATATATTACTTTATTATAGTTTCATTAGAATGATTTTTTTACCAGGGTCGCTGGAAAGCGCTGGATGCAGGCCGCTCTTGATCGGTCATTTTGAAAATCTTTGGGAGAGGCCTATGTCCAGCAGTGGACGTTATGCGACAGAAATGATGATGATGATGATTTTTTTTAAATTGGTAATAATAGGTTCCGTTCCGATAAATACTTTATACATAAAAAATAAGTTCCTATAGTTATTTATACTTATGTTACTTACTTAATTATACAGTTGGACATGGATGATTTATGTTACATAATTATAAAGTTAAAAACAAAGATGATTTATTAAAATGTAATAATGATGTTGATTGTGAACTAAATCAACTATAAGAACGCACGTTATTTGGTTTAAACGAATTCCACCAACACAAGAAGACTTTATGAAACTATTTTAAGGGTGAATTCAGTGTATGATACTGAACAACTTTCCTCGAGGAACATATATCGAAACATGAAAAATATTTTTTTGCTTTCATGCAAACTCTGATCAGCTGATCGGTCAACTTGTATGGAAGGCCAGAAATTACTTTTCATATTTAGTTATCTACGTGTTCCTTGGGGAAAGTTGTTCAGTGTCATGGACTGAATTCACCCTTAAAATAGTTTCAATATATTTTGTTAGACCCCTGTTATTGTCTCTAGATCGGTCATTTTGGAAATCTTTGGGAGAGGACTATGTCCAACAGTGGACGTTATGTGGCTGAAATGATGAATCTGGAAGTATATGATATGTTCTTCTTCTTCTTTCTTATCTTTGTTTGTCCGGCATTTCTCCACTTCTGATCCCAAGTTATCAGAAGTGGGATCATTGTTTACATTTTTTATTTATTCAAGATGGCGGCACTGGCGGGCGAGTCTTCCGGAACCGGAAGCGATGAATACATGGTGGGCGTCAGGCTTGTCGTGGTGAGTTTGTTTTACCCGATTGCGCCAGAAAGAGTAAGGGTTTTGTTTTTCGGGTGTGTGTTATTTAAATAAATAAATATAAATATATAGGGACAAATTAAATTACACTGATTGAGCTAGCCCCAAAGTAAGTTCGAGACTTGTGTTATGGGATACTAACTCAACGACACTATATTTCATAACAAATACATTATATCTTCTCATTACACAAATTCCGGCGGCAGGTATTTATTTAATTAACCAGATAACGTAATCAACTCATGTTTTTATTTATATTTTATTTTTTATTTATTTTTTATTCTTATTTGTGAGCGCTTCGCTATCTTTTCTAGTTTCTATATTTTAATAATATCAAGAAAATTGTGTCTAACTCTAGCGCATAAACTTGTGATTAAAATTGTTTAGACTTTTTAGGCATACATATGTAAGGAAAACAATCTAGATCAACACCTAAAACTTATATTGTACCTACCCATAAGAATATGATTGTTATCTGTTTTGTGAGCTAAATAAAGAAATGAAATATAGATAAACATTTCTTGGGCATGTTTTTCTAAACGATTGACGGATTATAGAGAGGTGTAGTTAGACTCGTCTTTACTATGTATCACACTAAAGACGCAAGTTTGTAAGTGTATGTGTATGTTTGTTACTTCTTAACGCGCAAACTGCTAGACTTATTTTGATAAAATTTGTTATGCAGGAAGATGATATCCTGGACGCAACTACTACATTAAAAAAATTAAACAAAATGGCGTTTTTTTTGCCTCAAATATTTTTGTTGCTTAAATATCTGATTTCTAGTGCAAATGTTTTTTTTTTGTTTAAAACTTCTCAAAATAAATGATTTTAGGAAAGGATTGCAAAAATAGGTAGGTATATTCATGTAATTTGGAATTTTGTAAAGAGAATTAATCTAGCAATAAAGTTGTTCAGCCTGATGAGCATTTTTTTTTTTTTTTAAACTACTTTTCCTCAATCAGATGCATTTGAGGAAATTTTTCATGTTTAGTTTCTTTTATTTAATTTTGTTTTCAATTTTTAATTTCATCATCATCATCATCATTTCAGCCGCATAGCGTCCACTGCTGGACATAGGCCTCTCCCAAAGATTTCCAAAATGACCGATCTAGAGCTGCTTGCATCCAGCGCCTTCCAGCGACCTTGGTTAGGTCGTCAGACCACCTTGTGGGTGGGTGTCCTACGCTTCGCTTGCCTATACGTGGTCGCCATTCGAGAACCCTTTCGCCCCATCGGCCATCGGTTCGTCGCGCTATGTGTCCCGCCCACTGCCATTTCAACGAGCTAATCCGCTGGGCTATGTCAGTGACTTTAGTTCTCCTACGAATCTCCTCATTTCTGATTCGATCACGTAAAGAAACACCGAGCATAGCCCTCTCCATAGCGCGTTGCACGACCTTGAGCCTTCTTATGAGACCCATAGTAAGGGACCATGTTTCAGAGCCATAAGTCATCACTGGTAACACACATTGGTTGTAAACTTTAGTCTTAAGACACTGAGGTATATTTGACGAGAAGACACTTCGTAGCTTCCCGAACGCTGCCCAGCCGAGTCGGATTCGTCTAGAGACCTCTTCCTCGAAGCTGGAACATCCTGCCTGGATCAATTGACCCAGGTAGATATACTGGTCTACAACTTCGAGGGTGGAGCTCCCAACACAAACAGGTAGGGGCGCAACATGGACATTCGACATTACTTTCGTTTTGTCCATGTTCATTTTAAGGCCCACTTGTTGGGAAACTCGATTTAGATCTCCGAGCATAGTACTTAGGTCTTCCATCGATTCTGCCATTTTTAATTTAGATTTAATTAATTTAAGTATTTGAATTTTATTTAATTTTAATTGTATATCTAGCAATTAGTTTTCTATCTATTTTATTCCTATTGCATACCTGAAAAGGTAAACTGTTGATACTTTAATATTGAACCACATATATTATGTTTACACAAAAAAAAAAAACAAAAATTCAAAAATTATTACATAAAATATATTAATTCGTTGACATAGGTACATGGTTAGCAGAAGATTGTGAGAGACTGGTGTCTGAACTAAGCGAAGCTTGTATCTCAGAGCACCAGACCCTCCACATTTGGAGGAAACTTATTAAATGTTATACATTTACCAGTAAAAGTAGTACTCAAAATTGAAAACAGTTGGAGAAATTACCTATATCTAAATCAAATTCTTCAAATTAATAAATCGCCTGTACATAAGTGTGTGCGTTCTTACTGATTATGCAATAAAGAATTTTGAAGTTTGAAGAAATTTTGATCATCATAAAACACTCATATATTATCTTTGCACGTGTTACCGGTTGTATTCTATATAATAAATTATCTCCCCGCGACTGATAGCCGCTGCAGGTGACAAGAGGGCTGGCTGTTTTTTCGCTCAACGGATCAGCATTGCTATCCAGCGAGGAAACGCAGCCAGCGTTCTTGCAACCATGCCGCATGGACAAGATGAGATTTTTTAATTTAGTAAAAGTTTATTTTATAGCTTAGTTTAATTTAGTTTAGTTTAGTTAAGTTTTTTTGTTGTTATTTCTTTTTTCTCAATAAAATTTATTTTGAAAACTCAAAAAAAAAATATATATATAATAAAATATGTAAAAAAAATCTTTTGGTTATAATCTTATAGGCTTTTGTTCTTTTAATAACTTGTTTAATTAAAATACGTTGTAAAGTAGTATTTATTATTATTTCTATAAACCGGTGATGCGGCACGCCTTCGAAAACATATAAAAATCCGGTTCTCTAGGCCGAGGCACGTGGAGGTCACCATTTAGCACTCAATATTTGCATGTACCTGTGTGTATGTTTGAGTATCTATCTGATGCACGCCTTGTACATTTAAGGGTCCTCCCCGCGCTAGCGACCTTGAAAACAGAAAAAAAATAATTTCTCTTTCTGTAAGTGAGATTATCAGAAACCCTCGTACAACTTTTTAGCTAGTATCCTTAAGTTTCATTAGAACCTCGAAAATCATTGAAATAAAATACGCTAAATTTTCCTTTGCAATAAATACTAAAAACGGCCATTTTTGACTCTTTTTGTAAAGGTTTCTAAACCGGATAGTATTTCAATGACTTTCGAGGTTCTAATGAAACTTCAGGATACTAGCTAAAACTAAAAAGTTGTACGAGGGTTTCTAATAATCTCACTTACGGAAAGAGAAATTAATTTTTTTGTGTGTTTCAAGGTCGCTAGCGCGGGAGGAGCCTTAAATATATAAAATACGTGAGTAGTTCTTTGATAAACTGAGCGTCTGTTGCAACAGGTATTAAATAAAATAAGACCAGCCAAGTGCGAGCCGAATTCGCGCACAAAGGGTTCCGTACTTACCATCCCTACTATACCTATCCCTAGTATTCCCTATTCCCTACTAATAGTATAAATGCGAACGTGAGTTTGTATATTTATTTGTTTGTCACCACTTCACGCTTCAACCACTGAACCTATTTAGATGAAATTTGATATGGAATCCCATGCTGGTCTGGGAGAAATGAAAAACTTAGAATGTACCAGCTGCTTCTCTTCCCGCGCAGATCGTAAAAGCCGATCGAGAGAATGGGCAAAAATGCAAATCATGTTAACAGGCGATGCGGCTAGCAACCCATCACTGTATTGATTGCTTTTCCATCTTCTCGCCCACCATGATTTTTGGGTCTTGCGGCCCTGGGCTATGCATAGAGCCGCAAGACCCAAAATGCTCTGTCTGCCCCATTAGGGATTATTATTATTAGGGATAAAGACGTGATAGTATGTATGTATGTTGATATGGATATAGTTTGATACCCAGAGAAGAACATATGATAGTTTTTATCCCGAAATTCCCTCGGGGAGCGAAACCCACAGCCGCAGCTTCGCAAAGAATTGAAAACCGCCTTATTTTTTGATGTCTGTTGAAAAGTAGTGTCGTACAGAGAGGTCAAGCATTTAGCGGAAAATAGGGAGACATGGAAAATAGAGAAATAATCGACCGACAAGAATCTAGTTATTTTTATTGATGACTAGCTGAAACCCGCGACTTCGTTCGCGTGGACTTTATGTCTCTGGAAAATGCTCATCAGGCTGAACAACTTTTATTAAGGCGACATTTTAATATCTCTTATAGTTTAGCTGGACCATTATAGTTCTGCATCAGGCGTTTTATTTTCCAAAATCATTTATACCCTACACGTTGCCCAGGCTTAATAGCTTTATAACAAAAAAAGTATCATTCGAATCCGTCTAGTATTTCCGGAGATTAGCGTGTACAAACAGACAAACAGACATACAGACAAACAGACAAACAGACAAACAGACAGACATTTTTTTTAATTCTTACTCTATTACTACGTCTCCATCGCCCCCAATATGTTTTTTGGAAATATATTTAATGTACAGACACACTTTTTTTACTGTTTTATTATATGTATAGATATAGATAATGCCGAGCCCATGGCCAAGTAATGAACCTGTTCTTCCAGCTCAATCTGCCAGAAGATGAGGGCGAGGGCCTCGGCTTTCGACTCACGAGGACACTGTGGGACCCCTATCCTTGGGTGAGTAGAGTTATATACTTATAAGTACCTGGGCGACCGAGCTTTGCTCGGTTACATCTCAAACATTAACAATTTTTTGAAACTTGTCTAAAAATTGCAAAATAAAATAAAAAATATATAAACTTAAACATAAAAAAAAACAAAAGTACGTCACCGAGTGGGATTCGAACCCGTAACACTCTTTATAGCGGTCGCTATCCTTAACCACTGAGCTAAATCAAGGCGGTCGCGGCGCTACGAAAATAGCGACCATATTCTGCGTGGAAAGAAAAACGCATGAAAACTCGAAAACACGCGTTTTCCCAAACATAAAACTAATCTAGATCGATTATTTACCGCCGAAAACCCCCATATACAAATTTTCAGCGAAATCGTTAGAGCCGTTTTCGAGATCACAGAAATTTATAAATAAATATATATATATATATATATAAACAGACGTTTGGGCACTACGTAGATCCAGCAGTGGGCCTGAACTTAGTAGACTCCACCTTTGGCGGTCGATAACTTGGCTCCCTTCGCATATTCTTCGAGCGGTGTGGCAACGTCGCATTCTAGTAATGGATTCTGTCCAACATATTCGTAGAAATAAAGTTCTACTCGTCATTTTTTGTATTCAACCTCCGAGAAAACTTGGATCCGTAACGGTTATTTTTTTGCGAACTAATTCGCACTTGCTGCGTCCACATTTGATTCAAAACCCATGCTTGTGTTGTTCCGTTTTATATATATATCATATGTTTTTGTATGAACTCTTTGGTACTTTCTGCCTCCGATTTTACTCAAAACCAATACGTACGTTGTTCCATTTTATATATATATAGTGATTGACGGTGAGTTAAGCCATAGCTGGAATTTGAATGCTTGGTTTGATCCAGCAGATTTTATATTCACTAAACTTGTGCGTTTTAAGCTCCTATATACTTTTATGAACTCATCGATACTTTCTAGCTCCGAATTTTATTTAAAACCAATGCTTGTGTGGTTCCATTTCGTATATATTTAATTTAACGGTTAGCTTAGGCATGGCAATATATATTTTTAAATCTTATGCCTTGTAAGCTCCAAAAGTGTTGCCAACTTTGAAATCTATTGGGTGATTGTTAAAAAACTACAGTAATTTTTTTCTAAAAAATTTTTATGAAATATTTTAGAATTACTTTGCTTTTTAATGCAAGTAATAAGTCTAAAAAGTCATAACAATAATAAAAACTCATATTTTTATACTGAATATGATAACCTTATTGTTTCGCATTATTTATACATCTAAACATGTTTATGACTTAATGCACACTAAGAAACTTGCTATCTTGCCTTACGCTCTTGCGTAATGGTACTAATGGTATATAGTACGATTGAAAAAGTACTTTTCAACAAAAGCAATTATGCAAATAATTTTAAACACAACATACAAGCCTACCAATTTCTTTAATACCTTCTCAAGAATGGTATCTTGATACACTTATGCCGATGTTTCGATACTTTTTTCACAAAAGCATGGCTCAGTCACTCCTTCATAGCTAACACCCCACCAATCCATCACTAAAGTCGGCTAATGCCACGCTGCACTCTGTCGACTTATTGGGAAGCTTTCTTAGAGCTTGGGGCATAAATACCTACAGTCATTTTATTTGTTAAAATGTTGCTCAATGGTAAAAAAATGGTCATCCGTAAACAATTTTTTTCTGCGACCACCCATTGCGTACCGGTTCAGTAGATTTTTCGATTTTACTACTCTATTCTTTTTTAAATTATCAGTTGTAAAATTACCAGTTCGTCTTTTATAGGCAGCAAGTCCTAAGTCATGTTTTAAAATAAGCGACATGGTTCTAGGTGCTATCTTCATCTCCTGTGTTAAAATCTTTTGCTTTCGGACAGGATTTCTTCGAATTCTTTCCCTTACTGCTTGACCACCTTTTTCATATGAACACTACGTGGACGGCCAGATCTTTTACTGTCACAAAGAGGAGGTCTCATTGTACCTATTATAGTCCGGTACCACAGAATTAATAATAGTGTTACATACAGAACGGAAACTCGCACCGTCCCCCGCAATCTGGTGTCCCCGCAACCTTTCCCCTGTTATTGGGACGTGTAAAAGCCAGAAAAACAGGGTTATTGGTAGTCGCAAGTTGACATTACGCGAGTCACTTAGGATTATTGAATTATAATGGTGAGAAACTGCGCACATTATCGTTGTTTATCCACGGATAACAATAAAAAACGTAAATTTTAAAATCATAATCATAATCATATTTATTCATAAAAAGTATTTACACGTCATACAAAAATAAAATTGAATAATAAAATAAAGTAAATTAAACATACAAATAAATATATTACGCATACACATACATAACTAATAATAATCATATAATTACAGAATAATCGAATGAAAATTAACATATCAAATTGGAATTATAAGCGACATTCATAGAATTCTTCTATACTGTAGAATGTACGCTCAAGAAGCCACTTTTTTAGCTTGACTTTAAAACTTGTCAATGTAGTCGCCTGTTTTATATCAGGTGGCAACTTATTAAAGACAGACGGCCCCATTACATGAGTCAGTCTGTCAGTCTTAGCTAGTCTGTGTGGTATCAGGTGCAGTCGGTCAACATCGCGGTCTTTGGTACACGTGTTGGTTACTAAAGACATATGTGGCTACCTGTAAGATGAAAAGGGATGGCAGCGTGAGGATTCCAAGGGTTTTAAAGTATGTTCTGACGGTTGTTCGCCCTGATACGTGGACTATCGCGCGGACTGCTCGCTTTTGCATACGAAACGCTCGTTGCCATTCCGCGGCGCACCCTCAGATCTCTAGGCCATACTGCAGGACAGACTGCACTATCGCAAAGTAGGTAGACCTCACCACCTCTCTAGGTACCACATCCGATAGTCGTCTGAGCGCGAAGCTAGTGCTTGCCAATTTACCGCACACTTTATCAACCTGTGTTTCCCAGGTAAGGGCACTATCCAGTTGTATTCCCAAGAAGGTAATGTCATCCACCTGTTCAATAGTTGTTCCTTGTATAGCAACAGATAATCGTATAGATTTCCGAGTGGTGAAAACAGGTAAGCAAAGCAACAAATTCTGTGGTAGCGACCCTGATTGTTCAACTCACACATTTGACGTGTGCACGGATGGATTGTTTCGTTTGTAGTAGTACTAGGTATTTATGCTGCTCCGTTTCTATGAAGTGTCATACCTGTGTCGGTATTCAAACATTTGACTAATACCAAGCGTATGGAGAATTTTAAAAACTGCATTTGGCTCAAACCTACTTTGTGTAATGCAATCACAGCGATTCGGTTCTCTATATCACGCAAAATATTGTTCAATATATTAGCGCCAAAAGAAGAAAAGACAATGAAAAATCATATAAAAGTAACGGATTCCAAATTCAAATGTAATATTTTTTTATTTTTAATGGTAACGAGCTTTTTTGTCCACGAAAACGAGGTCAAAGGCATCAGATAGTCACAAATTAACACGTCTTTCAAAAAATGTAAACACTTCTTAGGACAGTTGAGTGGCTAATCTATATTCAAATCTAAAGCACAGGAATTAAATAGGAAGGTTGTAAATCATAAAATGGTAGTCTCGCGGGAAGTGCCCAGTTTCGTAGCGTGTGCGCCTTCGTCATCGACTAATTGTATTTCAAATTTGAACTTAATTATCGAACCTTGCTAATGTAATTGATACATTTAGTCTCGGCTCAAAGGATAGTGAAGAAATAATATCGAAAAATAAAATTAGTTTGGCAAGTTTGTGTTATGCCATTATTAATATTTTTACTGTAGTTTGGCAGTAAACAAGCGAGAAAATCGTTTGGCATGGAAATTAGTCGCAAACTAGACTGTATTCTTTTTTCGTAATCGATACTAGAAGATAAACTCATTGATACAATTATTCAGAATTACTTCTTAATACAAAACAACGTTAATAAAATAAAAAACATTGCCCGTGAAAGGTTATGCAATCTTTAAGAAGGTTATATGTATTTTTTTTGTTTTTAGTTACTAACTTGCAATGTATCAGATATCTACGTACGAATATTGGTTTGGGTCAAATCTTGTAGCTCAATTTCCAACCAGCTATTCTCAATCGATTTCGCTGAAATTTTGCATACTTGTCAATACAATATAATGAAGTTAATGAGCTGTTCTGATGATGGAACCGGGAGGTATTCACTAGGACTGAGTTATAAAACAATATAACCTCATGGAGCAGGACTCGTTTGAATTGTCTTAATGAGCACATTAGTGCAGACGATGCCAAGGGTCTGATCTCGAAGGACGGAAGATGGTCGATGCAATTCAGTAATTAAACGACGCAACTCCATCGAGTTTCGGCTTATTTCATTCGTTTCAATAAGTAGTTTGGCCTCAGAATAAAAAACTTATCACACAAGGAAACTGTTTAACATAGCAATTCTAACGGAGCACTTGCACCGTCCTTTCGATACTTTACAGATTTACGTAATGATCATAATCGATTACGCAACTTACATTATAAATGTATTAGATTAGTTGATTTTATACCTTGGCAGAGGGAAACACGCAGGTAAGGCTAATCTGTAATAAATGATCTAAGGGCTATGTTATTTTATTTACTGAGGGTTGTTGAATTCGTTTCGGTTCCATCATCAGAACGGCTCATTTACTCCATAAGCATTGGATAAGTGTTGCCGTTCGATAGTCCACTATTGACAGTCAATTGACTCACTATCGGTATTTTTAATAAAACCGACAGTGAGTCTTGAGATACTTTTTGTTTGTTGATTGTTTATCGATACTGCTGATAGTATCGATAGTATCGATTCTGATGACGAACAAACTATCGATAGTATTGCTTTTAATAATACATAAACTATCGATACTATCGATATTACAAAAAATATCGATAGTGTCGATATTTTATGAAACGCATACTATCGATACTCATGATAGTTTGATTTTCGTCGGATCGATACTATAAATACCAATTATGGTATTGTTGGTTATTAATAGTATTGCTCTAAAACAGATATCCATACTGATAAACCACTGTCGATAGTTTGGCATTTTTCAATTGAAAAATGATATCTATTGTTTGGCAACACTACATTGATTGCATAAACATTGCAAGTTGAATAGAAGCTTGTAATAATATTATTACTAGCAGATTGTAGCCAATGAGGTCAACGGTGCTCTCTGATTGGTTGATTTGAATCGGATGTAACAGTGTTGAATGCCAAAAAGGTGGATTTGTATAAAATTGACGTAATTATTATTATTACTCTAGTTGACACTTTTGGCTCCAGTCGGAACAACATGCGCATGGCTGACTAGCATTGGATCTAGAAAAGGCACCCGGAGCCAACTATGTAAACGGAACCAACAAATACTAGTCGTACGGCACGATGGATCTGCAAAGTGCCCACGGGTATATCTATATATACATACATACAAGAATTGCTCGTTTAAAGGTATAAGATATGTTTTTATTGATAAACTATTTTAGACCACGATTGAAGTCTAATGTGATATTTGCATCTGTAGTATACGCAAAGGCAAATTTTATATCATTTTATTATATGTTTTTGTAAATACGACTTATTTGCTGTTTGATCTTTTTTAGGGTTCCGTAGCCAAATGGAAAAAACGGAACCCTTATGAATTCGTCATGTTTGTCTGTCTGTCTGTCCGTCCGTATGTCACAGCCACTTTTTTCCGAAACTATAAGACCTATACCTATACTGTTGAAACTTGGTAAGTAGATGTATTATGTGAACCGCATTAAGGTTTTGTCACACAAATAGAAAAAAAACAATAAATTTTGTGGGTTCCTAGAACTGAAACTCAAAAATTTATTTTTCATCAAACCCATACGTGTGTATTTATGAATAGGTCTTCAAAAATGATATTGAGGTTTCTAATATCATTTTTTTCTAAACCAAATACTTTGCGCGAGAGACACTTCCAAAGTGGAAAAAAGCATGGTATAAAAAAATAAGGTATTCTCTTTCCGAGAACGAACTTGACTACGTCACGAAAGTGTTGCCACTGATTGTTCTTTTCAGTAAATTTAAGGACTTTCTCAATTAGTTCATGAATATTAAATAAAATGTTAAGTAACTTAGCTATTAAGAATCTCGCGATTCTCGCGTCATTCATCAATTCAAAATTTTATAAATTGATAAAATGGATTATTAATTTGAAATTGGTATATAAAGTTCAAAAATGCATTACGCTCGGGTAATTCAATTTCACACAGAGGCAACATATTACACTGATGACGTAGTCAAGTTCTTCCTACGTCATCAGCTGTCACGGAAAGAGAATACCTTATTTTATTATACCATGGAAAAAAGTGTGTCCCCCCTCCCCCCCGTAACTTCTAAAATAAGAGAATGATAAAACTAAAAAATATATGATGTTCATTACCATGAAAACTACCAGCGAAAATTGGTTTGCACGAGATCTAGTCAGTAGTTTTTTTAATACGTCATAAATCATAAACGGCTATTTACCTTTCATTCAATCAACTCAAATATAAAAATTAAAACATACAATTCTGCTTCTAGGTATTATTTATGGCAGTGGCGATATTGTATTAACGAGTCAAAGTGCTTAAGGCTACTGAATAAATATTTGATTGATTTAAAACAAAATGTTGTAGGTCCGAGAAGTGACACCTGGTGCCCGGGCCGACACCGCAGGTCTGAAGACTGGAGACTGTCTGCTGCAGGCTGACGGACGGGATCTGCTGGGGCTGCCGGTGAGACCATAGACCTAGTTTTAAGCTATTGCATAGCTTCTATCGCGGGCCTTGAGCGCGGGGATCGAATCCAGAAATTCCGTAACGAAAAAACCTCACGCTCTCCCCACTCCGCCTACCTGTAGGTTGCCGCTTCGTCTCCGTCGTCCGTTTGCGACGTTGCCGTCCTTCCTTGTTTGCAATAGCTTTACCGCGGCAGTCCCCGAGTGCCACACGTCTTTTTTTTTATCTATGGGTGAGACAGATTTAAAGTCATCAGTTGTACAGAACAAAAAGTATTGGCCCCAAAGTAGAACCCTGCGGCACTCCTGTGTAAAGTTCTGCCGTGAAAGAAAACCGTTATGGTTACAGGTTTAAAATCCTAGGCATTACTGTTTACCCGCGGTTCTGGGTGTGTTGTGTTGTGCGTTTGTTTTTTAGCCTTATTCCCTGGTTCGGGAATAAGTGTGGAAAGCTGTCGATGACTTGACTTTGATCTTCTCATTTCAATTAAATTCTTTATTTTTTTATATATTTTACAATAACGTCTTCTGTATGTTTGTTTTTCGTGTGTATAAGTGGCCAATACTGTTGTTAGATTTTCAGGCTGCCTAAAGGCATCTGACAGAGCTTGACGACTGCCGTACAATGATGACAACCGGGACCAACGGCTTATACGTGCTAAACGAGCAATTCTTGTATATTTATTTATATATTTCTGTGATCTCGGCTCTAACGATTTCGCTGAAAATTGGTATATGAGGGTTTTCGGGGGTAAACAATCGATCTAGATTAGTCTTATGTTTGGGAAAACGCGTATTTTCGATGTTTGAGATGTAACCGAGCAAAGCTCGGTCGCCCAGGTAAGTACTATAGTATTAATCTTCCACAATTTGAATGGTTGATTTTGATTTCAGGTGGGACAAGTGGCGGGCCTGATACGCGGGGACGGCGCGGGGCGCGGGGTGTCGCTGCTGGTGTGGAACTGCGGGGTCGACCCGCGGGACGACCCAGAGGTACACTATGTTTGCTTCATCATTTGTAACTTCGACATAGCTAGTTCATATTCGTTTTGTCTTTTATCGCCCACCTCTGCAACTTCAACATAATTCTTATTCGTTCTATTTTTCATCACCCACCTTTGTAACTTCAACATAGTTCATATTCGTTTTGTTTTTCATCATCACCATCATCATTTAGCAATAGGAAGTCAACCAGAGGTACACACGATGTTTGCTTCATAATTTTCACCTTTGTTTTTTTTTTACCATCATCATCATTTAAGCCACAGGAAGTCCAGTGCTGGACATAACACCACTCCTCTCTTCTTTCCCAAGTATTTCCAGAAAGACCGATCAGAAGCAGCCTGCATTCACCGTTTTCTTGCAACCTTGCTAAGGTCTTCTGACTACCTAGGGTGTCCCACGTTGCGTACGTGGACGCCATTTGAGAATTCTTCTGAGTTCTGCCCCATTGGCCATGCCATGAGTTCTTTGTTTTGTTTTTATTTTTTAGCATTCGAAATTCTAAAGTTTTATCGATTGTACAATGTGAAAGGGACATACCCGTGTTAAATCAAACCACGGGCACAGAATACATACTAGTACTTACCACGGGCTACACTAGATCGATAAGTGATAATAAAATAACAGTCAAAATACGTAAAAAGAAAATAGACTTTCCCTTATAAACTGCCAGGGCGGCTGCACACTTTAGAATGGAAATGTCGAAACGGGAATGTCCCTTCCACTGTTATTTTTCAAACAATGTGTGTTTTGCAGTTGCTGTGGAGCTGCGGGGGCGGTGCCCGGGGCGAGCGCTCGCGGCGCGCGCTGGCCGGCGTGGTGAAGGCGCTGGCGTGCTGCGTGTGCGCCGCCACCGCCACCCGCGCGCTCAGCTGCGCCAGGTCACATCTCTATTGCGAAGGTAAAGCTACTTACTACATCGCTATATTACAGACTAGCCGAAGCCCGCGACTTCGTTCGCGTGAACTGGAAAATGCTCATAAGGCTGAACAACTTTTGATAAGGCGTCATTTTTAGGGTTCCGTAGCCAAATGGCAAAAACGGGACCCTTATAGATTCGTCATGTCTGTCTGTCTGTCCGTCCGTATGTCACAGCCACTTTTTTCCGAAACTATAAGACCTATACTGTTGAAACTTGGTAAGAAGATGTATTATGTGAACCGCATTAAGGTTTTGACACAAAAATAAAAGAAAAACAAAGAATTTTGGGGGTTCCCCATACTTAGAACTGAAACTCAAAAATTTATTTTTCATCAAACCCATACGTGGATAGGTCTTCAAAAATGATATTCAGGTTTCTAATATAATTTTTTTCTAAACCGAATACTTTGCGCGGGAGACACTTCCAAAGTGAAAAAAAGTGTGTCCCCCCCCCCCCGTAACTTCTAAAATAAGGGAATTATAAAACTAAAAAAAATATATGATGTTCATTACCATAAAAACTACCAGCGAAAATTGGTTTGAACGATATCTAGTAAGTAGTTTTTTTTAATACGTCATAAATCATAAACGGTAATTTACCTTTCATTCAATCAACTCAAATATAAAAATTAAAAAAAAACATACTGCAAGACTTTTATATTATGTTATTTGCTACTACGGAACCCTTCATGGGCGAGTCCGACTCGCACTTGGCCGCTTATTATATTTCTTATAGTTTAGCTGAACCATTATATTTCTGTGATTTTGGAAAAATGGAACGTCTGATGCAGAACCATAATGGTCCAGCCAAACTATAAGAGATACAAAAATGCCGCCTTAGTAAAAGTCGTTCAGCCTGATGAGCATATTCCAGAGACATAAAGTCCACGCAAACGAAGTCGCGGGCTTCGGCTAGTAGAAAATAATGTTTTAAAATCTGAAAAAAGATATTTCAAAATCTAGACTAATCAAATTCGCATCGATAAAATCTACATTCCGCGTCATTTCGCGTTCATTAACTTCCCCCCGTTCCCCAGTCAGACGAGATATGTAAAAGTCTGCGGGGTGCCTGACAGATCACCCCGCACCTCATCCGACTGGGCGGTTGGAATACAGGGCGTTAGAAAAGTCTAGTAAGGTATTTACTCGATTTTTGATCGAGATTGTAATTTATTTTAGTACTTGCGCTAAATGACAATTTATTCCTGTTACATTTCAGCATGCTGGGCGAGATTGGAGCGCTGTGCACTGTGCCGGGAACCCTTGCCTCCGAAGGACTCTCCGTACGCAAGGAATTTAGTGGCTGAACAGGTTTCAAATCCTTACTCTACTTCATTTTCACTCTCAACAATTCTTACATGTGTATAGATTTAAAATATGCTTCATTGTACAGGTGTTCGAGGCAATAGCAACGGAATACGAGCTAAAAGACACCATAAAACGACCGACTGAGTCGCTCTCAGCGTACAACACGCCCAACAGATCACCCAACATCTCCCCAGCAGTGAGCCGCAAGAGTCAGTACCGGCTCTCGTCCATGAGCAGGAAGAAAGTTCAGTTCAACGACAAACTAGGCCAAAGCTACGGGTCAGACCCCAACATACACAGATCCTTTGAAAGAAAACCTACTAATTTGGTAGAAAATTCACAATATGGCAACACTTGTCAATGTCAAAGTAAACAAACTCAAATTCCGAAAATCAACGTTGAAGCGGCAGAAGGAAAGAAAGAGAATGAGTCGAGCTGTCAGCATTTGCAGCATAAGTTGGTTGCTAGGTTGAGGCCGGCGTGTTCGCTCGCGGACTTGCCGAATGTAGTACAGACTTGTGAGCTGTCTAGGTCGTTGAACAGCTTGGGAGAATGGTGAGTAAAATATTAATTACAAATATGTTTGGATTTTTTCTGCAAAATGTGTGGATTTTTACTACTTATCGACTAAAAACAGATTCTAACACTTACTTTAAAAATAATACCTCGTTCATGCAGGCAAATAGAAAGGTACATACCATGTACCTACTTACCTACTTTTTATCCATGCTTTTCGTGCAGAATCTTTGTAGTAAAATTAAAGTGTTGCCTGCAGTCTAAAATGTTTCTACCAAATCGAATGTATTTTGTCATTTTTGTCTTAAATTCAGTGTTCCTTACTTTTTTCTAGCAAAACCAGTTGCCACCACAGCGGTTCCTTGGATAACTTGAAAACCAGCTGTCCTCAGAATATAAGCGGTAAACATATAAACAATGATATACTTAGGGTCACTAGGTTATTCAATAATAGACTTGGACCTGAAATGATGGCGCCACAATACATCTGTGTATCGGCGTTGCTACAGGCAGTGGTAAATTAAATTTAGTTCAGATTTTATCCGCAATATGGTGGGGTCTATAGCTTATTTGGATTTATCTACAACTACATACGAGATAAAAGCATTGAACAGTTTTGTTGTCAGCGTAGATATTTATGATATTATGGGACGGTGGCTCACCCTCACCCACACGAGGGTTCAACTGATAGTAAGTTTTTTGGTGGCCTTTGGACGCCTTCAACACCCGATCTGCGGTTTGTTGTCCCGTTGCGTGACACACACGTCGCGTGTGTGTGAACAAATGTTTATTTTTTATACATCGATATTAAGAACTTCATGTTTTCTGGTTCTTAATTTAGTACCTAAGTACTTATTTGTTTAATTATTTTATTTCAGAGCACCCAGTGTTCGTGGTGTCCCCGCCCCCGATCTACGTGCTAGCCTGCGACCATAGTCAAAATAACTGATTTAAGTACATTATGTAAATATTGTTTTATATAAAATAAACCTACTTAGTGTAAGTTATTAAATTAAATAATATTTATTAATTTTGAATTTTTGCCTTTTTCTGATATTCCATATGCTACCTCAACTGAATGTTGTTAAAATGACATGACGTTGGTAAGTACCTACTTATCAGAAAAAAAAACAATTTTAATGAAGAACATTTGAATATGAAGATCTTTGAATTTTAATAGATACCTATTAGTAAAAAAAATGTAAGTTGAAAGACATTTTTGGCTGGAGAATAATATCAGTTTCAAATTCAACGCTTCAGCTATAGTTGTACAGACCGCTGTGTGGACCTGGTATGGACAGTGCAGTTTGTTTCTGCTGCTTCTTAAATTTTAGCTCTAAGGTTTTAGCAGCAGAGCAGTACTTGCGTTTAGGAATAAGGTATCCAAAAATAAATGATGATTTTGACTTGCACTTTGACATAGGTAAATCTGTGTAAGTTAAAAAAAAGTTATGTTAGATAATAGCATGGAATTGATAGCATGGCACCACGAAAGTAGATACAATTCCATGCATGGCACAAACAACTATAATACTTTGGCTATTGACAAAATACTTAGGCACTTTTGGCTACGAAAAAAATTACGAGGTGGGTTAACATTACCACCAACCAACACACCCAGAGAGTTATAAAGAAGGAAAACACAGTTTTATATATTTTTATTTCAGTTTTATTGGATAAATTTAAACATTTGCCTCCCTTACATAAACATCTCTCACAGGCCGACTGGAAGAGATCTCTTTTTATATAAGTAGTGCCTATGTACAACTTTTATTTTATGAATTCTCTGTATACATTTTCCGTGAGCATAAATTGGTAAATTAATAAACTTAATAAATTAGTTGTTTTAGTTCAAAATAATCTGTGCCTGGAGTGCTATTTTTCATTGAGGGATTCAGCGAAACACAAAACGTGTAGTTTTCCAACTCACCGCTCGCTTATAATACAAATTGGTCGTATTTTTGAAACCGTCGTGTCAGCGAAAAACAATATTGTTTCACGCAAAAAACATCGATAATTTGTCTATGCTTTTCTAAAAATTCGAACATGAATAAAAAAAAAGCAACTTGAAATGGAACGGATTTCCCTTGATTGGTTTCGATGACATATCTACGCTACAAATGTCAATACGAGTGGTTAAGGGTCCCCCGACCCTAGACCAAAATACAACTTTCCATACAAACGTAGTCTACGTTTTATTTCAAAACGACATGTCCGATTTGGGCAAAATTTTGTAATTTCAAAGATATTGCAATTATCTAGGTTTATATTAAGTTTCCGACGGTAAAAATATGAACTTGAAATAGAATATAGTGTTTTATATCATTTTTGACCATTAGTATGGGAAACTTCTAAATCGTTATATTTTCTTTCCAGTTCATAATTTTACTATAGGAAACCCAATATAACCCTAGATAATTGCAATTTCTTTACAATTACCAATTTTTACCGGAATCTGACATGTGGTTTCAAAATTAAACGTGTACTACGTTTGTATGGAGAAGTCTAGGGTCGCCGGACTCTTAAGTCAAGACCACTCATTTTGTTGCAAATCCTTCGCAAACTACCAAAAGTGCTATTTTTGAAACGCGGAGTCACCTAAACGAATGGTTTTTGGTAATGTAAAAAGTGATTTCAAAAATACGTCTCCTGGCCTGGCACTGGAGTGCTATTTTTCAAACGCGGAGTCACTAAACGAACGATTTTTTGTATGGAAAAACCATTCGTTTAGGTGACTCCGCGTTTCAAAAATAGCACTTCTGGCAGTAGTAGTGTAGGACGTTCTAAATAGCCAACCACTACTGGCAACACTGAGTGTAGTGGCAACTGGCAACACTATACGCCATATTGTTTACATTTTGGCGTTTGGTTTTATTAAAGTGCTGTAAAATAAATACAAAAATGCTTCACGACGAGACCCTGGACATCCCAATGGACTGTGACCTGAAGCCGGTGATGGACTTGGTGAAACCTATCTGCAGGTGCTGTTTGTCCATCGATAGAAAAGTAAAGAATGTCACTGCCTTCCGATCTGAATTTTTTGAATTAACTGGTTTAAACGTAAGTATTAGTGATTTATTTAACTAAAGAAACTCTCTAAAATGATAACAATATTATATTATAGCAGAATACAACGAATTACTGATGTTTTTCGTGCCTAACCTGTCTGTTTACTAAGCACCAAAATTTGTGTTCATTTTCCTTTTCTACGCCTTGATTTGGGTTAACTTGTTACTAAGACTTCAGCTAAAGTAGACTGCTACTTCCCCATCTCCAACAACATTCAGAAAATTAAAATAAAGCCTTCGGAATATGATAAAATTAATGCATTTTAATTCACACACACATTCCACAGTTTTCGTAAAATAGTCTGGTTGCCTGCAAGGGAAATACTCTGTATTAGTTTCTCCCATGCATATCCTAAAAGTTAGCCCAGGGAACTGGCACAGCGGATACTGTTTTCTACAATACACAATCACTTCCTTATCTGTAACAGAATAGATGGAGCGCAGAATCATAAGACCCAAAGACCATGTTTAGAGTGATGGAGTTGGGTGGCCCTGTGGAAGTGCACATTACTAGCACTTTCGTAAGTAAAGTGACACCAGGCCTGGTCTGTACTTGGATGGGTGACCACAAGTGGCATAAAAATTTCTTGAGCTCTTCCGGAAGACACGTAAGCTTTTGGTTTTGGCTGTCAAAATTATAATTATGGCAGTTGTCAAGCTATGTCAGATGCCTTTAGGCAGCCTGAAAAATCTGACACCAGTGTTGGCCACTTACACACACGAAAAACTAAGTGTGTGGGAGTGCTTAACAATTGAAAATTAAACCAAAATAGTGATGGGTTGCTATCCACATTGCCTATTAACATAAGTTTCTATCCCATTGACTTAATTTGATTTTATAATCTGCACAGAAGAGAAGCTGCTAAACGCAAAAGTTTGTAAGTATGGATTTCAATGAAACTTTACAATAATATAGCTTATACATCAGAATAACACTAGGCCACAATTTATAAAGATATTGTGTGAAAATCCTGCGCAGAAGAAGTCACGGGCACTAGCTAGTAAGAAATATAAAAATGACGCCTTAGCAAAAGTTTTTCAGCATGATGGGCATTTTCCAAAGACATGAAGTCCACGCAAACCATAGATTTAGAAGGTATAAGATGGATATAGAGTATTGTAAAATGTGACCAGAAACGAAATATTTCTTTGTAACTTTTTATGGGTTGTACCTACTACACAAACTATGGGTAAAGCAGTACGATACCATCTTTCCAGTGTAAGATAACTTATAAATTAACACAGTTTACAATTTGGAAAATCAAATTTTTGTGTAACGATGTTCGAGCCAGCGTGACAAAGGGTGTCATGTTTTGTATGAAAACTTGTCTCATTGTCAAATTGATGCTATCTCTTTTGCTCTTCTGAAGATGACACTTATCATATTATCTGTCGTACTAGGCTAGTGTGGTCTTTTTACGCAGTAAAAAAATTCTACTTCTATGACGCAAACGAAGTCGCGGGCTTTGGCTAGTAATAAATAAAGTATGTTAATGTAATGTTTGTTGTTCCAGGTGTCAGAGTCAGACGGGCTCCCTCACTGGCTCTGTTACGAGTGCTGCTCTCTGCTCCGGAAGGCGGTGCGCTTCAAGAGGAAGGTGCTCCGGGCCCACAACCTTTTGTACGAGTACCTCACAAGATGCGCCCCTGTGAGTAATGCCAGTCACATGCACAAATATAAGATACATACATGCATACTATCACGTCTTTATCCCTAATGGGGCAGACAGAGCATTTTGGGTCTTGCAGTTCTATGTAGAGCCCAGGGCCGCAAGACCCAAAAGCCACTTTTAGCGTCATAGTGGGCGAGAAGATGTAAAAGCAATCAATACAGGGACGGGTTGCTAGCCGCATCGCATGTTAAAATGATTCGCATTTTTGCCCATTCCCTGCAGTACTGCTTAAAACAAAAATGGAAATGGGCCGGACATATAGCACGATGTAAAGATATGAGATGGACTTATCAAGTCACAAAGTGGCTTGGTCCAATAGGAAAAAGAAGGATAGGAAAACCAAGGAAAAGATGGGTGGATGACATCGTAGAAGTGGCAGGAAAAAAGTAGATGGAAACGGCCAAGAATAGAGAAAGGTGGAAAAAGATGGAGGAGGCTTTTATCCGTAAGGGACTGCATGTCCAAGAAACCAAAAATAAATAACTAAAAAATTGTAACTGGAGTGTGGAACATGTGGAAATAAAAAGCTAATAATAATAAAATAAATAACTAGTGATGTGCACAAATATTTTTGACAGGGTAGGCACTAATCTTATACCTTTAAACGAGCAATTCTTGTATATTTATCTACACTAATATTATAAAGAGGAAAGATTTGTTTGTTTGTTTGTTTGTTTGTTTGATTGTATTGAATAGGCTCCGAAACTACTGGATCGATTTTAAAAATTCTTTCACTGTTGGATAGGTATGTTATCCCTGAGTGACATAGGCTATGTATGTACCACGGGCGAAGCCGGGATGGACTGCTAGTTTATTTATATATTTATAAATTTCTGTGATGTCGAAAACTGCTCTAACGATTTCGCTGAAAATGGGTATATGGGGGTTTTTGAGGGTAAACAATCGATCTAGATTAGTCTTATGCTTGGGAAAACGCGTGTTTTCGAGTTTTCATTCGTTTTTCTTTCCACGCAGAATATAGTCGCTAATTTCGTCGCGCCGACCGCCTTGTTTTTAGCTCAGCGGTGAAGGATACCGACTGCTAGAAAGAGTGTTACGGGTTCGAATCCCACTCGGTGACTTACTTTTGTTTATTTTTATGTTCAAGTTTATATATAATTTTTTATTTTGTACTGTTTTTAGACAAGTTTAAAAAAATGTAGTTAATGTTTGAGATGTAACCGACCGAGCAAAGCTCGGTCACCCAGGTACTCTTAACTAAATTACAAGAATGGGTTCATATCTAGTATCCGATATTATATTAGGGTGGCACATACATACATACATACATAATATCACGCCTGTTTCCCGCAGCGGTAGGCAGAGACTTATGGACCTCCACTTGCTACGATCCTGACAAACCTCTTTTGCTTCATCTAAACTCATCAATCTCTTCATACATGCCCTTCGGTTACGGGTACTTTCTACCTCTACTTTTTTAGGGTTCCGTAGCCAAATGGCAAAAACGGAACCCTTATAGATTCGTCATGTCTGTCTGTCTGTCTGTCCGTCCGTATGTCACAGCCACTTTTTTCCGAAACTATAAGACCTATACTGTTGAAACTTGGTAAGAAGATGTATTATGTGAACCGCATTAAGGTTTTGACACAAAAATAGAAAAAAACTAAAAATTTTGGGGGTTCCCCATACTTAGAAATGAAACTCAAAAATTTATTTTTCATCAAACCCATACGTGTGGGGTATCTATGGATAGGTCTTTAAAAATGATATTGAGGTTTCTAATATCATTTTTTTCTAAACCGAATATTTTGCGCGGGAGACACTTCCAAAGTGGAAAAAAGTGTGTCCCCCCCCCGTAACTTCTAAAATAAGGGAATCATAAAACTAAAAAAAATATATGATGTACATTACCATAAAAACTACCAGCGAAAATTGGTTTGAACGATATCTAGTAAATAGTTTTTTTTTAATACGTCATAAATCATAAACAGTAATTTACCTTTCATTCAATCAACTCAAATATAAAAATTAAAAAAAAACATTTTATATTATGTTATTTGCTACTACGGAACCCTTCATGGGCGAGTCCGACTCGCACTTGGCCGCTTTTTTTTAGAATGTCTGCAATTTGGTCGCAGAATTTTGGTTAGGGTGGCACAGGGTAGACATTCTATGTGTCTGTATGCAATGCTCGCTACTGTTGCTAACCGCCATATTCATAAAAATATCATACGCTTGCTAGACCTTTTAGTTACGTTTTGTCTTGTTCTTACTATGTCGAGAGATACGTTCGAAAACTCTCAAGGTCACAGCACACTTATCAACTCGTAAACGGAACCTAAACGTTTCAACTCGAGCAGCTCAGTATTCTTTGTATGAAACTTCCTACTGCAACGCAAACTATTCTGATTCGTAACGTAAACGCCTCGCCTCGGGACCAGCTCACGAACCGCTTTGCTGGTCGGTCAACTAGCGGTCCCCGCGCTTGCGGCTCGTCGTCCGCGCGCTTACGCCTCTCCGTATGCGAGCTGACGTCTCTCCGTTTCCTCACACCCGCGTTTTATTTATTTGTAGATAAAAAAAAATTGATGGCTATGATTGCCAACTCGCGTATTGTGAACCAAGACATAACCGTGCGCTACACTTTACGTTTAAAATGATCTAGTGCCAGCCAGACCAGAGCGGCCGGCGAGCGGTAAGCGCGGCGTCGCCGACTGTCCTACTGAACGTCGAAAGTTAAAAAATCGATGTACTGTATCCAGAAAGTATAAAAAAACGATTTACGTGAACTAGAAAGTATGCTATATCGAATTACGCAATTTCGTTTGTTTCTCATTGCGATGTACGTTACTTCGACAGATTATTATAACGAATTACTTTATACCGTATGTTCCTTGTTGCGATGTACGGTACACCCACAGTGTATTATGACGAATTTTCTTATTTCGAATGTTTACGATCGCGATGTACGTCGATCAGAATGTTTTTATCTGCAAACTGGGTATCGCTCGCGACGTTCGTAATTTTGCACCATATTTACCTAGATTATCCGACTTGTATTGTAAGAGATTGCATGTTAAGATGTTTTTACTGAATCACACATAAATTGCCTAACAAATTTGTAAAAAGATTGGTATATAGACAGTTTATTACTTGGATTTTATTTACCCCAGGACTTTTCCGGCATCCAGGCGGATTTTGATTAACTCATTGCGCTCAAGTGGTCAATAAGGTATAAATAGTATGTAAATCAGCATAGAAATAAAAAAAAATCATAATGAAAACTAGAAAATTTAATATAATCAGAATTGAAGAAAAATACATTTCTTTACATTAAAAAAAGAACCAGTTTTTACTTCGATAACTACAGAAAAAATTACTTACTATTTTTACATGAAATTATTGAACTACAATAATATTACTTTTACCAAAAAATAAGTTTTTATGTATTTAATATACGCGAGCCCGTTCAAATACTCCTTGATATCCATTGTGTCTTTCATTAATATATATTCTTTTATTTTATTTGTTAAATCTGAGCTCCCTCTTTTTCTTTTCTTGATGTTTGTAGATATTCTCTTGATTTCCAAACAAGTGTCTTTTTGTTATTTTATTAATTTAGTAATAGCCGCAGCACCACAATTTGAACATGCCTTCCTGATATAAGTCCAATATAAAGAATCGCCTTTCTTTTTATTTAAATTGAAATCCTTCTTTTTCACCATAATTTTTGTTTATTTTATTTACTTTTATATGTTAAAACTTCGATGCTGGTCTTCCGCGGACGCCATTTAAATTAAAAGCGGAAGACCAGCGTCGCGGCTCATACCGCCATTTTATGCTGAGCGAGACCATTTTTGGTAGACTTATAAGTTTTCTGTTGTAAAATTGTTTATAATTTTTATGTTGTACCAAAATAAACCATTTTTCTTTCTTTATTCTCGGAATAATAAATCTTTATTTTTGCGTGATTTTACAAACTCACAGCGCTCTTGCATTTTTAACTTACATTTACAAATCTATAAATTAAATTGATATTTATTGTCTCAAACACATCTCAAAGAAGATGAATTAACAAAGTCGAGTTGGAATGACAACGAATAAAAAACCAAAGATATAGGAAAAGTCAAAAAATTTTTTCAACACTTTCGCTCGAAAAGTGCTATTTACCACACTAATTCATTAAGCACATATTCGAAATCTTGCGGTAAATTACTTACCGCACTGGTGTGGTAAAGTGTTTTTTTTTAATGTTTTAGGAATAAGATTCTATAAATCCAAAATATCGAATATTATTTTTGAAACATAAAATCTCTGCATGCAGCCAGCCTAGACTCGTACCGAAACTTTGTTTTACTCAAATTATTCCATTATATATCCTAATGTGAGTAAAATTCTTGTAACAACAGTAAAGTGAATTTATAATTCTGCCCTGTTTAAAAAAATCATTTTTTTTTAAATAATTGTTTGGCTGTTGGTAGATTGATTTCTGTGTCTCTCGTATCACTACAGATTCGCGCATGCGTGAAATGTGCCTAGACAAAGAAAAACTAAGCGCGCCATATTTCAAATATTCTTTAGTGAGATTTAAAATTGTTTTATTATTGAAGTTTTTTTTTCCTCACTGATGTGTTGAAAAACGTAGTATGGCACACGTGTGGTATTGTCCATTACAAGTCTCAGCTCCATAGACAAACGCGCGGGCTCCCCTCGCTAGTTTGTCAACCCGCCTCGACTGTAATGAACAGTTTACCACACTTGTATCATAAACTACTGTTTGCTCTGTGATTACATTATTAATTCTGATCGAAACTAAATGTTTTTAGTTTTTAGATGAAAACATTCTGATCGACGTACATCGCGATCGTAAACATTCGAAATAAGAAAATTCGTCATAATACACTGTGGGTGTACCGTACATCGCAACAAGGAACATACGGTATAAAGTAATTCGTTATAATAATCTGTCGAAGTAACGTACATCGCAATGAGAAACAAACGAAATTGCGTAATTCGATATAGCATACTTTCTAGTTCACGTAAATCGTTTTTTTATACTTTCTGGATACAGTACATCGATTTTTTAACTTTCGACGTTCAGTAGGACAGTCGGCGTCGCCCAGCCGTAGTCGAGTCGACGTACCGAAGCTGAGCCTGTTTGGTTACGTGCCTACGTCAGGTTGACGCCTGGTTGACCGCGCGGCGAAAGGCGATACGGTGTCGATCCCTTTCCGAGTTGATAAGTGTGCTGTGACCTTAATGCCGCATTTACACATTCGTGCGAATGACGAGGCGAATAACGAACACGCATATGTAAACAGTGAGTTCGCTATTCGCCTCGCGAGTCGCGTCTTCGTACCGCGTTTACACATTCGTGCGAATCGCGAGGCGAATGACGAGGCGAATAACGAACACGAATGTGTAAATGCGGTATAATATTAGTCACTGGTATGTATAAACACTTTGTCGACGCAACGCTCGTGTTAAAGAGGTTCAGATCTGAATCATTTGTCAGCGGGGTCGCTCACACGAGATATGTGTTTTTATGACATTTGGTGGTGTAGTGGTTAGAGCGTTTGGCTCATACCCGGAGGTCGCGGGTTCGATTCCCGGCGGGGGCAACGACTTTGTGTTGTTGTCCTAGTTTGGTTAGGACATTGTAGGCTCATCACCTGATTGTCTGATAAGTAAGATGATCCGTGCTTCGGAGGGCACGTTAAGCTGTCGGTCCCGGTCACTGTCTTTGACATTGGTCGTTACCTAAAACCATGTCAGAGGCCTCTAAGGCGGTTTAAAAACTCTGACACCAGTGTTAGTCACTAACACACACGAAAAGAAGATGACATTTGGTAGAAAACTCAAAACTTAAATGTTTATTCAGTAATAAGTCCTTTACAAGCACTTTTACACGAAGTGAATATTGAAATTTAAGTTATAAAAAAAATACTTACATACCGATACCAGCGCTGCGCAACGACCACTGCTGAGAAGAAACGCCGAAAGAAACTCATTTTCACAGTATTGATCGCCTACTCGCCAGAAGGGCTTTGTCATTTTGTTATTATAATATATTGTTACATATATACACATACAATATACTTAGTTATAAAAAAAGCGAAGCTAGAAACAGGTTGGACATGAATGCTTTATTTCATTTACTAGCTTAATCACGGGCTTCGCTCCCCGTGGGAATTTTGGTATGAAAACTATCCTACCGTACCGGGCCTCAAACGATATCCATACAAAATATCATCTAAATCGGTGTAGCCAATCTTGAGTTATAAATAGTGTAACTAACATGACTTTGTTTTATATAAGGTCTAACAAAATATACTGAGACTTATCCGTGATAGGGAACTGTACGGGTCATAGCACGTATAATTCGCAGCGTCAGCGCGTTCACACCGCGTGGCGCTTGCACTAAAAAATCATACCATGGTATAATAAAATAAGGTATTCTCTTCCCGTGACAGCTGATGACGTAGGTGGAACTTGACTACGTCATCAGTTTGATGTGTTGCCACTGTGTGAAATTGAATTACCCGAGCGTAATGCATTTTTGAACTTTATATACCAATTTAGAATTAATAATCCATTATATCAAATTATAAAATATTGCATTGATGAATCACGCGAGAATCGCGAGATACTAAATAGCTAAATTAAGTACTTAATATTTTATTTAATATTTATGAACTAATTGAGAAAGTCCTTAAATTTACTGAAAAGAACAATCAGTGGCAACACTTTGTGACGTAGTCAAGTTCCATCTCGGGAAGAGAATACCTGTTTTATTATACCATGAATCATACAGAGTTCACGTTCACGTCAGCGAGGGTCCGCGAGTGTCGTGCGCTCACATATATTGTATCAATTTATCAGTTATCAATATACGTCTTTTCTATCAGAACTTTCTATCATTTACTATAATTCTCAATATGTCTTGGTAACACACCAAACATGAACCTTTCCCCTAGGAACATATGTCGAAATATGGAAATTATTTTTTAGCTTTCCATACAAACTCGGATCAGCTGATCGGTAAACTTGTCTCTTCTTGTTATATTTAAGAGCTGGGCTCTTGTCGGTGGAGAGCTTTCCATGTCTCTCTTCCTTCCGCTAAGTTCTTAACCTCTATATGTTTTCACGTTTAATTTTTCTTTTATTTGGTCTAAAAATTTTCTTCTGGGTTTTTCCTTCTATTTTTCCTTCCATTATTGTTTCAAAGAACGCATCGTGGCGTAGTAGATGACCGAAAATTTTCCCTCTTCTATTTTCTATAATTTGAATTATTTGTCTTTTCTCTCTCACATCCTCTAGTACCTTCTCATTTATAATTTTTTCTGTCCAACTTATTTTTTTCATATTAAAGGCTAAATATTAATTTGAATATTTCGATATAGAGGTATGTTCTCTGGGGAAAGTTGTACAGTATCATTGACTGAATTTACCCATAAAATAGTTTAAGTATATTTTGTTTGATAGACCTTATATATTGATATTTGTCTGTATGTCAGTTCCCCATAGACGCGCAAGACCCGGAGCTCAGCAAGTACAGCAGCCCCGAGCTGTGCGCCACGGCCGTGCTGGCGGTCGACGTCGGCGGCCGCGGCCGACCCGGCTTCCACGGCGTGCTGCAGGTGAGGCGCCATCTCTGTTCAGACAGACGTAATACAATAGGGGTGACGACGGTCCGAAAAGTGTGATTGTAATTAGTCCTTCTTGTAGATTATCCAAAAATTATGGACCCTTATTTTTCATTTACAAAAAAAGTAATAAATCACAAAGATACGGAGCGTCAAAGTTCCGGAGTGGGGTCTTCGACGTCACACTTAAGTAAAAATCGTGCTTAAGTGTGACGTCACGCGAAATTTCAATGCGCTGTATCTTTGTCATTTTTGGTTTCTTAGAGGAAAGAAAAAATACGTGTACAATATTTTTTAACAATCTAACCGATGTACCAAAAATATTTTTCCATTCGTCATGCCTATTACTAACGTAACAGATACCCAAAGCTATAGAAACGGTTGGAGGGCCCGTAAGTAGGCAAAACTGGAGTTGCGGGTGGGTAGGCACAGCACACAGAGATGGCAGCACACACGACTAGCAAAAAAAGTGACAAAGAAAGTGTTGAATATACTTTAAAAATATTTATTTAATTAGAGTGCAACTTTATTTAAATAATAGTAATAAAAGATTTTAATGTTTTTTTTTACCTATGGTGCCATCTAGTGACTAGTGACAAAGAAATAATTATGTTTATAAGGCTAATGGGTAGGCATGATTTAGGTTTTGAACCATAAGCCAAGCTTCACAAAACTTTTATAGAAATAAAAACAACAGTCATTCGCTAGAGCGAAAGAGTGCGACGGAACGCCGCGGAACCGCCGATGCCGATGCGTTCCGTCGTTCTCTCTCGCTCTAACAAATGACAGTTCTGAGCGACGGAAAAAATTGCCTTCAATAAGAGATAAATTTATCTTACATTGAATACAATGTAAAGGAGACCATTCAGGCGCCATACATTTTTGGGTCCACATGTCAAACTCTGGCTATGGAGGCGGCCAAGATTTCTATTGTTAGTACTACTAATGGCGATCATTTGTTAGTATGGCATGAAACCTGTGGGGTTATTCCACAACTTTTTATTTCCAATTAAAGATTTATTTCTTTCATACTTTTTTTCCAAGTGCCGGCCAGTCTCCGGCGATGCACTAGGTTGTTAGCACTAGTGACGGTGAGCAATTATTACTATGGCATTAAAAGTGTAGGGTTATTCCACAACGATTTATGGGCTTTTGAAAAGTGAACTTTTCACACATTTAAAAAAAAAGTGCCGGCCAAAAGGCGGCCACAATTTCAATTGTGAGCATTACTAATGGCGATCATTTGTTAGTATGGCATGAAACCTGTGGGGTTCTTCCACAACTTTTTATTTCCATTTAAAGATTTATTTCTTTCATACTTTTTTCCCAAGTGCCGGCCAGATTCCGGCGATGCACTAGGTTGTTAGCATTAGTGACGGTGAGCAATTATTACTATGGCATTAAAAGTGTAGGGTTATTCCACAACGATTTATGGGCTTTTGAAAAGTGAACTTTTCATACATTTAAAAAAAAAGTGCCGGCCAAAAGGCGGCCACAATTTCAATTGTGAGCATTACTAATGGCGATCATTTGTTAGTATGGCATGAAACCTGTGGGGTTATTCCACAACTTTTTATTTCCAATTAAAGATTTATTTCTTTCATACTTTTTTTCCAAGTGCCGGCCAGTCTCCGGCGATGCACTAGGTTGTTAGCACTAGTGACGGTGAGCAATTATTACTATGGCATTAAAAGTGTAGGGTTATTCCACAACGATTTATGGGCTTTTGAAAAGTGAACTTTTCACACATTTAAAAAAAAAGTACCGGCCAGAAGGCGGCCACAATTCCAATTGTTAGCATTACTAATGGCGATCATTTGTTAGTATGGCATGAAACCTGTGGGGTTATTCCACAACTTTTTATTTCCATTTAAAGATTTATTTCTTTCATACTTTTTTCCCAAGTGCCGGCCAGATTCCGGCGATGCACTAGGTTGTTAGCATTAGTGACGGTGAGCAATTATTACTATGACATTAAAAGTGTAGGGTTATTCCACAACGATTTATGGGCTTTTGAAAAGTGAACTTTTCATACATTTAAAAAAAAAGTGCCGGCCAAAAGGCGGCCACAATTTCAATTGTGAGCATTACTAATGGCGATCATTTGTTAGTATGGCATGAAACCTGTGGGGTTCTTCCACAACTTTTTATTTCCATTTAAAGATTTATTTCTTTCATACTTTTTTCCCAAGTGCCGGCCAGATTCCGGCGATGCACTAGGTTGTTAGCATTAGTGACGGTGAGCAATTATTACTATGGCATTAAAAGTGTAGGGTTATTCCACAACGATTTATGGGCTTTTGAAAAGTGACCTTTTCATACATTTAAAATAAAAGTGCCGGCCAAAAGGCGGCCATAATTTCAATTGTTAGCATTACTAATGGTGATCATTTGTTAGTATGGCATGAAACCTGCGGGGTTATTCCACAACTTTTTATTTCCAATTAAAGATTTATTTCTTTCATACTTTTTTCCCAAGTGCCGGCCAGATTCCGGCGATGCACTAGGTTGTTAGCATTAGTGACGGTGAGCAATTATTACTATGACATTAAAAGTGTAGGGTTATTCCACAACGATTTATGGGCCTTTGAAAAGTGAACTTTTCATACATTTAAAAAAAAAGTGCCGGCCAGAAGGCGGCCACAATTCCAATTGTTAGCATTACTAATGGCGATCATTTGTTAGTATGGCATGAAACCTGTAGGGTTATTCCACAACTTTTTATTTCCATTTAAAGATTTATTTCTTTCATACTTTTTTCCCAAGTGCCGGCCAGATTCCGGCGATGCACTAGGTTGTTAGCACTAGTGACGATGAGCAATTATTACTATGGCATTAAAAGTGTAGGGTTATTCCACAAGGATTTATGGGCTTTTGAAAAGTGAACTTTTCACACATTTAAAAAAAAAGTGCCGGCCAGAAGGCGGCCACAATTCCAATTGTTAGCATTACTAATGGCGATCATTTGTTAGTATGGCATGAAACCTGTGGGGTTATTCCACAACCAAGTGGGTCATTTGCAATAGAACTTGCAAGAGGGCTATAGGCATCAGAAGTGCAGGAGATGGATGGAAGGGACCTAGTTATTTTGAGATGCCGTCTGCAATCAAGGCATATTTCATCAAAAACGTATTACACTTATATTGCCTTCGATCCAATATTAAATGGGAGACAGGCTATTCCCCACTATTACTGCACCTGTCCTATAGGCAAACGCACGGTAGGTTGCTGTTCCCATACAATGACCGTTGTATGGTACATGGGGTATGCACGCCATGAGCCTCATATTAAAATACCAGCCGAAGGCCATCATAAGTTAAGAAGGGAACATCATAGTTTCACTAGATGCTGTTTAGACTTCGTTTACTTTGCCCTTCCCCAAAGATTTAAAAATAATGATAAAAAGCGGACTACACTCATCACCATCACAATATCAGCCACAGGAAGTCCACTGCTGGACATAAGTCTCCCCCAAGGATTTCCAAAACATTACATACTACATTCAGTTCAGCGTTTTCCTGGAACCTTGCATAGGTCGTCTTACTACCTTGTAGTTGGGTGCCCTACGATACAATTGGAATTGTGGCTGCCTTCTGACCGGCACTTTTTTTTTATGTATGAAAAGTTCACTATTCAAAAGCCCATAAATCGTTGTGGAATAACCCTACACTTTTAATGCTATAGTAATAATTGCTCACCGTCACTAGTGCTAACAACCTAGTGCATCGCCGGAATCTGGCCGGCACTTGGGAAAAAAGTATGAAAGAAATAAATCTTTAAATGGAAATAAAAAGTTGTGGAATAACCCCACAGGTTTCATGCCATACTAACAAATGATCGCCATTAGTAATGCTAACAATTGGAATTGTGGCCGCCTTCTGGCCGGCACTTTTTTTTTAAATGTGTGAAAAGTTCACTTTTCAAAAGCCCATAAATCGTTGTGGAATAACCCTACACTTTTAATGCCATAGTAATAATTGCTCACCGTCACTAGTGCTAACAACCTAGTGCATCGCCGGAATCTGGCCGGCACTTGGGAAAAAAGTATGAAAGAAATAAATCTTTAAATGGAAATAAAAAGTTGTGGAATAACCCCACAGGTTTCATGCCATACTAACAAATGATCGCCATTAGTAGTACTAACTATTGACTTCATGGCCGCCTGACAGCTCGAACTTTGACTTTGGGCCCAATTTGAATTTTCTCCTTTATCTCTTTTTCAAATATTATTTTAGTGCAAAAGCTAAAAACTACTAGCGTTTCGGAACGACCACTGCTGGGAAGATTACGCTATGTTTTCGTTTTCAGCACGAGAAACAGATCCAGAAATCGGAGCTGGAGTCCATAGAGCTGCCCGCGCCCGCGCCCGCGCCGGTCGACAACGACGTGAAGTCCGAGCACGGCTTCTCGGACTTCGAGGACAACATCGCCTTGACCGAGTTCAGGTATCGCAGATACACGTCTTTCTCCCCAACGGGGTGGACTGTGGTGTCACTACACCACTTGGCTCATGCGCAAAACGTCTCTTTCGCAAAATGTCCCCTAGTCGTAAAACGTCTTTTTCGCAGAAGGTTTCTTTCGCAGAATGTCTCTCTCGCAAAAGGTCTCTTTCGCAACTGAGACGCTAGTCCGACACTACAACACTACGATTTTACAACAGCACGCTATTCCGTTAGTGCTTTATGACTAGTCCGGCACTCCGCCATGACGTTAGGTCGACATTGACGAAATGTGGGTTTTTAATTTGCCTGTAAAATAATAGATGGTATTAAGAATGTCAATTCCACTTAACATCGGTTGGAATACGTAGTTCCGTTTTTTTAATTTGCCTGGCAAATTAGTTTGAGGAGTCCCGGCGGGAGCGCGTATTGGGCGTGGTCCGCACTTGGATAGGTGACCACTAGTGGCTTCAAAACATCTTGAGCTCCTCCGTGCTTCGGAAGGCACGTATAAGCCGTTGGTCCCGGCTGTTATCATTGTATGGCAGTCGTCAAGCTAAGTCAGATGCCTTTAAGCAGCCTGAAAAATCTGACACCAGTGTTGGCTACTTACACACACGAAAAACAAACAAACTGGTCCTAAACAGGCCGCTGATGATGACGCACATATCTAATTTTAATATCAATATAATGAGGCGTTTTCCAGTGAAAAAAAAATGAGGTTAAAAACATTGTCAACAGATGGCGCTTATGAGTTTGAAATCGTTCCGTCAAAAATGAAAGAGGCCGTTTGGTTCAATACTTGTAGTAAATTTGTAATTAATTAACCAATCTTGTATTTTGCTATTATTTAAGTAAAAAAATACATATTTACAAACAATAATATATTTTTAACTGAATTTAATAAAATAAATATATTAAATATTCCAAAACGTAGTGATTATATTCTCTTTGATGCCAAAGACAAACTCTCACCATGAACATTTTATATGAATTAGACATTGACAGATCTATTTATGTGATTGCTGGCGGCATCTATGTCACGTGAAGGAACTAATTTTTTTTTTAAAGAAAACGCCTCATTGTGAGTTGACGTTTTTGGAGAAAATGCTGCATACAGTTTGTAACCGTTTCTTCTGTACTTGCGCTTAGGAAGCGGCAGTAAACTTAGCTGTAAGTAAATGATCCGACGTCAACATTTACCTTTTAAGAGATCAAAAGAAATAGAAAAAAAGTGACAATTATCAAGTGATACAAATAACCAAATGCTTTTGACTTTGACTTTGACTTTTAAGACGTGTCGCTTCACTTGCAGGTCGCCGGTGAACCAGATCACTGATGAGGATATCAAGAGCTTCTTCCAGGACACCGCTGCGCCCGCGGAAGAAAAGGAGGCCCGGGAAGAAAGGCCGAGGAAGAAGAAGAAGGTCAGGAAAGTGAAGGCTAAGAAGAAGAACAGGTAAAGTACATACATACTCATCATCATCAGGTCTTTTTGTCTCCACTGCAGGAGCACGACCCTCTGTACTACCAGAGCCACACTTGATCAGAGCAGCCAGAGGACTTACCCTACACTCCTCGCTGGCCAGGCGGTTTTTAGAGGTCTTGTTGATGTTTATACACCAGATATGTATTGTTTGTTTGTTTGTTTGTTTGTTTGTTTATAAAGCTTTATTGTACACAACAAAGAACACAGATACAAATCAGAAAAGTAAACATACAACGGCGGACTTATCCCATATTATTATGTATATACCATTATATTATGTATATACCAGATATATATGTTTATATACCAGAGCCGTACTGGGCCAGAGCAGAGGACTTGGCCTACACTCTCCTCGCTGGCTGAAGGGAGGTCTCATTGATGTTTATAAGCTTCAATTTAAACTTACTGAACAGAAGTATTTCTCTTCCATGCTGGTCTGGGTGTGAAATGGCTTAGAGAGAAAGAGGGACTTTGTATGTATGAATTTATTTTGAGTTAACTGCTTTAAGCTAAAGTGCGTTAAAACAGAGGACGGAAATTCCAAAAATTCGTTTAAATAGTGTGCGTACAATGTGACATCTAGCGGCGGCTAATCGAATCACTTATTGAAAGGGAGGTTTCCTCCTCTGCCTCCGTGGTGTAGTGGTTAGAGCGTTTGGCTCATACCCGGAGGTCGCGGGTTCGATTCCCAGCGGGGGCATCGACTTTGTGTTGTTGTCCTAGTTTGGTTAGGACATTGTAGGCTGATCACCTGATTGTCCGATAAGTAAGATGATCCGTGCTTCGGAGGGCACGTTAAGCCGTCGGTCCCGGTCACTGTCTTTGACATTGGTCGTTACCTAAAACCATGTCAGAGGCCTTTAAGGCGGTTTAAAAACTCTGACACTAGTGTTAGTCACTAACACACACGATAAGAAGAAGGGAGGTTTCAAAAAGTGATCTTGTATATGTCATGTACTTGATGCTATAAAACAAGTTTGATAGTACTAGGTACATAATGCAATGCAAGCCATATAGATGGCGCTTGTGTTTAACAGTAGGAGAAAAAAAAACTTACTCTCATAACACTCAGTACCTGGGCGACCGAGCTTTGTTCGGTTATTTCTCAAACATAAACAATTTTTTTTCAAATTGTCTTAAAACAATTAGAAGCTATATATAAACTTGAACATAAAAAAAACAAAATCAAGTCACCGAGTGGGTTTCGAACCCGTAACACTGTTTTGTTGCCGTCCGCGTCTTAAACCGCTGGGCCAGACGGATAGTGGGCGGCAGGACGAAATTAGCGACCATATTCTGCGTGGAAAGAAAAACGCATGAAAACTCGAAAACACGGGTTTTCCAAACATAAGACTAATCTAGATCAAATTTCACCGAAATCTTTAAAGCCGTTTCTGAGATCACAGAAATAAATTTATTTATATATGTACATTCAAATAAATAAATATACAAGAATTGCTCGTTTAAAGGTATAAGATATACAAATAAATACAGATACATAATCGACGAGCCGAGTTAGGTAGGTACCGAGCGCGGTTTCCAAACATTCCGATTCCAAACAATTTAATTTATCTTTGTAATTAATAAGTATTTTGCTGGTTTCATACTATTTGACGTCACGTGTGATCATGATTCATTATGTTCTTCAGTATGACCCATTATTTACCAGTCAGCCTGTATAATGTGGGTACTGTCAATTTGCCCACAGTGAAGTGAAGAGTGAAGAAGAGGAAGCTCCCGCGAAGACGTCGGTCCGAAAGGCGGTGGAGGTGGACCCGGAGAAGATACGGGTGGTGACGCTCAACCCGGAGGAGCAGGTCAAGCAGCGGGAGGTGAGTGGAGGGGGGGGGGGGGGCGAAATTGTGACGTCACTTTACTTCAACATGACGCTTCTTTCGAGTCGATTATCTGTACAATTAAAATATAAGCCGTCTTATTATAAAGCCCAGACTAACTTTGTTACTAGGTTTAAACCATTATCCGCCCAAATCAAGTTGACATTTATTAAAGTGAAACTAACTCATCTGTCAACGTCAAATTGATTTCGGTGGAAATTGATTTAAACTTAGTAACGAAGTTAGCCAGTTAGAAACGGAACATAGGCTATGATAGATCACTATAATAAAGTTAAATTAACTGAAAATAAACAAAAAGATATTAACATTTCCATACTAAAGTGTGCAGTTGTGTAGGAATGTTGTATTTTTAAAATTATTCTATTATTTATTAAATCTTTATTGCCCATAATGGTACAAAAGGTGGACTTAATGCTAACGCATTCTCTACCAGTCAGCCTTTAGGAAAAACAGAAATAAATTTATTAGCGATAGACGCTTAAAGATATATATATATATATAATAAACTATATTATATATATAATAAAATTAAATAAACAATACATATACATAGATAAACATTATTAATACATACATTAATAAACATACATAATATAAAATATAAAAACAGTTTAAGATAATGATTTGATTAGTTCTGCTGCAACAAATTAGCAAAAAGGTGCGTGTGGACTTTCTTCTTAAATAGATACCTATTTGAGATACTTTTTATTTCAGTATATTTTCTATACTGATCAAGTATAGCCCGTGGTTTGAGTTATTACGGGTATGTCCCTTCTACGTCGTATAACGTGTAACAAAATATACTGAACCTATATTAAGGGTATTCAGTGCATGATACTGAACAACTTTTCCCAAGAAACATATGTATATCGAAATATGAAAGATATTCATTTATTGAGAACTCTTTTAAAAAATCAAAGTTAATCAAAATGCACCTTGTATATTTTTAAGCATTCTGAATTTACTTGAAACAAATATTTTTGTTTGTTTATCGCTGATGTTTCGATCGGGTTACATCGGCCGTGATCGGAAATTGTACTGAATCCCCCATTAAAAAGTTGTAGTTGATTAAAAAGCACCTTAAGGTATTTTTAAGCATTCTGAATTTACTCGAAGTCCGAAACAAACTTTTTTTGAAGTGAAAACTTCTTTAGCGGCGTTGTGCACTTTTTTTGGAATGGGTAAAAAGTTTTAAACTCGCGTCAGGACACGTGGCCTGATCGAAAATTCGTAAGACGGCGCAGGGCGCTTGCGCGAATGTTCGTGTGTGTTTATGTTACAGCGTGCTACGCGCATCCATGGATGGTGACAGCTGATGGCTCGACCGTCTGTGTAGTGGCCATACTGCTGTGTATTTGAAAATGATTTTGTTGAGATTGAATTTGGTCATGCTTGTGACATTTGTGACAGACTGAGGTTTAGAAAAGATTTGAAATATTTTATACTCATAACTAAAGCAATTCGTGCAAAATTATTCCCTAACCATTCCAAAATATCAAAATGCACAACGTTAATATTCAAGTTTTCACTTCTGCCGGCACTCCCAGAGTGCAACCCGTCGTTTTTTTTGTATATTTTTCCCTCATGTTTCGATCGGGTTGCAGGAGGAGAGCAAGGCGGGGCTGAAGTTCCCGTTCCAGTGCCACCTGTGCCACAAGGGGTTCAACTTCTCCGCCAAGCTGGACAACCACATGGGCAAGCATAGTCCCGTGAGTAGTTCTATACTTGGCCAGAGCTGCCAGAGGTCTTGGCCTACACTCTCCACGCTGGCCAGACGGGTTGGAGAGGTCTCATTGATGTTTATAAGCTTTGTTTAACTTGTATTCCCAAAGTCGCCTTCTACGACATCCACGGGAGGTCTTGGAGTGGCCCTATTCTACTCTGCCGGAAACCACACGGCGTAATACATGTTGTACTGTCCTGTTATACGCAATGACACTCCCAAAAGCACTCAACACTTCTATTATTGCACGCCTCATAAGCGAAGCGTTGAGGTGGGTACTACTGTCACTTCGCGCAAAACATTTGATTTTTCAAACTTAAAATGTCTTTATGTATCATACATTGCACTTGTAAGATAATATACACACACATATTAAAAAAAAAAAAACACTATTTTTAACACTCATGATATTTTTGATGTCATTTTTGTTATTTAAACTAGTTCAAAAACAGTTCAAAAAAGTTTTGTCTTGGACGTCCGTGTGTCTGTATGTGCGGAGGCTTTTCTTGTTAACACGATAACGACCGAAATACTTTACTAATCGAGTCTTTTTTTTTCTCTTACGCTTGAGTATGCTCAGGAATAGAACCCTTTCATTTTTCAGGGTCTGATTCGATGTGGTTTAATTGTTATTAAATAAACAAATAAAAAAAAAAAGAATATCGACTGTTCTTCATAGTTTTAGTATATAATGGGTAAGAATTAAAAAAAAAAATTATGGACCCTTTGAGGCGTTCTTTTTTGGATTTTCCAAACTTATTTAGATATCGGCTTGCCAGCTAACACTCAACGTCTTGCCGCCACGCGGTCGCCATTCGAACTGGTCGCCGCTGTGTTGCCATCTATCGGCCCGCGTTAGTGTTGCCCAAGACGACAAAATAATATCTAATTATTTCTTGATTATATTTATATAGTACCTGGGTGACCGAGCTTTGCTCGGTCGGTTACATTTCAAACAATAACTACATTTTTTTAAACTTGTGTAAAAACAGTACAAAATAAAAAAGAATATATAAACTTGAACATAAAAAAAAGAAAGTAAGTCACCGAGTGGGATTCGAACCCGTAACACTTTCTAGCGGTCAGCATCCTTAACCACTGAGCTAAGCGGATGGCGGCCGGCGCCACGAAATTAGCAACAATATTCTGCGTGGAAAGAAAAACTCATGTAAACTCGAAAACATGCGTTTCCCCAAACATAAGACTAATCTAGATCGATTGTTTACCCCCTAAAACCCCCTTATACCAATTTTCAGCGAAATCGTTAGAGCCGTTTTCGAGATCACAGAAATGTATAAATATATAAATAAATAAATATACAAGAATTGCTCGTTTAAAGGTATAAGATTTACCATGTGTGTACACTACATTATTTATTTACTATGTGCGTACACTACACATGTTGTTGTCATGCCTACCCATCGTCATATAAACATTATTATTTCTTTTCCTTGTAACTAGATGGCGTTTTAAGGTAAAAATTAAAACATACAAACTTGAGAGGTGTCAAGGGACACCCGGATGGAACGAAGTTCCTTTCAATTAATTAGGAGAGAGAGACAGACTGAGAAACACGCGCACGCCGCACGGCTTACAACTATAGCAAAAAGTGTCGTTACAACTTTTGGTCTTAATTTTTTCCGTCTAGCCTCCTTTCGTAACGCGCGATAAGGAACTTCGTTCCAAAAATCTTTTGTAACTATTAATTAAATAAAGTAGTACTCTAATTAGTTAAATAAGACTTATTTGAAATGCAATATATTTTTTAAAAGTATATTCAACACTTTCTTCGTCACCTTTTTGGCTAGTCGTGTGTGCTGCCATCTCTGAGAGGCTCCCCCGCAACTCCAGTTTTGCGTGCTTACAAATCTCCAATCGTTTCTATGGCGTTGGGTATCTGTTACGTTAGTAATTATATTATCTTTGTTGTTTTCTATGAAGCTTGGGCTTGAAATTAGACTTTTAACCAAATTCTAGTCCAATGGGGAAGGCATGAAAATTTTAACAACGCCTGAATCTTTTTAGGGTTCTGTACCCGATTCGCACTAGGTCGGTTATTTTAGTGTTAAGAAAAACATTTCTATTTTTATACAGCCTGGTGACAGACAGACGGACAGACAGCGAAGTCTTAGTAATAGGGTCCCGTTTTTACCCTTTGGTTGCGGAACCATAATAAAAAAAGAAAAGATTTTTCTTTTTATCCCGAAGGTTGACTGGTAGAGAATGCTATTAGCATTAAGTCTGCCTTTTGTACCATATTGTTTTGGTAAATAAAGTTTAAATAAAATAAATTAAAAGAAGTGTGTATTTTTTTTAATTTGCTGCGGTTGTTCATGGACCGCTGTATAAAACAAGTATCCTATATGCAGTCGCTAGTAAAATGATCAAGGAGATCTATCTTTAGCTGCCACTGTCGGTTGCAGTCCCGCGGGCCGTTCCCGTGCACGCTGTGCCACATGTACCTGCCCACGGCGTACAGCCACACGAGAGATCTATCTTTAGCTGTTACTGTATGCAGCACTGTCGGTTGCAGTCCCGCGGGCCGTTCCCGTGCACGCTGTGCCACATGTACCTGCCCACGGCGTACAGCCACACGAGAGATCTATCTTTAGCTATTACTGTATGCAGCACTGTCGGTTGCAGTCCCGCGGGCCGTTCCCGTGCACGCTGTGCCACATGTACCTGCCCACGGCGTACAGCCACACGAGAGATCTATCTTTAGCTATTACTGTATGCAGCACTGTCGGTTGCAGTCCCGCGGGCCGTTCCCGTGCACGCTGTGCCACATGTACCTGCCCACGGCGTACAGCCACACGAGAGATCTATCTTTAGCTGTTACTGTATGCAGCACTGTCGGTTGCAGTCCCGCGGGCCGTTCCCGTGCACGCTGTGCCACATGTACCTGCCCACGGCGTACAGCCACACGAGAGATCTATCTTTAGCTGTTACTGTATGCAGCACTGTCGGTTGCAGTCCCGCGGGCCGTTCCCGTGCACGCTGTGCCACATGTACCTGCCCACGGCGTACAGCCACACGAGAGATCTATCTTTAGCTGCCACTGTACACAGCACTGTCGGTTGCAGTCCCGCGGGCCGTTCCCGTGCACGCTGTGCCACATGTACCTGCCCACGGCGTACAGCCACACGAGAGATCTATCTTTAGCTGTTACTGTATGCAGCACTGTCGGTTGCAGTCCCGCGGGCCGTTCCCGTGCACGCTGTGCCACATGTACCTGCCCACGGCGTACAGCCACACGAGAGATCTATCTTTAGCTGCCACTGTACGCAGCACTGTCGGTTGCAGTCCCGCGGGCCGTTCCCGTGCACGCTGTGCCACATGTACCTGCCCACGGCGTACAGCCACACGAGAGATCTATCTTTAGCTACCACTGTACGCAGCACTGTCGGTTGCAGTCCCGCGGGCCGTTCCCGTGCACGCTGTGCCACATGTACCTGCCCACGGCGTACAGCCACAGCGTGCACGCGCTCATCCACACGCGCCGCTACGAGTGCGTGCCGTGCGGCCGCCGCATGATCGACCGGACCTCCATCCTGGACCACTACAAGTAAGTGCCCATCATATGTCTTATGGGATTCTTCTATGGGGGAGTGCAGCTGATATACAGACTATTTTTATTTTGCAAAAAAGGGCAATTCGTTTTATTTACGGTTTAGGATCAAGAGACTCCCTAAGAGATTTTTTTAAGAAAATTGATATACTTACTGTACCATCCCAGTACATATTTGAAAATATAATGTATGTAAAGAAAAATATTGCCTTGTTTAATAAAGTGGGTGATTTTACGGATAGAAACTTACGTAATATAAATGATTTATTTACTCCGTCCTATAGGCTGAAAACAGTTAGTAAGTCGTTTATGGGAAACTGTATAAAGTTTTATAATAAATTGCCAGAATCGGTTCTTAGTATGCCAGATAGAAAATTTAAAGTTTATGTTAAGAAAGTACTCTGTGATAAAGCTTATTACGGAACCGATGATTACCTTATAAATTGATTTGATTTGATTTGATTTGATTAGAGACAAAAATGTCTGGCTTGAGCTTGGCGCGGGTCCCTCTTAAAGGTTTCTATTTGTACATTCACAAATGTCATAATTTAAGAACATTCTGTACATGTTTTAGTACAAAATTTACAAATTGACATTAATTTTAAACTTGACATCATGCTTAATTAATAATTATGACATAACAATGTATTCTCAGTCCACATATCTAATTTTAATACCAGTATAATTGTAAGTTGACGTTATTGGAGAAAATGCTGCAGTACAGTTTGTTACCGTTTCTTCTGTACTTGCGCTTAGGAAGCGGCAGTAAACTTAGCTATAAGTAAATGATCTGACGTCAACATTTACCTTATAAGAAATCGAAAGGAAAATAAGTGACAATTATCAAGTGATACAAATATCCAAAGATAAATAAATGAATTTGACTTTTGACCCATCGTATTCAGTGAAATCTCACCGACAAATGACATGATTCAGATTCTCGCCTAACCTCTACTCTATAGCGGGAGCGAGTTTGACCGCCACGTTGGGAAGATTTCACACCAGGAGGGGAGGGGACGGGGAGGGAAGGGGGGAGGAGGAGCAATGTTTATCATGTTTTTTTTTTTTTTTAATTGTCAGACATAGATTGCCTCAGACGGCATTTCCTACTCCACCGGGCAAGGTTTGAGGAGCGAGCCAGAGGCCTGGCTTCCTATATTTATAAACTACTAGCAGCAGCAAAGGGTTCCCAAGAGGGAAACCTCGGATTTGGGCGCACTAGGGATTTTATACGCTAGAGATTTTAAGTTTTATCATGGGAAGTCGTATATATGCAACCGAATGCAGGAACTCTGATATCGAGATTTAGGATACCGTCAGCGCCATCTCGTATGCTACTTATGAACTAATTCCATGTCTTTATTATTTATCAGTAGTTCTATCGATTTGCGCGGGGAGACAAACAGCTGGTACATTTAACGTTTTTCTTTTGACCCAGATAAGCATGTAAAAACTTTTTGTAAATCTCGAAACCGCGAAAACCAATGGCATTCTTTTTAAACATTTCTTTGTTTCAGATCGCAGCACGAAGGGCAGCTGACGTTGTACACCTGCAACCTTTGCGGCAAGGTGTCCAAGTAAGTGGTAAATCCATGTAGGTGGTGACGACTCTGTGCCTTGTGTTCAGCATGTCACGCTGTGACACCGGAAGTCCTAAGTTCGATCCTCGGTCAGGTCAAGGTGGAAAATGATGTTTTTCAGACTGACCTGGGTCTTGGATGTTTATCTAAATATGTATTAGTTATAAAATATAATATAGTTGAGTTAGTATCCCATTTTCACGTCACAGCAACCGGCCGGGTGACGTCACAGCAACCGCGTCTGCCAACAACTAGTCATTTGGTCATAACTTCGTAAATTTTTATCGTATAACGAAATTTTTTGCACTGGATGTTATGGATTTCTTAGCTCTTTAAATCTATAACGTCTAACAAAATATACTGAGACTTAAAAACTTTTAAAGGTGAATTCAGTCCGTGATACTGAACAACTTTCCCAAAGGAACATATATCGAAAAATATTTTTCGGCCTTCCGTACAAGTTCTGAGTTTGTATGGAAATATTTTTGAAGTGAAAACTTCTTTAGCGGCGTTGTGCACTTTTTTTGGAATGGGTAAAAAGTTTTAAACTCGCGTCAGGACACGTGGCCTGATCGAAAATTCGTAAGACGGCGCAGGGCGCTTGCGCGAATGTTCGTGTGTGTTTATGTTACAGCGTGCTACGCGCATCCATGGATGGTGACAGCTGATGGCTCGACCGTCTGTGTAGTGGCCATACTGCTGTGTATTTGAAAATGATTTTGTTGAAAATGAATTTGGTCATGCTTGTGACATTTGTGACAGACTGTGGTTCAGAAAAGATTTGAAATATTTTATACTGATAATTAAAGCAATTCGTGCAAAATTATTCCCTAACCATTCCAAAATATCAAAAATGCACAACGTTAATATTCAAGTTTTCACTTCTGCCGGCACTCCCAGAGTGCAACCCGTCGTTTTTTTTATATATTTTGATATATGTTCCTTGGGGAAAGTTGCTCAGTATCACGGACTGTATTACAATAGTTTACACCCCTTACAATAGTTTGAGTATATTTTGTTAGACCCAGTATATTCTCTACAAAATTGGTTATAAGTCCTAACTTGTATTGCATTTGGCAGCAACAGCAAGACTCACCGCGGCCACATGCGCAACCACCACTCCGGCGACCGGCCCAAGTGCGACCGCTGCGGGAAGAGCTTCGTCAACAAGGACTCGCTCGCGGAGCACCAGCAGTGAGTGCTTTGAGCTCATCTACTGTCTCTCTCTCTCTCTCTCTCCCCCCAAGTGCGACCGCTGCGGGAAGAGCTTCGTCAACAAGGACTCGCTCGCGGAGCACCAGCAGTGAGTGCTTTGAGCTCATCTACTGTCTCTCTCTCTCTCTCTCTCCCCCCAAGTGCGACCGCTGCGGGAAGAGCTTCGTCAACAAGGACTCGCTCGCGGAGCACCAGCAGTGAGTGCTTTGAGCTCATCTACTGTCTCTCTCTCTCTCTCTCTCCCCCCAAGTGCGACCGCTGCGGGAAGAGCTTCGTCAACAAGGACTCGCTCGCGGAGCACCAGCAGTGAGTGCTTTGAGCTCATCTACTGTCTCTCTCTCTCTCTCTCTCCCCCCAAGTGCGACCGCTGCGGGAAGAGCTTCGTCAACAAGGACTCGCTCGCGGAGCACCAGCAGTGAGTGCTTTGAGCTCATCTACTGTCTCTCTCTCTCTCTCTCTCCCCCCAAGTGCGACCGCTGCGGGAAGAGCTTCGTCAACAAGGACTCGCTCGCGGAGCACCAGCAGTGAGTGCTTTGAGCTCATCTACTGTCTCTCTCTCTCTCTCTCTCCCCCCAAGTGCGACCGCTGCGGGAAGAGCTTCGTCAACAAGGACTCGCTCGCGGAGCACCAGCAGTGAGTGCTTTGAGCTCATCTACTGTCTCTCTCTCTCTCTCTCTCCCCCCAAGTGCGACCGCTGCGGGAAGAGCTTCGTCAACAAGGACTCGCTCGCGGAGCACCAGCAGTGAGTGCTTTGAGCTCATCTACTGTCTCTCTCTCTCTCTCTCTCCCCCCAAGTGCGACCGCTGCGGGAAGAGCTTCGTCAACAAGGACTCGCTCGCGGAGCACCAGCAGTGAGTGCTTTGAGCTCATCTACTGTCTCTCTCTCTCTCTCTCTCCCCCCAAGTGCGACCGCTGCGGGAAGAGCTTCGTCAACAAGGACTCGCTCGCGGAGCACCAGCAGTGAGTGCTTTGAGCTCATCTACTGTCTCTCTCTCTCTCTCTCTCTCTCTCCCCAAGTGCGACCGCTGCGGGAAGAGCTTCGTCAACAAGGACTCGCTCGCGGAGCACCAGCAGTGAGTGCTTTGAGCTCATCTACTGTCTCTCTCTCTCTCTCTCTCTCTCTCTCTCTCTCCCCCCAAGTGCGACCGCTGCGGGAAGAGCTTCGTCAACAAGGACTCGCTCGCGGAGCACCAGCAGTGAGTGCTTTGAGCTCATCTACTGTCTCTCTCTCTCTCTCCCCAAGTGCGACCGCTGCGGGAAGAGCTTCGTCAACAAGGACTCGCTCGCAAAGCACCAGCAGTGAGTGCTTTGAGCTCATTTACTATCTCTCTCTCTCTCTGTTTCATTGTTACGTTTATAAGGTCTAACAAAATATACTGAAACAATTTTAATGAACTCGATACGTGATACTGAACAAATTTCCCCAAGAAACATACGACGAAATATGAGCCGTGTGGTTTCCGGTAGAGTAGAATAGCGACACTCCAAGTCTTCCCGTGGATGTCGTAGAAGGCGACTTAAGGAAACAAGCTAAACAAAGCTTATAAACATCAACAGAACCCCTTCCACTCGTCTGTCCAGCGAGGAGAGTGTAGGACAAATCTTCTGGCTGCTCTGGCCAAGTAGGGCTCTAACAGTACAGAGAGGGTGGTGCTCCTGCAGTGGAGACTAAAAATACCCGATGAAGATGATACAAACACGGAAAATCATCGGAATCGTCAAAAATTACGATACGTGTTCCTTGGGGAAAGTTGTTCAGTATCATGGACTGAATTCACCCTTTCAGTATATTTAGTTAGACTTTATATTCATAGACACAGGTATGGCACTTCATATGCCTTTTACTACTACACAAACGAAACTGTACATCCGTGCACACGTCGATGTGTGCGTGTTCGCCCCCCAACACTCGGCAAGGCGAGAGCGGGGGAGTGCGGGGACGGGGACGCATATAGTACCTGGGTGACCGAGCTTTTGCTCGGTCGGTTACATCTCAAACATTAACTAATTTTTTTTACTTGTCTAAAAACAGTACAAATTTTTTTTTTATATAAACTTAAACAAAAAAAAAACAAAAGTAAGTCACCGAGTGGGATTCGAACCCGTAACACTCTTTCTAGCGGTCAGCATCCTTAACCACTGAGCTAAGCCGATGGCGGCTGGCGCGCCCAAATTAGCGACCATATTATGCGTGGAAAGAAAAACGAATGAAAACTCAAAAACACGCGTTTTCCCAAACATAAGACTAATCTAGATCGATTGTTTACCCCCAAAAACCCCCATATACCAATTTTCAGCGAAATCGTTAGAGCCGTTTTCGAGATCACAGAAATTTATAAATAAATATATATAAATACAAGAATTGCTCGTTTAAAGGTATAAGATTAATTCTGAAGTATAGATACCGTGTGCTGCGACTTCGACCTGTGACTAGGGTTACCATCTCGAAAAAAAGGCAGACGCTGCGGAAGTTTAGTGTTAGATAGTTGTGGTGATATATCGTGTTACTACACCATGCTCATCAGACAAACATATACAGGGTGACTGGTAAATAACGTTACGTACCCAAGGGGAGCACTCAATATTTGATTCTCATTCCAAAGCACTGACCTCCATATATACAAGTACGCTGGACCTATGATTAGCCGGGCCATAGTGAGGCGATTTGATTTTCGCCATTTTGGCGCTGATCGTAGGCATTCGTAGCAGTGGGTGGGAACGGAACTAATATGACAGATGGGACAATGACATCGATAAAAGTCATTTCCGTATTAGTTATGTCAGATTTAGTTCTCTTCCCACGCATTGGGGGCGCTTCAAATAGGCACAATAAAGAGCTGTCATTTCTAAGGGTATCATAGGTCCAGCGTACTTGTTTATATGGAGGTCAGTGTTCCAAAGTATAAAATATAGGTGCTTTCAAGTTGACCAAATTATCCAATAAAAACAAGCGATTACAGGCGGTTTAACAACGAGCCAAGAAGTAGGTAGGTACTTAAGTACTCTGAAAGCGTAGCGAGCGCGCGGTTTCCAAACATTCCGAGACGCTAATTCGATTACATTTTTCTTTGTAATTATTATTTTATTGGTTTAATATTTTTTGACGTTACGTGTGATCATATACACTATGTCCTTAAGTATGACACGTGGTTTACCAGTCAGCCTGTAGAAATGTCTGTGTGTGTTCCAGGATCCACGACGGCATAAAGAACTACGAGTGCTCGGTGTGTGGGAAGCGGTTTAGGACGCGGACGCAGATCAAGCATCATCAGTTGAAGCATTCCGACGCCAAAGACTACTACTGCGTGGAGTGTGACGTCAGGTGAGGGTGCTAACGTGCCTGCTGAGGCACGCTAACTAAATCAAGCATCACCAGCTGAAGAGGACTACTACTGCGTGCTGCAGACCCGCTCCTGAAGTAACCTATGTGTTAATCCAGGGTGTCAGCTTCCTGCATACCCGATTTTATCAAAATTGGTCCAACCTTTTGCGCGTTAAGATGTAACAAACTTTCGCCTTCGAATATTACAAGCTTTTATTTAATTTCTGTTATGTTGTGTGTCATTAAATCTTGTAAGTTAAATTTGACCCACTTCCCGGTTTCTGACAATGCAATATTATAAAGACCAGCAGCTGATCTGATGATGGAGCCGGAGGATGGCCATAGGAACTCTGTAACGAAACGACGCAATTCCATCGAGATTGGGCTCGTTTGATTCTTCTTGAGTAGAGTCTTTAGATAAAAACTTGTTTAAAAAAAAAATTGGTTGTTTGTAAAGTAGGTTTACGATCGAGATGTTTACGTGATAACGTCGTTTCACGGAATGACTGGCAGCGCTCGAGATGAGACGGGAGATCGGTCCGTCTCTCTCTCGTTATACCTGCGATCGCGCTCGTGAGGTTTTGGTGTGACACAAGTTTCTGAACATGTCACCCGACTAAAACGAATTTTAAGACGTTATCACGTCAAAAATACTTTTTGAATAATTACTTGTTAGTGTGATGTTGCAACGCAATAGTAGAAATGTTTGTTCGTTTGTTTGTTGCAGATTCAAGTCGGCGCACAACCTCAGGCAACATCTGCAGAAGAGCATGAAACACAAAGACAAACAGACGCTCAAGTGAGTATACAGGCTGTTCGTTTTACGTTTGAGGTATAGCTTTTTAACCTCTAGCAAAAAACTATAACGCACTGATATCGTAGTGTACTAATAACTTGACTATTTGCGTTTATAACATAACTAAAGATAGTTATTTAAAAACTTTTCTCAAGGAACATATTATGTCGAAATATGAAAAAATAATTTTCAGCTTTCCATACAACTCGGATCAACTGATCGGTCAACAAAAAATATTTTTCATGTTTTATTGTATAGTGTATGTATGTAGTATCGTGTGTGTCAGTGACTAACACTAGTGTCAGAGTTTTTAAACCGCCTTATAGGCCTCTGACATGGTTTTAGGTAACGACCAATGTCAAAGACAGTGACCGGGACCGACGGCTTAACGTGCCCTCCGAAGCACGGATCATCTTACTTATCAGCCTACAATGTCCTAACCAAACTAGGATAACAACACAAAGTCGTTGCCCCCGCCGGGAATCGAACCCGCGACCTCCGGGTATGAGCCGTCCGCTCTAACCACTACACCACGGAGGCAGTCATAAAAAGAATGATGTTCCCGTGTGCAGGTTCTCGTGCCCGCGCTGCGACAAGCGCTTCGACACGGAGTCGGCGCTGTCGCACCACTCCTTGGTGCAGCACGACGGCGTGCGGCCGCACCGCTGCGCGCTGTGCCCCGCCGCGCTCGCCACACGCAGCTCGCTGGGTGAGACAGCGGCTATGTCAATCTATATCTATACATATAATAAAACAGTAAAAAAAGTGTGTCTGTACATTAAATATATTTCCAAAAAAAAAATATTAGGGGCAATGGAGACGTAGTAATAGAGTAAGAATTTTAAAAAAATATCTGTCTGTTTGTCTGTATGTCTGTTTGTCTGTTTGTACACGCTAATCTCCGGAAATACTGGACGGATTCGAATGAAACTTTTTTTGTTATACAATGTCCTTTTTTATTAAGTACAAATACATCAAGTACAAATCATACAGAACAACTTTTCCCAATAAATGTATATCGAAATAGGAAAAAAAAAATTAGGTTTTCATAGAAATCGAAGTAGTCACATGATATCATTACTATGGAAAATGAAAATTATTATTTCGTATTTCGATAAAAATTTACTGGGAAAAGTTGTTCAAAATTATGGACTGAATCACCCCTTAAAATATTTATACTTAATAAAAAAGGACATTGTATAGCTATCAAGCCTGGGCAACATATAGGGTATAAATGACTTGGGAAAATGGAACGCCTGATGCAGAACCATAATGGTCCAGCTAAACTATAAGAGATATAAAAATGCCGCCTTAGTGAAAGTTGTTCAGCCTGATGAGCATTTTCCAGAGACATAAAGTCCACGCGAACGAAGTCGCGGGCTTCGGATAGTATATAAATATATCAATACAAATATCTATATACTAGCTGAACCCGCGGGCTTTGCTCCCCGAGGTTGACACAAGTCTTGAGCTTACTTTGCGGTTGGCAAGCGCGGCCCGATTCGCCACACAAAGTGTACGCGGTTGACTATGTAACGATCTAAGACGCTCAAAGCCCGTCGCCCGCGACGCGGATCAACCGCGCGTGCGTAAGCGTGACTGTGGAACCAGCCCTATGTCCTTTCCTGGGTATCAAACTATATCCATATCTAATTTTATCTAAATCCGGTCCGTCTTCGAATAATTGGTCGACATACATAAATAAAACCTCCTCCTTTTTAAAAATCGGTTAAAAATAGCTAAGTGTGTAAAGCCTTTATCACCATCCGCACTGTGTGCACAACGTGGAAGGTACATACGGTAATATTTATCATTATACTATAGTGGTGTAGTATATAGATAGATAGATAGATAAAACGTTTATTTGTGGCTATAGTCACACACATACAGAATAAAAATACAAAAATTACAAAACAAATGCTCTGTCTGCCCCATTAGGGATAAAGACGTTATAGTATGTATGTATGTATGTACAAAACAAAACATGTAAAAACAACGTATTGAGGACATATATCAAGCATCAAATATATAGCCTGTGGTTCGATTTATTACGGGTCTTTTCCACGTTGTTTATCTACATAAAGATTATTTCCACATAATGGTTGTATACACAGTGCGGGTGGTGACACTGATATACCTTACATCACATAGAACTGTCAGTTTCTGACATTCTCCCGTCCGTTTGCAGCGAAGCACACGCTGGCGGTGCACGCGGGGCGCCGGCCGCCGCCGCGGCACGTGTGCGACACCTGCGGGAAGGCCTTCCGGGTACGTATGCCGCTAGAACGCTTTAGCATAAACAATAAAGAAGCTTTCAACAAATCAAATCAGACACTTTTTTCTAAACGTCAAAACAAACATTTTCTATGGAATTTGTATGAAATAAAAACGAATGACGTTGTAGTTTCTTAGAGTCAAATAGCGCTCTTAATATCAATTTTTTCGCATTATTAAATCTTATATCACGTTAATAATGGATATGATCAATGACAAGTGACATTATTTTGTGTCATTTTATTCTTTTAACAGTGCCAAACAATTTTTTTTTGACCTAAGAAACTAGCTTATTATCAATTGGCATATCAATAAATTTGACAGTATTGATCACAAAAAATATTCTATTGGCGTGTCAAATAATTCTTAAAAAGTTCTGATTCGCAAACCATTTCGAGGAATAGCCTCTAGGAGAAGCTTTCTCTAATCAGATTTTAAAATAAAGTCTTACTTATTTAGATATTTGCAAAAATCCCATTGACCTTCATTTTCAAGTAAGGTCAAGCTCATTTGAGGAAGTGACGTCACGATAAGGATTTTTGAGCACAGTTGGCAATTTCCACTTTCAGTACTGTACTGTCTCTGTCACTGTCATCTACCAATACAACAATTCGACAAAAACCAACATACATTTGTATGTTTTTTTCCTGTGTATATTTGAATTATTGTTATTTTTTTTGGTGTACAATAAAGTATTACTTGATGGTAATGTAAACAGGAGACATTGACAGTTAACAGATGTTGTTTTTGTTAGTGCAGGCATAGAACAAATGTGAACTTCAATTGCTATGTGTCGTCACTTCCGGTGTAATGTTTAAAATTACATAAAAGAATCCTGATGACATGTAGATAGACATCTTTTTATTAAAATTACTTTCTTAAAATTGACTATATTTTCAATTAAAAGCACTTACAACACTTTTATATTCTTTAGTTGATTATACGAATGAAAAAATATTTTTAGTCCATCAGTTAAATTGCTAAAAAATATTGTACACGTATTTTTTCTTTTCTCTGAGAAACCAAAAATGAAAAAGATACAACGCATATAAAAGCCGTTGCTAAAAATTGGTGCCTTTTCTTTTTAGCGTGACGGTCAACCATTTTTTTTGAGCTATTAATGCTATGCTATCCATTATTAATCCTGTTGTCTGTACAAAACACCAGACACAATAGTGAAACAATGCATGTCGACCGGATTTCGGTCTGCTCACAGATGACAGGATAAGATGATTATTGTAATGACACATGATTCGAGTCATGATTGCAAATATTTTTTCCCATCTATAGTTACGTAAAGTGTGATGTTTTTTCCCTTCCTTTTTTTGAAGCGCGGTCGATAAATTTTTGTAATAGATAAAGCAGAGAAAGGTATTGCAAACAAAAAATGAAATATTATTATTATAGCATATTATTACACTATATTATTACCTAAAACGCCATGGACAATACCTAATTGAAGTATGCAGAGAGATGGGCATCAACGATATTCAAGAACATCAGATCACAGCTAATACACCTTGTAACAATGTAATGTTTACAATATCACTCACCAATTGGTCATCTTTTGTTTTCTATAGATATTGCTAAATTCTTTTTCAAAAGTATGTATTCCATCACATTTTAAATAAAAAGTAAATTATAATTTTCAGAAATGAACTCATACATATTATTAAGAGGGAGGATACAATCAAGACAAAGACAAGCTCGAACTTACTGTGTGTGTCATTACAATAATCATCTAATATAATAGATAGCATGGCATCAATAGCTCAGGAAAATATATGGTGTCCATAGGTAAATCAATTGATTAAAATTATTTTTTTCGTCATACTCAAGCCGATATAACTCCGTCCCGACTGAGTTTACAAATATCATTCCTTAACAAATATTGCTTCTTGTATTTTTTTGTACAAGCATACAAAAAATGGTTGGCCGCCGCGCTAGAAGTAAAATCCATACAAAATGGTTATTGTCCTTTCGCATGACGTCACGGCTGGGTACGATTTGTACTTAGCGGTGACGTAGCAAGCCCCACTCGGGAACTTGGATAATGTAAAAGACGGAGTGATTCCGCCGGCAGGGCAAGTCGGTGCTGACGAACCACGTGCGCACGCACACGGGCGAGAAGCCGTTCGCGTGCGCGCACTGCGGCCGCGCCTTCTCGCAGCGCACCGCCATGCGCACGCACGTCAACCTCGTGCACCTCAAGCTGCCCAGGCAGGCCAAGGTACGGCGGCATCATCTGGTCTCTGGACCTGGATTAGTTCTGCATCAGATGTTCCATTTTCCAAAATCATTTATACCCTATATGTTGCCCAGTTGACGGACTAAACAAAATAATATCTTAACCCAGACCACAAGAAGAGAATTTTACAAAGTAAGGGCAAACAAATATAAGAATTAAAAATATAATATTTTACCTATTAAATACCTTCACAAGCTTCTGATTTTATAGAATTCCCTTAATCATAACCGGCTCAACTTCATATCCGGCTCGAAGGTCCGCTTGAATAGTTTTCGCTAAAAGTGGTCACTTTTAACGGAAACGCGTTTTAACGCTAGACCGTCACCCAATACTACTTTCAACAGTACTTCATGTCTTAACTCTTAAGTCTTCCCATTGCCTGACGGTAAACAAAATGTCAATGGTCAATTTACAATTAAACAAATAATTTTAATTGAGGGTGCCACTTTGGCACCTGAATTGAATCAAATTAATGTAAAAAATATTATTCTCATCATTTTATAATAGTTTCCAAATTAGCTTGTAGATGTACTGCATAGCGGTAGCGAGGTGATATGCTCGACCGCCACAAAGGGAAGATCTTCCCGCCAGGCGTGGTGTTGCGGGGAACCGCGGCTCCGACGGTGTACAGGTTGTATATATAGTCAGTAGCAACCAGAACTCTGAGATCGAGATGTAGGATACTGCTGGCGCCATCTCGTATGATTCTTGTAAACTATGGTTCATTGTTCTTCGTGGTTTTTAGTTCCTCGTAGTAGCGTAGAGGTCGCTACAACTGCAAGCCATTTGAACTTAACGTCAGTACATTTGCTTAACGCCAACCCATCTCTTCCAGGTCAAAGAGACCCCTTCAGAGGTGCGCGAGCCCAAGATGGACATGTTTGTGAAGGAGGACCAGCCGCTCGTGTTCGAGAGCTGGAACCGGCCGCAGATGCCGTGCGACGTTTACTTCACTGTCACCGCGGGACCCTAGCTCAAGGTCATCATAAGGTCACTCAAGGTCATCAAATTCTCACTCAAGATCAGTTAGTGTGTAATAGAGCAGACCGTAGATGCCGTGCGACGTGTACTTCACCGTCACCGCGGGGCCCTAGCTCAAGGTCATCATGAGGTCACTCAAGGTCATCATGATTTTTGACTTCCTAGTATCTCATTACTGTTTTATTTTCAGCTGCAAAGTGTAGAGTTTGACCAATGAAATATAAATTATTATATAATATTTGCCTGACGTGTTCTTTATATTATGTAATTTGGTTTAAAATAAGTAGGTAATGTTTCAGTAATACGTTTTTATGATCTCATTTGTAGCGTTCCCATCGTTTTCTATATTTAAGAGTTAGGCTCTTGTCGGTGTAATAGTGTGGAGAGAGAACATTTTTGGCAAAAACAGTGATAATAAATATATACGAACAAATGACACTGATTGAGCTATCCCCAAAGTAAGTTCGAGACTTAAGAGTCCCCTTACCCTAGACCAAAATTCAATTTTCCATAAAAACGTAGACTACTTTTAATTTCGAAACGACATGACCGATATCGGCAAAATTTTGTAATTTCTGGTAATAACTGGTTTCCGACAGTAAAAATATGAACTTGAAATAGAATATAATGTTATATATCATTTTCGACCATCACTATGGGAAACTTCTAAATCGTTATATTTTCTTTCCAGTTCATAATTTTATAGTAGGAAACCAGTTATTGCCCTAGATAATTGCAATTTCTTTAAAATTACAAATTTTTAACGAAATCTGACATGTGGTTTCAAAATTAAACGTAGATTACGTTTGTATGGAGAAGTCTAGGGTAAGGGGATGCTTATGAGGTGAAGTCGAGATTAGTGAGCATCGAATTTAAGTCTCACAGACGCAAAGCCAGCTTAAACTGCTCGGTCACCACCGCTTTATGCAAATTTATCATCATCATCAGGTCTTTTTTGTCTCCACTGCAGGAGCACTACCAGAGCCATACTTGGCCAGAGCAGCCAGAGGAAATACAAATTTATATTGTAAGTAAATCACAAAACAAACTAAGGACGAGTTGGTTCTATGAAAATATATAATCTTTATAGTTTTCATTCTTTTTGTATGGGATAGCTAGCTTTATAATGGCAACACCTCCAAAGAACAAACGTCAGAATATCGAGTGTTGCCATCGTAAAATATTTTATTAGCACGAAGTTATTTTTATGTTGATTGTTCCTTTAGCGTACCTTATTAACTTTTAAGATTTATACAATGTGTAAGTGATATATATGTAATAAATCGAACCACGCACTATACTAGATCACTATAGATAGTATTATGAACATAAAATAAAAGTCGAAAAATAAATAATGATTCGGCATGACAAATGTTTGCAGCCTTTCATCAAAATAGTTTTAAAATAATCGAAATCGGTTCATCCGTTCCGTTGCGACTTATGGCACATAATTATCTCTGGGCGGTATGTAAGGATTTTTTTACTTTTATTTTAATATCATTAGAGGTACTATAGTGATTTAGAAAATAAAATTTTGAATGGTGAAAGTACCTACCTTCTGATCCGTTACTCCATAAAATAACACGATGGTCGTTCGATAGTGTCGTGCTATTTCAATGTCAGACCAAACTAGCCTCTATCATCATTTCGTAACGCTCAATGTTGCTTGACACTGCAACGCGGCCACGTAACTTTGTATAGTCAGCATCGGAGATACCTGACCGTCCTCTCTCCATATCTTGATTTTTCTCTTAAACTGAAAATAATATTTACGTGAAAATGCATACTCAAAAAGACTTTATTAAAATCTCTCTGAATACACACATTTTCGCGTAGTTTTTTATAAGTCTTGGTTGGCTCAAAGTTCTGGATAAAGTCTAGTTAAAATGTCTCAAAATGAGAGTAACAGTTAGGGCGTACGCCGCGTCAAGAATGACCACGACGTGTTCAGTCTATCTCTATTACAAAATCTACGTGCGACAGTGACACGCGACGTATAATACTTCTACTATCTCTGTCACACGTAGAGTTTGTGATAGAGATAGACTGAACACGCCGTGGTCATTGACGCGGCGTACGTCCTTATCAGTTTTAGTGTAAACTGTATATTTTGTGGAAACTGATGAAAAATTGTGTTTGTTTGAAATAAGATGTGTGATTAATGAGAATAAACGTGTATTAGGTGTATAAGAAATTATGAAATAAACTATTTTTCCTACAAATGACTATTTATTTTTATCTGCCTAAAGACCATCCCGAATTCCCTCGACTTTTCTAAAGGCTTAGGGTCAGTTCAGACCGGGAGGAGCGCAGCGGAGTGGATTTTTTTATGACTTTCGAAAATACATACATACATATTTTCTCGCCTGTTTCCCATGGGGGTAGGCAGAGACTATGGATTTCCACTTACTACGATCCTTACTTACTCGAAAATAAACTTAATAATTGGCCAAGTGCGTGTCGGGCCACGCGCAGTGTAGGGTTCCGTAGTTGCGAATGCCAACTTTGAGTTCTTGCCACTAAAAACTCATATCTATTGAATTTGTATAAAAATTTCTTTTTTCAAGTACATTTTATAAGTTGATCGCCTATAACGTTTTAATTTGTATACCCTACTTGGCTCTGATAGTTTTCCTTCAAACTACATTATATATACTATAATTGTGATTTTTTGCACGTGGCCATATATAACCGTTTAGCAGATAGAGGGGGGGGGGGGGGGACATATTACTCTAACAAAAATTTGAACTTTAAACCCAAATATTTCAGAAACGTATCCCTAAATCGAAAAATGGTGTTCATAAACTTACAATATTTTTGAAAAACCTATATCCATGAAAAAAAATTTTTTTCCATATTTTATTTTACGACTTTTTCGCCATAATTTATATACATATCCATGCCAAATTACAGCTTTCTAGTACTTGTAGTTTCTGAGTAGGACCGCGGACAGACGGACAGACAGACAGACAGACATGGCGAAACTATAAGGGTTCCTTGTTTACTACGGATCCCTAAAAATTGGCATAAAGTGCAAGACGCGAGCGAGCTTACGTACAGTCGAGTGGCCTTGAGACCGCGCGAACATTTATAATGTTCAAAAAAAATTTTAAAAAAAACCTCCAATAAAAGACTTTATCCTACATTAAATAAATGTTTTTGACTTTGTTCAAACGTTTATAGACTTTAGACTTTGGTAATACGGTCCTATTTTCCATTGAGCCAGTAAATTGCTCGGGCATTTTTCTTGGTCTAAACTGACCCTTATAAATAATAATAATAAATCTACACGGTGATTTTTCATTGGTTTTGAAGCCGAAGGCCACTTCATAGGCATCGTTAGTAAGACCTAATTAGCTAGTAAAATAAAAAAGCAACAAAAAATGTTGTCTTAAACTCTAAAATTGTGAGATCAATTAGTAGTACCGTCGCCATACATCGCCCGCCGGCCGGCCGGGGTCAGCGACATTCCGCAGCTGTTTGGTCGGCGTGCAACTACGTGGTCTCGCTCGGAAATCATTTACGCACTTTTTTAACTTATGACATACAGAATTTTGGATTACGTATATACACAGAGGAATTTATTTACTATACGACATTTTTTTTCCAATACCAATGAAAAGTCAGCGTGTATATACTTGGTCCAATGGTTGACTGGCAGAGAAAGCCACTATTTGTACACTTTTTCTTGTGCAATAGTTTAAATAAATAAATATATGGACAAATCACACAGATTGAGCTAGCCCCAAAGTAAGACTGGTGTTATGGGATACTAACTCAACGATACCAGGTCAACCTGAAAAAGATCATTTTCCATCTTGACCTGACCGAGATCGAACCTGGGACCTCCGGTGTGGCAGCGTGGCATTATGACCACTAGGCCTATTTAGTGCCTATGTCGGTCTGTCCGCCCGCGGCTTAGCTTCACAGAGCTAGTACTAGCAAATAAATAAATATATAGGGACAAATTACACAGATTGAGCTAGCCCCAAAGTAAGTTCGAGACTTGTGTTATGGGATACTAACTCAACGATACTATATTTTATAACAAATACACATATAGATAAACATCCAAGACCCAGGACAATTTGAAAAAGGCCATTTTCCAACTTGCCCCGGCTGGGGATCGAACCCAGGACCTCCGGATTAGCGGTCTAGCGTGTTGACCATTACGCCACGGAGGTCGTCTAAATAATATATAATATAATAAATAATAGAAGTAAAGCCCCATGTTGTGTAACGTGTAACCTCGGCCGGTTTAAGAAAGTCTTCATCGTCCTACCGTATTCCCGGTTGCATCCTCAGCGGTGTTGCTACAGAGCACGGGGTCCGCTACCTAGGTGATTTTCAAAGTCAAAGTCAATTTTTTTTATTCAATGTAGGATAAATTTATCTCTTATTGAAGGTCATTTTAAAGAATAATAATATTTTCGTTCAAAAGCTAAAAACTACTAGCGTTTCGGAACGACCACTGCTGGGTAGATTACGCCGAAAGAAACCCAGTTCAGTATTGGTCCCTAATCCCTATCCCTACCCAGTCTGATGGGCTATGTTACAATTACAATACAGATTTACACTTAAGCTATACATTTAAATTAGACAATTACAATTTGCAGTCAACTATTTCAAAGATTTTTTCTCAGATGATGACAAATAGTCATTTACATGATAATAGCTACCCATTTTTTTATAAATGATTTTTAACGGCTGTCTTAAACTTAGATATTGGTAATGCTACTATATCATCTGGACTTTTATTATAGAGGCGCAAGCCGAGACCCACCAAAGATTTTTTTGTTTTCTATAACCGCAAAGGTTTAACGAGGTTACTGGTTTTTACACAGAGCGACTGCCGTCTGACCTCCGCAACTAGAGATGGGCGGTGGGTAAATACCCAATCTACCCATTTGGGAATATACCCGGTAGATTGGGTAAATACCCGGTATATACCCGTATCTACCCATTTGGTGGGTAGATTGAATTTTATGAGTAATTACTTCGCAATTCGAGTCCGAAAGTGTGTGCCAGCGCTGTAATATGCTTAAAATGCAGGTAGACGTCAAATCTGACATTAAAGTATATGAAACCACCATACTAATCTTACTTTGTAGGCTTTTTTATTTATTATCATTATTTTGTTGGGATGTGAGCATAGACATACATAAAAGTGGTTAAATGAGTAAGAAGATATAAAATGCGATGTCAATATACGAGCACCCTCATACATGTATAAAGTGTAGGTATATTTGACTGCTCATTCAAGAGCCAAAACTACTGATTTCGGGGTTGGTCTCGGAACAAAAGATATTCGTATAGACGAGTTCTTCGATCCCCCATCAACTTGTCATAACATTTCCCACAAAATAGTATGCCGGGTATTTACCCGTATCTACCCGTTGTATGAAAACATACAAATTAACAGGTCTAAGGTTACACTTTTTGCTGGCAAACGTAAGTAGACCTAATAAGATGTTAAAATGAGCAATCAGACATCAAATGCGATGTCAATATACAAGCACCCTCATACATGTGTAGAGAGTAGGTTTCTTTAACTGCTCATCCAAGAGCCAAAACTACTGATTTCGGGTTTGGTCTCGGAACAAAAGATATTCGTATAGACGAGTTCTTTGATCCCCCATCAAATTGTTATAACATTTCCCACAAAATAGTATGCCGGGTATTTACCCGTATCTACCCGTTGTATGGGAACATACAAATTTACAGGTCTAAGTTTACATTTTTTGCTGGCAAACGTAAGAAGACTTAATAAGATGTTAAAATGAGCAATCAGACATCATGCGATGTCAATATACGAGCACCCTCATACATGTATAAAGTGTAGGTATATTTGACTGCTCATTCAAGAGCCAAAACTACTGATTTCGGGGTTGGTCTCGGAACAAAAGATATTCGTATAGACGAGTTCTTCGATCCCCCATCAACTTGTCATAACATTTCCCACATAATAGTATGCCGGGTATTTACCCGTATCTACCCGTTGTATGGAAACATACAAATTTACAGGTCTAAGTTTACATTTTTTGCTGGCAAACGTAAGTAGACCTAATAAGATGTTAAAATGAGCAATCAGACATCAAATGCGATGTCAATATACGGGCACCCTCATACATGTATAGAGAGTAGGTATCTTTGACTGCTCATCCAAGAGCCAAAACTACTGATTTCGGGGTTGGTCTCGGAGCAAAAGATATTCATTTAGACATGTTCTTCGATCCCCCATCAACTTGTCATAACATTTCCTACAAAATAGTATGCCGGGTATTTACCCGTATCTACCCGTTGTATGGGAACATACAAATTTACAGGTCTAAGTTTACATTTTTTGCTGGCAAACGTAAGAAGACCTAATAAGGTGTTAAAATGAGCAATCAGACATCAAATGCGATGTCAATATACGAGCACCCTCATACATGAATAGAGATTAGGTATCTTTGACTGCTAATTTAAGAGCCAAAACTACTGATTTCGGGGTTGGTCTCGGAACAAAAGATATTCGTTTAGACGAGTTCTTCGATCCCCCATCAACTTGTCATAACATTTCCCACAAAATAGTATGCCGGGTATTTACCCGTATCTACCCGTTGTATGGGAACATACAAATTTACAGGTCTAAGTTTACATTTTTTGCTGGCAAACGTAAGAAGACCTAATATGATGTTAAAATGAGCAATCAGACATCAAATGCGATGTCAATATACGAGCACCCTCATACATGTTTAGAGAGTAGGTATCTTTGACTGCTCATTCAAGAGCCAAAACTACTGATTTTGGGTTTGGTCTCCGAACAAAAGACATTCGTATTGACTAGTTCTTCGATCCTCCATCAACTTATTATTACATTTCCCACAAAATAGTATGCCGGGTATTTACCCGTATCTACCCGTTGTATGGGAACATACAAATTGACAGGTCTATGTTTACGTTTTTTGCTGGCAAACGTAAGTAGACCTAATAATATGTTAAAATAAGCAATCAGATGACAAATAAGATGGCATCTGTATATTTAATATGGATAGCATCAGTGATTTTAATCTTTGTTATGTTTTGTTTTAGAGATATTCATTGTTTTATACATTATATAACCTTTTTGTACATTTCTACACATAAATAGTGGACTCACACTAATTTTTAAATAAATATTCCAATCTACCCACCCAAACGGGTAGATACGGGTATATACCCGGTGCATATCGGGTAAATACCCAAGAGTGGGTAAATACCCGGGTAGATGCCCATCTCTATCCGCAACCCAAAGTGTAGACCAAACCAATCCTTGGATAGGTTTGAGCTGACGCTAGATGGCGTTCGGGAACCATAGGATAATATATAATTTACCAGGTGGTGATTCTCTTTCAGCGCAAATCGTAAATATTGGTCTAGGGAATGAACTAGCCCTTAACCTGTTGTCAGTGCAGACACAATAGTAAAACAATACATCAGACGCCCGAAAAGGGCTATCCTGTGAATTGAAGGGCTAGTCTTTGTGCTAGTCTGTATATTAGACGATACTATTTTAATTCCAGTTTCCATCATCACGTTTAATGTAGATGTTTTCTTTAACCACCCCGCAACCCGCAAGAAATAGACGTGTTTGTATGTATGTATATGTCTAAACTAGGTTCATCTTCATTAGTTCCGCTTTTTAAACCCCGACAAAAAAGGGTGTTATACTCGTAACACCCTTTTTTGTCTTAAATTTGTAAACTTATAAGTTCGACGCCAATGTCCTCATAGCTCTCGAACGGATGGACAGATTTCGATGCGGTTTCTACGTAAAACCAAGTTTTCTTGCAGCTATGTTTAATGAAAATCGGTTTAGCGGTTCAAAAGTTATGGCGGTCTTCTTATCGTGTGTGTTAGTGACTAACACTAGTGTCAGTTTTTAAACCGCCTTAAAGGGCTCTGACATGGTTTTTAGGTAACGACCTATGTCAAAGACAGTGACCGGGACCGACGGCTTAACGTGCCCTCCGAAGCACGGATCATCTCATCTTACTTATTAGACAATCAGATGATCAGCCTACAATGTCCTAACCAAACTAGGACAACAACACAAAGTCGTTGCCCCGCCGGGAATCGAACCCGCGACCTCCGGGTATGAGCCGAACGCTCTAACCATTACACCACGGAGGCAGTTAATTATATAATCAATAAAGTTATGGGGGTGAACGCTTGAAAGTTTTTAATTTGAGTGGCAAATTAAGTTGTGACATTTTATAAAGTAGAATATCATCATCATTTCACCCGCATAACGTCCACAGCTGGACATAGGCCTCTCCCAAGGATTTCCAAAATGACCGATCTAGAGCGGCTTGCATCCTGGTCAGGTCGTCAGACCACCTTGTAGTGGGTGTCCTACGTTCGCTAGCCAGCAAGTAAAATACAATGTTGATAATTCAAATAACCATTTATTTGCACACTTAGAGCTTTGTATTTACAATAGACATACCACCTAAGTAGGTGCTGACACGATTCTGAACATTTGATTGAGAACTAAAGGAGTAAACACATTGTTTTAAGTCTCTCCAGGCCAAAACATGGCGTTTTACGACTGCTATGCGGACAGAAATGCATAAACCTGGCCAAGGGCAAATTATAAATGCACTTCCACAAAAAAAATATCTATGTACACATTGGGCGGAGATTAAGAAAGCCTCAGGTCACATATTTATTGCCCTCGCTGACGGCTCAGGTCAATTCCTGTGATCTAAGGCTTTATTTTAAGTCCCTTGGTTGATAATAATTTGGCTTTCGATTTCATTTTAGGGGAATTTGAATTAATTTACCATTACTATTATTAATTCTGTGACATTACCACAAAGTGATTTTTAGAATTGAACAATTGACATAGTTTTTAATATCATTATACGTATTTATAATGTAATAGTTAAAGATTGCCAAATATTCCACCACAATAATGACCAGAACCGCATCTAATATTTAATAAAGGAACATTACGAAAACAATTATAAATGTATGTATACAGTAACAGGGATGCTCAGGGATAAATTTTAAAACTACAATAGCTAAAAACATCTTATTTTGACAGCTTTCATTCAAAGTAAAATGTACCTTATTGCAAGCCTAGACTGTTTATATCTGCAAATTGCAATAGGTACTGAACTTATGTACCTACACGTTAAGGGTTTTAAAAAATATAGGACATCAGATGGCTGTACAGTGACGTCACGTCCAATAAACTGCTACATTTGACTGAGCAAAACATGTTAAATGGGCTCATGCGCAAAACGTCTTTTTCGCAAAATGTCTCCTAATCGTAAAACGTCTCTTTCTCATTATGCCTCTTTCCCAGGTCTTTTTCGCAACATGTCGCGACAGGTACTTAGAATAAAATTTCGATTTTCGAAGCAAAATTATTGGTCAAATGATGGTCCAATGACAACAGCCTAATCTACTGTACCTGACGTCACAGTGTCGCCAACTAGAGTCACATACTTTTGAAAACCGTCATTAAAGTGTATTAAATATTTCCACACGTGCTTAACATTTTATTATTATTTAGAGATTTTCCTCAAGTTTCGGATCATCGTCATTCATTTTATCTTTTTATAACAATTCAATTTCTTTGGCTTTTTCTATACATACTCGTACCCATGTACTTTCAAGCAGTATATTTGGTACTCTACTCCAAACAACCGTTTACCTTCTCTCTCTTCTCCATTATTGGTGCTGCTTCCTTTGTCCTCTTTCTTTTTAACTGACTAGGCAGTCCTTTACAAGCGAAGTATATTTTTCTGAACTATCACAAAAATTCCTCATTATATATTACAAAAGGTTTACCATTTAAGGTTAATCATTTGATTATCATAATATTATGGCGTTATTTCTGCCATTTGTACACTTTTTTGTGTAATCAAATCAAATCAAATCATTTTATTTCAGGCATCGAACTTAATATTATTTACAATATTAAAGGTAATAAAGTGTTAATAAATAGAAATTAATTAGTAGATATAAAATGATGGCGACTCTGAATATTTTTTCTGTGTCTCTTAACGAAATACTAAATTTCTACATCAATAACTTAGATTACGTTTTGTTTTAGTTTGTAATAAAATTTTAATTTCAATTCAATATAATATTTCGATTTTTTTTCTTGACAAATAATGAAAAATTTGCTAGCCTTATTTATAAATTATTGTTTTAAATATCTATAAAATGATCTAAAAAGTGCCCGCGAAGGCCTATACCTAGACGAAGGCCTATAAAAACCATTTTTTGACGTAATGCTAAAACTGTTTTTTTTTAAAGATGCTTTTAAATTAAGTACACATATTTTTAAGAGGTGATTCTGTCCATCATTTTTGATCCACTTTTCCAAGAATGTTTTCGAAATAAATATTTTTTTCGCTTCCCTTAGTAAGGTCATGTGACTACTTCGATTTGCATGAGAAGCTAAACAATTTTTTTTCGTATTTTGACATTTTTTACTGTGAATCGTTATTGAAAACGTTGTACTGAATGCCTTAAAACATTTGTACTTAATTTAAAAGCACGCAATCCAAGTACGCAAGCAGGCATACGGCCCACCTGATGTTAAGAGGTGTATGTCGCCTACTGTCACTTACTAAAAATTCCTAGCCATTATTTTTAGAGCAAGTTCTAATGAGGTAGGTAGTTACTTTCAATAGACTTTCCCCTACCTAATTATTTAGCTATTTACTACACTAGACCTAGTCGACCACGTTAAAACGGCACCTATGATAGTCAAATTAGAGTTCATACATCTCTGGTACTACACACACACACTATCACGTCTTTATCCCTAATGGGGCAGACAGAGCATTTTGGGTCTTGCGGTTCTATGCAGATCCCAGGGCCGCAAGACCCAAAAGCCACTTTTAGCGTCATGGTGGGCGAGAAGATGGAAAAGCAATCAATACAGTGACGGGTTGCTAGCCGCATCGCCTGTTAAAATGATTCGCATTTTTGCCCATTCCCTCGATCGGCTTTAACGATCTGCGCGGGAAGAGAAGCAGCTGGTACATTCTAAGTTTTTTCTTTTCTCCCAGACCAGCATGGGGGATCTCTGGTACTGAAATAGAAATAGTGTTCAGATAATGCATTATTACTATTAGCATGCGTGGTCATTATAAGTCAACAACTAAATAGTGGGCCTGAAATGAAGGCGCAACCCGTTGTGTTTTTAAGCATAGCTGTCCTGGTAGTAAATAAATATCAATAATAAATAAATATATAGGGACAAATTACACTAATTAAGCTGGTCCCAAAATAAGTTCTAGACTTGTGTTATGGGATACTAGCTCAACGATACTATATTTTATAGCAAATATATATATAAAAATCCAAGACCCAGGACAATTTGAAAAAAGTCATTTTCCAACTTTCCATGACCGGGGATCGAACCCGGGACCTCTGGTGGCGGACTAGCATGGTGACTACTACGCCACGGAGGTCGTCAGTCACGGTAGTTTTCTCCGTTCCGGTGCAATTAATGCATTCGGTGTCTGTCTAAACCATTTACACAGACCACTACAATATCGGTATGCCAAGACACATTATATAATAATGTCAATTTTGTAAGTTTAATTATTTATTACAAAAATAAATGGCACGAATTTGGTTTCAATGTTGGTAATAATTTAATATGCTTCGTGTTTATACATGTTTTATTATACATATTTACTTCGCTTGCTTGAGAGAAAAAAGGACATTTATACGCCTATAATAGTGAAAAGGACCCATAGGAAAAGTTTTATCATTTATTAATTAATCCTTTTCATTGAGTAATAAAAAGATTTCTCAGCATCACCTTTTGGTTGACTGGAAAAAGCCTCAGGCCAAGTTCGTCGTCTACATGTGTTATAATGAAGTTAAATAAATAAATAAAATAATCATTATGTAAAATTATAGTATAAAATTGTATGTATTTTATAGGCCAAAGTAGTTAATCCCCAGCCACCGATGTCGAGCATCCCTGTCCCACCCCAAGCTGCCGTCTTAACCTTACTATGTACACTTATACAGATTATCACAAAATGTTTAAACAAACTACCTACACGCGGCAACTCTAAAACAATAACAAGGAATAAAAACAACATGTTTATTATAAGTTCAGATACTTAGACCTTGTTACGCAGAACGCCACTTTCGCAAAATGACACCGCAATCCTTCTAAGTCCACTGTCGACGTGTTCTGCATGCACTTCAAGTGCAGATCCAGACAAAGCTAACAAATGTGTTGTTCAAAAATGTCGACACTTTAACAGCAATACGACACCATCTATAAAAAGATTACCACAATATTATGTATAACCCTGGAAAAAATATGTATCGTGCAACCATTCCATTACACGATACATGATTTTCCGGGGTCCAGTGCTACCTCCATTTAAAATATTTTTTTTTGTTTTCAAGTGAGAACGTGAAGCTTTTCTTGCCACTTTTGGCAAAAATGCTACAAAAAGCTTCACTTTCTCACTTTAAACTGTAAACAGTAGTTCATAAAATAGTTTGAAGGTTTATCTAGAGCTTGGTCAAGACAAAATTTTAAATGATATCTCCTTTACATTTTAATAAATTTATTACAAATGGGGGGCAGCATTGGACCACAAACAATTAATGTATCTCCTTAAGTGTCATTTTGCGCAACTGGCGACGGGTTCAGCCTGTCTGTCACAAATACTATAGACAGCTTATCCCGCTTAGCGCAATTTACGCCCTAACGGTGTCATTTTGCGTAATGACGTTTTGCGTCCCAACCAAATATGGGTCTAAATACACATATTTAAAATCTAATCACATTAAATTTTCATAGAAATCTTATTAATTAAAAATATTATTATTCTCTTAATAAATCTTTAGAATTCTTTATCATTATTTAAGAATGTAATAAAAATTTTAACAGCGAATGTACAGAAGCATTTCACGTTATAAACAGATTGACAAACTGGCATCACACGCACTTAATGATAAGTGTCATGATCATCTGCGATGCAGATTTTTTTACCAGTACGCAAACTTTTAATGATGTATTACATTTAAAAAATTGCTGTACAAATTTGCGCATGGAAAAAATCTTTATGTAGTTATACAATGCGGAAGGGACAAACCTGTAATAAATCAAACCACGGGCTATAGATCAGTATAGCATAATAAAATTAAAATCAAAGTCACTGAAAGATTTTTTAAAAATTGGCATTTCTATACGAATGTTTAAGAGCCGTCGACCGGGCAATTTGTATAGGAATGTCGTTTTTTTACTTATTTTATTACAATTATTTTATAGTGACCTAGTATAACCCGTGGTTCGATTTATTAAGTGTATGTCCCTTCCACTTTGTATGTATGTACTATGATAGATCTAACCCCAAACAGCACGTACAATGTACGATGGAGTATATATATATCACTTTTTTCATATGCTCTATCATCCATCTTACATTCACGAAGTCCCATATTTTAAGAACAGCCTGTCTAGTAAATATAGAACTTATTTTTTTTAACTAAAAATGACTGCACCTATAAACTACACAACTAATTTTGATTTTGATAAAATTTATATGCGACCTCGGAAGCACATATACCAAACAAAAAATTATGTTCTAAATCGGTCCAGGAGTCTCGAAAAATCGGTGTCCCCCCCCCCCCCCCGTAACTTCTAAAATAAGGGAATTATAAAACTAAAAAAAATATATGATGTTCATTACCATAAAAACTATCAGCGAAAATTGGTTTGAACGATATCTAGTTAGAAGTTTTTTTTTTAATCCTTCATTAATCATAAACGGCAATTTACCTTTCATTCAATCAATTCAAATATAAAAATAAAATAAAAAACATACTACAAGACTTTTATATTATGTTATTTGCTACTACGGAACCCTTCATGGGCGAGTCCGACTCGCACTTGGCCGCTTTAGTAATAAAGTAAAACAATAACTGTAAAGTTATTTTGGTTTCGTTTCTAAATTTACTAGCAAGACAGTATTCTAGAAGCACCCTTGCCTGCCCAACCCAATGAAATTATTATCTAAAAAATTTCGACTAGACACATTTATTCAAAATTCACATTAAAATACCGAATTTAGCAACCGTGCAGAATGATAATAAATAAATGGCTGAATTGTAACCATAGATCCGATAATCGGGCGCTAATATACCTTAACTTTATTTTGATGCCTACGAAAGAATAATATGGACATGCCTTTTAGAATCCCGGATCCCGGAATCGTTTGAAATTCCTGATTGCTAAAAATGTTACCTGCATACAAAATATAGATAGAACTCGTTATAAAAACGATATATTTTCTTTTATATAATGCTTACATACTCGTACTTAATTTTGTTACGATGGTTTTGGACAATTAGTGTATTCTATGTCACTCGGGATGACCTGAGGATTCTAACAATACCACACTTTTAAATCGGTTCAGCGTAAAATAAACAAGGGATCACTTATTAATTCCGGAAGGAATATCTATATTATTCTTTCAAGAAAAGAAGTTTAGGTATATAAGCGCCCGATTATCTGATCACTGATTATAACCAGATATCGGAATCACGAATGCTATTGCTGTCAAAAGTATGGATATTTTATTTTATTTACATGGAGAGACCAACAGCTACAAGTAATTACAATAAAAACAGAAAATATAGCAATAATAGAGCCAATTAAAGGTCCTCACCGCTAGAAACAGTATAGAGTTCCAAATAATTGAACATACACGCTACTTAAAAGAGACAATAAATATTTTTTTAAAGATATCTAAGTAAGAGTTAGTGATACCAATTAACTTGTAAATATTCACAAGAACGCATGAACAGTGAAACAAACACAAAACAAATGAATAATAATCGGAAATGAAAACACTATACGACTAAATTTCCCAGGATTTCTCGAGAATCGGTACCTTAGTAACTGATGTGATGTAAGTACTAAGATTTCGAATGAAGATTATTCTACTGTTTGTAGTAAACACAATCTTTCTCTTTAAATGAATGATGTTATGGACTTTTAGTCATATCCATATTTTTGATAGCAATAGCACCCGTGATTCCGATCTCTGATTATAACATAATGTAGACATTGTATTCAGTGGCCACATGTTTCTTGAGTAATAGAATACTGATTCCATTACCCAAGAAATAAAAAGATTCTACTGAGAAACCGGATTAAATGCAAGTGCTTAGAACATGCATTAAAATCGCCAAAATATGCAACACTAAATGGTAAAAAATAATTTAAAATCACATACATTTTAGTAACTAACGTTTAGTATTTTTAAATCTGACACCAGTGTTGGCCACTTACACGCACGAAAGACTAACAATAGACGCCAAATCCAACTTGGAAATATTGCAAATGTAGAAAAATATGCAATAGCATGTAGATATGAGCGCCGATGGCCAATACCACGGCGGCGGCGTGGACTAAAAATTTGCGAGGCGGCGGCGGCGCGCCGGCGCGTATAATTTTTTTATGGAGGGGGGACCATTTTTTAATAATAAAGAAAATAAAACCATATTGTTTTTACTAAAAAAAACATATTGTTTATACTAAAGAAAACGACATATTTTAATAAAGGAACAGAAGGTATATTCGTGAGAATTGCTTATTCATATCACATAAATCACATTTTTAATGATAAAACTAACTAGCATCAATCATTTTAATGAGATCGACCAATATTAACTCCTCAAAATTGCTTGTTTTAATTTTTTCAATAGAATTAAAATAAATCACATTTATAAGGACAAAAACTAGCATCAGTAATTTTTGTCGACTAATAAAAGGAGGCTGTTATCAGTTCCTTGCAATCTTTTTTCTTATGTATGTTCACCGACTATTCCAAAACGCCTGGGCCGATTTGGAAAATATTTTATTGGTTGAAGCCCTTTCAGGCCCTTTACTTGTCAGGTGGCCCCATAGATGATTTGATATCTGACCGATTTTGATTTTATTTATATCAAAATCGGTCGTGAAGTTTATTACATAATAAGATCGACCAATATTAACTACTCCACAATTCCACATTCATTGTTTTTAAATTTTGTTTATTTTAAACAGAAATAAAATAAAAAAACATTTCTAAAGACATAAATTAGGATCAATCAACTCGACTAAGCTTGCGCAGCGCAGTCGAGTGGCGAAAGATTGCAATGCGGGTTACTCCATAAAATAATTCGTTAGTCGTACGATAGTGAAGTCCTATTTCTATGTCAAACCAAATGAGACTTTATCAATATACGTCAGTGCTTAATGTTGCTTGACACAGAAACGCGGATATGCAGTAACGTCCGTCTTGCGTACCGCTTTTGGAGTAACCCCCTGGTCAGTACAGGCCGCGACGGCGCACCGCTTGTTTCGCTCGGCGGCGGCGCGCTGACGCTAAGTGACGGCGACGACGGCGCGCCGGCGCGGCGCTCATATCTAATAGCATGTAAAAATGAGCTAAATATGCAAATAGATATGTAAATATGCAATAGCATATAATCCGGTCTCCAGTAATCAGTGCCATAGATTAACTTGCATACGACGACTTGCGACCGAATAAAAATATCCTGTATACAATATCCTTTTTTATTAAGTACAAATATTTTAAGGGGTGATTCAGTCCATCATTTTGAACAACTTTTCCCAATAAATGTATATCGAAATACGAAAAATATTTTTTCGGTTTTCATACAAATCGAAGTAGTCACGTGATATCATTACTATGAAAAATGAAAATTTTCTTTTCGTATTTCGATATACATTTATTGGGAAAAGTTGTTCCATATGATGGACTGAATCACCCCTTAAAATATTTGTACTTAATAAAAAAGGACAATGTATAAGGTCTAACAAAATATACTAAAACTATTTTAAGGGTAAATTCAGCCCGTGATACTGAACAACTTTCCCAAACTTCAATAAGAGATAAATTTATCCTACATTGAATAAAAATTTTTGACTTTGACTTTGACTAAGGAACACGTATCGAAATATGAAAAGTAATTTTTGGTCTCACATACAAGTTGACGAACCAAAAATAATTGTTCATATTTAGCTATACATTTCTTGGGGAAAGTTGTTCACTGTCACGGACTGAATTTTTCATAAAATAGTTTCAGTATATTTTGTCAGAACTCGTATATGTATCTCTTTTTGATATGATACAATTTGCAAAATCTAGAATCGTTTATAAAAAGACTTTTTCGTTTTGTCTTACTCTCTCAGATGTGCATATTATATATAATTTTTGCGCATTTATATTTTTTAGAATAATTTGACACATTTTTAAACAAGTATTTATGTATGCGCCAGCGCAACATTTTATTTTTTTTAATCAAAATCGTTTAAGGGTCCTCCCCGCGCTAACGACCTTGAAAACACAAAAAAAATAATTTCTCTTTCTGTAAGTGAGATTATCAGAAACCCTCGTACAACTTTTTAGCTAGTATCCTTAAGTTTCATTAGAACCTCGAAAATCATTGAAATAAAATACCCTGAATTTTCCTTTGCAAAAAATACTAAAAACGGCCATTTTTGACTCTTTTTGTAAAGGTTTCTAAACCGGATAGTATTTCAATGACTTTCGAGGTTCTAATGAAACTTCAGGATACTAGCTAAAAAGTTGTACGAGGGTTTCTAATAATCTCACTTACAGAAAGAGAAATTATTTTTTTTGTGTTTTCAAGGTCGCTAGCGCAGGGAGGAGCCTTAATATTTTTATCTATGAAATTAGAGGTACGTGCACGGCAGAGGAAAGGCCAAGTTTATATACGATCATCAAGCATTAATTAAAACAGTAAATCTTAATCTTATGTGCTCATTTTATAACATTTACTTTACTTTTGCCGATTTTCTTTTAACTATCATAATGTCAATGCTAATTCTTGATTCATAAATGTAGTCACAAACTGACTTACTTAACGACTTTCATAATTTCTATATTATAAAATTCTGATAAAGGATATCGCACATTGCATCAGCTCGTCACTTGAGCCACTCCGACTCAACTTACGCTAATGCATTGATGTGTAAAAGTGCCTATAAAGGTCTAATTACAGAATAAACGTTTGAATCTTTGAATTTTTGAATCTTAAATCTTTGATTTTTGAATTTTGAATCTTGAAATCTGAACTTTATGTCGTGTTCAATAAATACCAATTTATAAAGCTTACTCTGAAATTATTGGAGTCGGCGCCGAATCGAAGTGATTGTTCATAGCTTTAAATTGTATCATTCAAATTTTAATAAAATTGTCTTTTCGTTAATTTATCCTTAGATGGCGCTATTGAGCTTCTAGATCCAAAACTTTATTACAAAATGCTATCCCATTCCTCAAATACATTTTAAAATGCAAATAATAGTATAGTAGATAAATGACAGATACGAAGAAACATGTGTTTTGAAATGGCCCATGTCCAGCAGAGACCATGTGGCTCAAAATCCTGAATGATGATAGTCCTATTGTCTTGTATTTTAAATCTGAATTTTTCGCGCCTTGGATGACCGTTGCCATGCACGTTATAAACTATAAGGAGAAGAATAAGCCGGTGCACGCCCCAGTTCCGAATTAGCACAGCAGTGTGTAACGGAGAACGTGCTAACATGAGAAGAATGATAATGTCCTAAAGGAAGTGGAGCTTAATCAGAATCATCAGTGGAGTCGTCGCTCGAGTCGTCACTATCGTCGTCAGAGCTCGACACCGGTTCGCATTTGATGAACTCGATCTCCTCTGTGACTTTCTCCTTCTTCTTCGGCCTCCCTCGGCGCTTAGCCGGCTTCTCCGAGCCGTCTTCGTTCATCACAGTCTTCACCATCTGCGAGATCTTCTTCAAATGCTGCTGCTCGTGCCTTTGCAGGTGGTTATTCAAATATCTCTGCAGCTTAAACTTTTTCCCGCACAATCCGCATTCGTGCTCGTAATTCTTCTCGTCAACGTCTACGTGAACTGAGTTGTTGTGTCGACGCAGGTAGTGCGCGTGCGCAAACTCCTTGTCACACTTCTCACAACGGATCTTCGGCTTCGACGGGTGCACTATCTTTTTGTGCTTTTTTAAACGTATCGCCGAGTGGAAGAATTTGTCGCACAACTCGCACTGGACTTTGGTGTCCGCTGCCGAGTGTATCTGCATGTGTTCTTTGAGATACTGGTCGTTTTTGAACTCTTTCAGACATTCCGGACACGTCACTTTGGATTCCAAAGGCGGATGGATATTGAGGATGTGCCGCTTCATGTGATGTCGAGATTTGAACGTCATATCGCAGAACACACACGGGTGTCTTTCAACGTGAGAGTGTTGGAACTGCATATGTCTGTTGAGGTTGAGGTGGCTTTTATAAAGTTTTTGGCAGAGGTGACACTTGTATTTCTCTTTGTCCGCGCGGTGTACGCGCTCGATGTGGTACCTCAGTTTGTACGGCACGTTGAACTCTTTCCCGCACTCCGGGCACTTGATCTCCGGCAGTGTGTTGGGGTGTATCCGCTTCACGTGCATGTGGAGCGCGCGCCTCGTGCGGAACTCCTGCAGACAGAACTGGCAGTAACACTTCTCCGACTCGGAGTAATGCTTGTTCATGCGATGCATGTAGAGGTAATGCTTATTCTTGAACGACTTGTCGCAGCGGTCGCACATCACCGCTGAGTCCTCCGTGGAGTGGACTCGAGTAGTATGCAAGTACAGGTTTTGGTAATTCTTGAATTCTTTGTTACACTTCTCGCAAATGTATCGTTTCACCGTTTTGGGGAACAGCACCGGTTTCCACGTGGATAGGACTGACTCGTACATCTGTCGCTGCTCGTCGGTTAGTTGCGAGCTGGTGACACTGATGAATTTGGTTACCTTTTTTTCTGGTTCTGTAAGAATGTGTGGCGGCAAGTGAGGGAGATCGGCTGGTAGAGATTTAGGGGGCTCGGGGGGCAGGGAAGGGGGCTCAGGGGGCATAGAGGGGAGCTCTGGGGGCAAAGAAGGAGGCTCAGGTTTAAATTCTGGAGGATTTAAAGGGTATTGTGGAAGAGGTACACCCGGTGGTAGGTGCTGCAGCGACATGGCCGCCTGCTGGAGCATGGGGTCTTCCAGTTTGAGGCTCATCCCCTCGATTTTGTAGTTCATCCCCCCCATCGTGAGGTTCATCCCTTCCATTTTATAGTCTACTGCTTCCATTTTTCCTGCAATATAAAATATATAAATTAGTTGAAAATTAAGAACAGTGGTAGAATAGGACAAGTCAAGTCTTTCCTTGGATGTCGTAGAAGGTGACTGGAGACTAGGAAATACATTCTAAACAAAGCTTATAAACATCAATGAGACCTCTCGAACCCGTCTGGCCAGCGAGGAGAGTGTACTAGTCCTCTGGCTGTACAGAGAGGGTCGTGCTCCTGCAGTGAAGACTAAAAACACCTGATGATGATGAAAATAATGAGTTGAAAATTATAAACTTCAATTTTTCTGGCCATATAACGAGTCACATTTTTTCGGACTATCAGAGATCAATACGGCAGTACGGTCGTCGAAGTATCTAACCCGAATCTAAATCAACCATGGTAAGTACATTTTTGCTCTATATCATTGATCTACTGTATATATAGAATGTGAAGCTTTTCTACGCAAATTTGCGAAAAACGGCCACTTTTGGCTAAAATGCGAATAAAAGTTTCACATTCTCACTTTAAACAGTAGTTTATACAATAGTTATAAGGGTTATCTAGGTTTGATTAAGACACAATTTGAAATAATATCTCCGTTTCATTTTAAATTTCAATTTATTTTTTTATTTAATTTGAATACACTTCAAAAGTTTCAATTTATTTCAAATTTCCCCAAACAATTCAGGTAGCCCCTTAACAAATATCAATCAAATGTTGGTGTAGGACATTTGATTGCTTCAAAGGGCTTCTGGCGACAAATCTATACGAGTCCACTGGTTTTCAGCCGATTGAATAGCGTACGGCGCCTTAAACCACCCACCCCAGTCCGCAAATAAATATCACTACAGCCGCACTATGAATGTCGGCTTTACTATTTCACATATTGCTCATGAGCATTTATAACATCAAACTACACCAATTTTATATCATGAAGTACGCTAAAATCTATTCAAATCCTTGTGGGAGGCCTATATGCAACAGTGGACTTTCTGTGGCTTATTTGATGATGATGATGATGATGATGAGTTTGCAAATTAATCTAAAGCAACCCGCTGAACCACTGATGGCGATGGGCAGGTCATGTAGTAAGAGGGAGCTAAGTGGTGTAAAATTGTTTCCGAGTGGTATCCAAGAGAAGGACATAGAAAGAGAGGGAGACCGCAGATGAGATGGGACGACGACATAAGAAAGGTGGCAGGAAAGACTTGGCACAGAGTGGCACAGAGTGGCACAGAGTGGCACGAGATAGAAAGGAGTGGAAGAGGCTGGAGGCCTTTGCCGAAGGGCAATCAGACCTGCAGAAAAGGAGGAAAACTGATATAATAGAATAGCGAGAACACTAGTCTGGAAAATAAGGCTATAATATAATATAATATAAAAAGAAGTTTCCAACAAATCAAATCAGACATTTTTTTCTAAACGTCAAAACAAACATTTTCTATGGAATTTGTATGAAATAAAAACGAATGACGTCATAGTTTCTTAGACTCAAATAACGCTCTTAATATCAGTTTTTCCGCATTATTAAATCGTATATTACGTTGATAATGGATATGATCAATGACAAATGAAATTATTTTGTGACGTTTTATTCTTTTAACAGTGCCAAATAATTTATTTTTGACCCAGGAAACTTGCTTATTGTGGAACAGAAGTCCTACGTACCTTTCTCCAGGTTATCATTCAACTACATAACATTTGTCCAATAACATTTGTCATGTTATATTGTTGAATGATAAGACGTATAGAAGTACATCGGACTTTTGTTCCACAATCCACTGAAATCTTCGACTTCACATACATACATACATACTATCACGTCTTTATCCCTAATGGGGCAGACAGAGCATTTTGGGTCTTCGACTTCACGGCGGCCAAAAACTGAGAAAGCCTTGGTCATAGGACAAGCTGACACAAACACTTCATGCAACTAAATATTGATTCAGTATAATTAATTTGTTATAGTAAAATTTCATGTTACAGAACTGCCTCCGTGGTGTACGCTCTAACCGTTCGGCTCATACCTGGAGGTCGGGGGTTCGATTCCCGGCGGGGCATTAACTTTGTGTTGTTGTCCTGATGTTACAGAAATAGACGCTTATTTAAATTATTGATTGTTAGAGTGTGTCAAATTACAAATTTTCGGAAATAATTCACACACATTTAGGTTTTTTCATTATTAATATATTTTTTTATAAAGCTTTAAACAATATATGAACATAACAAATAGATAATTAAACTAAGAATTAAATAAATGAAAAAATATTATAGTTTTTTTACTATACTACAACTTATTAACTAAAATAAATTTAACAAAGTACCTACCTATTATAAATTTAAAAAATCCCTCAAATCTCTTTCCTAGAAGGCTGGCAGCATAGCCACATTGAATGAAAATGTTTATTATCCATTAAATTTCCATTTTCACCTATACACCTTCCCCTTTCGAGTCTTGTGGCCCAGAGCTGTGTGCACCATAAGATACTCGTGATTTTGTAGTATGTTTGTATGTGACTAAATATTTTTCTTTAACCTGTAGAGGTTCCTCAATGATGCGAGAAAGCAGACTCCGGTGGTACGGTCATGTAATGCGCAGGGATGATGACCACATGACCAAGAAAGTGATAAATATAGCCGAAGGACGGAGAGGCAGAGGACGCCCCTTCACGACTTGGTCCAGTACCATTAAGAAAGATATGAGGACGATGGGGGTAACCCCTGACATGATTTATAATAGGGAAAACTGGCGCGAGAAGATATGGAGAGCCGACCCCAAATGAAATGGGACCATGGCTAGGACTGATGATGATGATGTAGAGGTTCCTCAATACCTTAAATGCAAATTTCAATTTCTTTCTGACACTCATGATCGGCAACTTCGTTCTGCCGATACTCTTCTTCTCGCTATTCCTCTACATCGCACGAGCTTTATAGAAAACTCTTTTACCTTACAAGCTTCACGGCTCTGGAATGCTTTACCCGTTGACATTAAAGACATTTCCACACAATTTTCTTTCAAAAGAAAAGTACACTCTCTTCTTCTAAAATAATGAATCCCCTTTCAGTTTCATCATCATCATTAATGTTTATGTATGTACTAGCCGAAGCCCGCGACTTCGTTCGCGTGGACTTAATGTCTCTGGAAAATGCTCATCAGGCTGAACAACTTTTACTAAGGCGGCATTTTATATCTCTTATAGTTTAGCTGGACCATTATGGTTCTGCATCAGGCGTTCCATTTTCCTAAACCATTTATACCCTATATGTTGCCCAGGCTTAATAGCTATATAACAAAAAAAGTTTCATTCGAATCCGTCCAGTATTTCCGGAGATTAGCGTGTACAAACAGACAAACAGACATACAGACAAACAGACAGACCTTTTTTTTAAAATTCTTACTCTATTACTACGTCTCCATCGCCCCCAATATTTTTTTTGGAAATATATTTAATGTACAGACACACTTTTTTTACTGTTTTATTATATGTATAGATATGTATCTATCATCATCATTAATGTTTATGTATGTATATGTATCTATGTGTATGATGTATGTTATAAGTGTAGGTATATGTACCTATGTATATAAGTATATTATTAGGTATCTGTGTGTTGTCTTTATTTAAGTAATTTTGCGCCACTACCAAATCTCTGTTTATCCTTATGGTTGACTGGGAGAGAACGCTTTTAGCGGTAAGTTCTCCTATTGTATACAATTATATATTGTGGAACAATAAAGTTTTTATAAATAAATAGAGGTGTCCCTCAGCTGAGCAAAGGCCTTCCCCCTTTTTCCATAGATCTCTATCAACAGCAGATTGCTGCCACTTCTGTTCAAAGATTTTGTCTCACTATCTTCTCTGTAGTCATCTCTCCAGGAGCATTTATATAGTGTTTAGAGAAAATTCATGCTTGGTAAGTATTCTAATAGGATTTTGAAGTTTCATAAATAACACAACATGGTTTACAAAACCAAAGATAATTCCACATCGTCAGATGCTCTATTATTCTTTTTGATAACTGATATTTCTTATCAACGGCGGTGCCTCGGCCGTCCTTGTGGGCATAAAACAACAATAATGTAAAACGAGACAAAAATATGTTTTTGCACACTTACGTTTATTGCAAATGCGTGTCGAGGTGATCCTATAGTCCACTAACACGTCATAACTACCGAATAACGCACTTAACACGGAAAATTAATTCTTTATCGTGTAAAATGGCCTATTCCCCTGGGGGCATGAAGAATTCTACTGAACATGGCGCGCTCTTATCACGTTATTGGTTTACTTTTGGACAGTCAATGATAACACTATAAACAGTTTCGTTTTAACTCTCTTTAAGAGACAATACCTAGTTATTTAAATAAAATAGAATTATAAGACAATTCCGACTAAAGAGTACAACTGTTTGACAGATTCGTGTCGAACGGCGAACTGTCAAAGTTGTCAAATTAGATACGTTCCATTACGCGTGACCTAATTGTTATTTGTATAATCTTAATTTGTGATTGTTATTCTATAATTATTTACCAGGATCATAATCACTCTTTTGCATTACTTTTTGTAATAATTATTCAGTATTGTATTTGTATATTTCATGTTTATTATAGTAGAAAATAAAAATATATTGGAAGTAAAAAAAGACAAAAATGTGATAAGAAGAGAGAAAAGAAAAATGAAACGTAAAGATAAATGCTAGGCGTTGCCAGCGACTTTGTTTGCGTCATTCATGCCAGAAGCCACAATACTACTTTGTGCCTTTTTTCACGGAATAAAGGATTTTTCATGCAATGATCTTAATATAGATCATTGCATGAAAAATCCTTTAAGCAAGCAAAAACTTAGAATGTGCAGATCGTTAAAGCCGATCGAGGGCATGGGCGAAAATACAAATCTAGGTAGGTATTAGACGATGCGGCTAGCAACTGTAGCAAAGCAACACATCGCTACTTTGATTCATTTTCAGGGTTCCGTACCCAAAGGGTAAAAACGGGCCCCATTACTAAGACTTCGCTGTCTGTCCGTTTGTCCGTCTGTCCGTCTGTCTGTCACCAGGCTGTTTCTCAAGAACCGCGAAAGCTAGACAGTTGAAATTTCACAAATTATGATTTTTTGTTGCCGCTATAACAACAAATAAGTACTAAAAACAAAATAAAATAAATATTTTAGAGGGCTCTCATACAACAAACGCGATTTTTAGGGTTCCGTAGCCAAATGGCAAAAACGGAACCCTTATAGATTCGTCATGTCTGTCTGTCTGTCTGTCCGTCCGTATGTCACAGCCACTTTTTTCCGAAACTATAAGACCTATACTGTTGAAACTTGGTAAGTAGATGTATTATGTGAACCGCATTAAGGTTTTGACACAAAAATAGAAAAAAAACAGTAAATTTTGGGGGTTCCCCATACTTGGAACTGAAACTCAAAAAAATATTTTTCATCAAACCCATACGTGTGGGGTATCTATGGATAGGTCTTCAAAAATGATATTGAGGTTTCTAATAGCATTTTTTTCTAAACCGAATACTTTGCGCGAGAGACACTTTCAAAGTGGAAAAAAGTGTGTCCCCCCCCCCGTAACTTCTAAAATAAGAGAATGATAAAACTAAATAAAATATATGTTGTTCATTACCATGAAAACTACCAGCGAAAATTGGTTTGAACGAGATCTAGAAAGTATTTTTTTTTTAATACGTCATAAATCGTAAACAGCAATTTACCTTTCATTCAATCAACTCAAATATAAAAATTAAAAAAACATACTACAAGACTTTTATATTATGTTATTTGCTACTACGGAACCCTTCATGGGCGAGTCCGACTCGCACTTGGCCGCTTATTTATACATACTGGTACTGAATCCTTAGTGCGCGAATCCAATTCACACTTGGCCGGTTATTCTACCATCTCGCCCTAAAAAATTCTACTTCTATGTGCTAGACTGAAAATCCTCCTATTAATATTAGAGATAAAGATGTTAGGTAAGCTTTGCCTGTTTTTACCCCAATAAGTATAGAACTGCCTCCGTTGTGTAGTGGTTGAGCGTTTGGCTCATACCCGGAGGTCGCGGGTTCGATTCCCGGCGGGGGCATTAACTTTGTGTTGTTGTCCTAGTTTGGTTAAGACATTGTAGGCTAATCACCTGTCTGTCTGATAACTAAGATGATCCGTGCTTCGGAGGGCACGTTAAGCCGTCGGTCCCGGTTACTGTCTTTGACATTGGTCGTTACCTAAAACCATGTGAGAGGCCTTTAAGGCGGTTTAAAAACTCTGACACTAGTGTTAGTCACTTAACACACACGATAAGAAGACCCCAATTATAGCCAGAGGCGTCTTTAGCCCTTGTGGCGCCTGTGTGCAACCAGCACCCTGGCGCGCTCTAGTCTAGTAGGAGCGGGGTCAAACTGGAATAAGTACTAACCAAGTACTAACAGTTATACAGGGTGTTCACAAAGGTATGCACTTTTTTAATTGTGAAACCTACTCATGATAATACTGAACAACTTTCCCCAAGGAACACACGGTCAATTCTCAAAAAAAAATTGGACTTTGTATGGAGATCGATGGCGAATGGTGACCACGTACAGGCAAGCGAAGCGTAGGACACCCAGTCTACTACGTCAGACCACCTTGTGGGTACAAGGTGGAATGGCGACCTAACCAAGGTCGCTGGAAGGCGCTGGATGCAAGCCGCTCTAGATCGGTCATTTTGGAAATCTTTGGGCATGGAGAGGCCTATGTCCAGCAGTGGACGTTGTGCGGCTGAAATGATGATGGAGATCGATCAGCTGATTGACCAATTGGGGAAAGTTGTTCAGTATCATGAGTAGAAACCACAGTTTAAAAAAAGTGCATACCGTAGTTAAGACCCTATATTTTCAATAGGAAATTCGTATGCAAATGGTGCAATTTAAAATTATGTCAGGAAGCTAAATTTTTTTATGGGAAGGAAGGGGTTTTAAGAATGAAAAACCTAATCAAAACAAACAGGTGCCGATGCCGGCTCGCGCTTTTGGTAGCGATGCGACATTACGCCAATTTAATCTTTAATAATCTGTTTTAAGACTGATTTCACGTTTAAACAAAAGTTATTGTGTATATTAAAATAGAGTAGGAAAAGGAGTAAGTAGCCTTGCTTTGCTACCGAGCGCCCGACGTCGGCAAGGGCGCAGTGGTGTCAGAGCGCTCGACGCTCGGCGCCCCCTTAGACCCGGCGCCCGTGTGCGCCGCACACCCTGCACTATAGGTATGTAATACTATTATTTATTCTGTGCTATAGGTAAAGACGCCTCTGATTATAGCTCTTTGTTTTACCCAAATAAAGAGTCCCCCGACCCTAGACCAAAATACAACTTTCCATACAAACGTAGTCTACGTTTTATTTCAAAACGACATGTCCGATTTGGGCAAATTTTTTTAATTTCAAAGATATTGCAATTATCTAGGTTTATAACTAGTTTCCGACACTAAAAATATGAACTTGAAATAGAATATAGTGTTTTATATCATTTTTGACCATTAGTATGGGAAACTTCTAAATCGTTATATTTTCTTTCCAGTTCATAATTTTACCATAGGAAACCAGTTATAACCCTAGATAATTGCAATTTCTTTACAATTACCAATTTTTACCGGAATCTGACACGTGGTTTCAAAATTAAACGTAGACTACGTTTGTATGGAGAAGTCTAGGGTAAAAATAATAGCAATAGAAAGGCTGCACTTATTTTCTAAAGAATCTAAGCCATTGTCGCGTCTCTATATCCGTTAGAACTTAGAAATTACAGGGACCACGTTGATGCGTATTGTTGAGCACGGGAAGGTGTGGTGACGGTCCTGGGGGGTTACTCCAAAAGCGGTACTTAAGCGGACGCCACTGCGGCATCCACGTTTCAGTGTTAAGCATTATTGAGTACTAACGTATGATGATAAAGTCTAGTTTGGTTTGACATAGAAATATGACGTCACTATCATCCGGCTAACGTATAATACGTTAAGTACCTATACGTTGTTAATGGAGGAACCGCCCAGGATTGTCTCCTACGTCAGGGATACATAATGATAATGTATTTGTAAGCCTAGTAGGGTATTTTTAGTTACCGCCCCGGGCGTATAATATTTTGCCGCCCCAAATATTCACTTTACTTGCACAATCTTGCGTTTGACGTATATATTTTTATCTCCGTATAAATTTATTTTCCCGAAAGATTACACCATCTTTTGAGGGAGTGTATTGTTATGAACTTAATTGACTTTTTACAACATTCTGCGTTTAAGTCGCACTTTTGCACACTATTTATATTTCTTATTTCAGCCGCATAACGTCCACTGCTGGACATACGCCTCTCCCAAAGATTTCCAACATGACCGATCTAGAGCGGCCTGCATCCAGCCGCTCTAGATCGGTAATTATATTTACAAAAGTATAGTATTTTTTGGAACTTTATAAGTAAAATTTGGAAGATACAGTTGTTGGTAGTAATTTTTAATACCAAACATTAGCCTTATTGGCCAAAGAGTTGCCGAGATACGAAGGTAAGTCATCTCGCGAGTTCCCTATGTTTAATATTCGAGTCAAACTATTAATTAAATATTTCGAAACTGTAGAGTAGAACTTGAAAAATAAAGTCATAGATTTGAATATATTATTTATCTTAGAATACTAGATATTATGATAGTGATGGTGGGTTTTATTTTTTTATTTTGTACTTTTTATTTTCCGTGTGGTTTCCGGCAGAGTAGAATAGGGCCACTCCAAGTCCTACCGTGGATGTTGTAAAAGGCGACTTAGAAAATACAAGCTGAACAAAGCTTATAAGCTTGGAGCTGGCCAGCGAGGAGAGTGTAGGCCAAGTCCTTCGGATGTCTGGCCAAGTATAGCTCTAGTAGTACAGAGAGGGTCGTGCTCCTGCAGTGAAGACATAAAGACCTGATGATAATGATGATATTTCTTGGATCTTTGAATTACTAATAATCCGGAGTCTCTATAAATTAGAAGCCGCCATACTACGCTCGGATTTTCTATATCGAAACAAAAGTATGAAAATCCACTGATTATGGCAAATAGACAGAATTCACAAACGCTATTCTTGAGAAAAATTAAGATAGCAATAAACAATTAAGTAGACTCGACCGAGTCTCGAGACCGTCGTTTATAGCAAAATAGCATGCAATGATGCATAAAAGCAGAGAGTTCGATCAAAACCACATTATTTCTGCCATACAGTTATGTACTGTTACAAGAAAACAGTACGTATGAATGAAAAACGAAATCGTTTCCCACTGCTAGTTCTTTAAATAGTTTTACACCGTCTGAGCTGGCCGCCTCACGTGGACAGTTGCAGGAAAAATAGTAAAAATGAGAGAAATAGTGCATCTTCAAGCCGGACAGTGTGGCAACCAAATCGGATCTAAGGTTCTTTGACGATTTTTCTTTTTAATTAGGTTTTTTTATGTGCAAATTCTATTTTGAGTGCAAAGAGGTGCGACGTGCGTAACACTTTTGATTTCTATATTTAAATTTGGCGTGTTGTTTTTGTTTTTATTTAGTTTTAGCAAGGTAAGTGAGGAAGATAGTTCTTTTAATTAAGTATACCTAGATATAATAGACTATTGATACAAAGTTCTAAGCCTGTTTTTTCCCATTTTCTATAGTCACATGTAGACATTCACGAAGACGAGCACAGTAATTTATATTTAGTCTGATCATAACACCCTACCTTAGGTATAAAGCGATAAAAGAAAACTTGTTTTTTTCTAATACTTAGCTTGTATTTCATCCAAGTCGTACATATAGTTTGCATCAATACAAATAATCTTTTATGAAAAAAGTTTTTTGTGCCAATAAAGAACTGAAATGAAATGAAAAATACATAGTATCAAAAAAAAGTCTCTTCCCGCCGTCTATTTCTCTGTATTCTTATTTCTCTATATTCGGAGGTCGCGGGTTCGATTCCCAGCGGGGGCAATGACTTTGTGTTGTTGTCCTAGTTTGGTTAGGACATTGCAGGCTGATCACCTGATTGTCTGATAAGTAAGATGATCCGTGCTTCAAAGGGCACGTTAAGCAGTCGGTCCCGGTCATTGTCTTTGACATTGGTCGTTACCTAAAACCGTGTCAGAGGCTTTTAAGGCAGTTTAAAAACTCTGACACTAGTGTTAGTCACTGACACACACGATAAGAAGAAGGTTCTCTGTACGTATATGTATGCATGCTGTAAATCTTTAAACTACGAAACGAATTTGATGTAGTTTTCGACAATTTGATTGAGAAATTCAAGAGGAAGGTGTATATGTATAATTCATACCCTAAAGAAGCCGGGGTGGAATGCAAGCTAGTCAGAAATAAAAGTTGATTGTTACAAATTATTGGAAAAAATGTGTCATCACTCAAAATACAATATCTTTTTTTTCTTCTTTACGTCAGAAAGCTAAAACAGCTGATTCCTAGGTCATTATTTCCATATAAAATATAGCTATATGCTCTGTTGAACAGACGGTCTATTTTATTTGTCTGTACGCACGATTAGTCGTTCACAATAGATAATAATTTTAAAATGGATGCTTGTATGTTTAGTTTTATCTAGCACCAAGTACCTACCTATAAAGTCGCCTATAAAATGTTCAAAAACACCATCTTGGAAATAGATATACATTTCAATGCCTGTATAAATAATACGAATCATGTTGACAGGCGATGCGGCTAGCAACCCATCACTGTATTGATTGCTTTTCCATCTTCTCGCCCACCATGACGCTAAAAATGGCTTTTGGGTCTTGCGGCCCTGGGCTCTGCATAGAACCGCAAGACCCAAAATGCTCTGTCTGCCCCATTAGGGATATAAACGTGATAGTATATATATATGTATGTATATATAACATGTCAAACCTAACTTATTGTGATCTTACTGAAACGATCGTAAAAAATGCCATTATCTAAATAATATTTTTATTATTTTACATAGTTTACATCTCAGAGTTTACATTACATAACTACTTAGTATACTGCCGAAATCCCCTAAAATCTTTTTCAAGATTTTATATTACTAGGTACTTTAGCATTACATACATACATACCCGTGCTAAATTACAGCTGTATATTAAGTACTCATAAGTAGAGTCTCTGAGTAAAATCGCGGAACTAAAAGGGTTCCTTGTTTACTACGAAACCCTAAAAAAAGTTCATGCAATGAGTACCTAAGTAATAAATAGGTCTATGCTCTAATCGTATATCATCATCCTCCCGTATTCCCGGTTGCATCCTCAGCAGTAACACTTCAGAGCCCGGGGTCCGCTACCTAACCTAGGAGATTTGACGAGGTTACTGGTTTTACACAGCGACTGCCGTCCGACCTAAGCTTTAATCATATACTTAATGACCAAATAAATAGTTTCGTTCTTACTTTCTAATAATTAAATTTTTAACAAAAAAAAAAAAAACCGACTTAATTTTTTTTCAGGAGTTTCTTCCATATCTCCAAAGTTTTTCATTGTGTCTTCACCGAATTAATATGGGACTTACTTGGAAGTAAGGGCTTTCAAATAAAAAAAGAATCATCAAAATCGGTCCACGGTTGCCGAAGATATCGCGTCACAACCATACAAAAAAAAAAACACAATCGAATTGATAACCTCCTTTTTTGAAGTCAGTTAAAAATAGCTCTTTTATTAAAGTAACTTTTTTCTTAGACTTATTAACTTTCATACCATCTGAAAATGTACGAAATCTCGGTCAAATGATATTCATAAATTCTTACTCGAATAAGTACGAGTACCTACTTACTCAACATACATCATTTTGAAATACAGTTAGTACCTTGACTTCAATTATACCTAGAAACGTAACAATTATTGTGACATTTTAACTTAATTTTAAACCTTATTACCTACGACATACAGCACATCTATTATGTGTTTTACATATATGTGTTTTTGTCTTGTTAGCATAGTGATACTCATGGCCATACTTACTACACTTAAAATCATATGTGTAAACAATTAAATAAATAAGTAATTGCTTTCTTAGAAGCGAGTTGAGGCAGCCATGCCGCGAAGTTTATTATAGTACTTATTTCACAGACTTACCCTAGACTAAAATACAACTTTCCATACAAACGTACCTAGTCTACGTTTTATTGTAAAAATATGAACTTGAAATAGAATTAGTGTTTTGTATCATTTTTGACCATCAGTATGGGAAACTTCTAAATCGTTATATTTTCTTTCCAGTTCATAATTTTATAATGGAAAAGCAGTTATTACCCTAGATAATTGCAATTTCTTTACAATTACCAATTTTTACCGATATCTGACATGTGGTTTCAAAATTAAACGTAGACTACGTTTGTATGGAGAAGTCTAGGCTAAGGGGACTCTTAATATTTTCAGCACAGATAGTAAACATTGATCGAGGGTTTATTTTCAGTAATTATTGACCACAATATTGAAAATAATCCTATTACCGAAACGAGCAAATCTTGTGCCATAAGTAGGACTCAGAATGTCTCAGAACATGCCTCAAGTCCAATGATTTCAATGTAAATTGACCTATTAGTTTTATTTTTATAGAACATCTTTTTTTCGTGTTTTTCATCGAGTGTAACTTGGTCGCCCGCTTCATTAGTGAAATGTATTAAACAAATTAATGAAAAACATGAATACTACCTACATAACTAAAACTAAACTTTGATGACATTACCTAGACCTACGTCCTTACAGGCCAGTCGTGACTTTAGCCAAGCTTCAGGCAACAGTGCGCTGATAGTCCCCACATCACGTTTTAGAATATTAACAGAATACGTAATAATTGTGCACCAACTAATATTTTATTGGTTAATGCAAATAAAAAAAAATATGAGTAGTTAATTATTAACTTCTTCTTCTTCTTCTTCTAATATTTAAGAGCTGGGCTCTTGTCGGTGGAGTGCTATCCATGTCTCTCTTCCTTCCGCTAAGTTCTTAACCTCTTTATATGTTTTCACGTTTAATTTTTCTTTTATTTGGTCTATAAATTTTCTTCTGGGTTTTCCTACTCCTCTCTTTCCTTCTATTTTTCCTTCCATTATTGTTTTAAAGAACGCATCGTGGCGTAGTAGATGACCGAACATTTTCCCTATTATTAATTTACACATCTTAAAATTGTTCTTTCGTTTATTTTATTACTTGTGTGTGTGAGCAGTTGACGAACTGGATTGAGTTTTAGTCGTTCATTTATGTGCAACCCTGAAGAGAGAAAAGGGGTTGGTTGTTGCAAATTGTGTTCTTCTCTGCCGTCACCACATGTCAAGTTTCTGGATACATCAAAACAGATTCAGGTATACGCTCGTAATACACAGAGTCAATGTTCAGGTATGATCTCAGATATCCTCCTGTACCACCCCATCATATCGTCGAGCTCACAACCATAGACCGCATCAGTCCATTTTTCGTATATTAAGTGGAAGGGACATAGACATATATAGTATTTAATCCGACGCATTCGGATTAAGGATCGCTCTTATCCATGGATAACGTATACTATAAAAGAGATGATGAAACTTCGCGATAAGGCATTTGCTAGGTATAAAGATACTAAATTGGAAAGTCACAAAAAATATTACAAATACCTTAAAAGCATTGTACTTAAATACAGCAATTTGCAATGAGAAAACAGCATATTTTAATCACCATATTAACTCTTTACATAAATACCCGCGTCTTCTTTGGAAAAACATTAAACAAAATGTAGCGAACTTTAACAATAAAAGTAATTCTGAATTGCCTTCACACTTAAATAATTCTAATGCATTAAATGACCATTTCCTAAATACTCCTGGAAGTAATAATGTAAATGATACCAATTTAAATTATTTTGAATCGAGCAAATATAATTCATCTGTGTTTAGACTAAAGCCTGTCAGTGAAAAAACTGTCGCTGATATTATTAAATCAATTTCAACCAATGCAAAAGGTACTGATGACATCACTCTGAATATGGTGTTACTTACGATGCCCTATACACTATCAATTATTACAGCCATAGTAAATAAATCCATTGAAACCGGCGTCTTCTCTGGTTCATGGAAAACAGCTATTGTAAAACCGATTCCTAAATCTCAACATCCTAACGACTATAAAGACTTGCGTCCGATAAACATCTTACCATTTCTATCAAAAATTGCTGAGAGAGCCGTCTGCATGCAAATGACGAAATATTTAGAGGAAAATAATATCTTGCCAGTAAAGCAGTCTGGATTTCGGAAATCTCATAGTACCACTACGGCCTTGATTGACGTCGTTGATGACATTCTTGCAGGCCAAGACATCTCTGAGGCTACACTATTGGTTCTGTTGGATTTTTCACGTGCATTTGATACAATTAATCACGCACTCTTAATTTCTAAACTTAAATACTATGGCTTTGATACGAAAACAATACAATGGTTCAATAGTTACTTATCCGGACGCAAGCAATACGTTGAAACTTGTAATAATAGTGGTGTTGTATCAGCTTCTAGTGTCAAGGCAGTCAATAGAGGAGTACCTCAGGGCTCCATCCTAGGACCAATACTTTTTATTATTTATACTGCTGATATCACAAACTCAATTAAAAATAGTAAGCATCACTTATATGCAGATGACTTACAGTTATATCTCAATTTAACCCTTGCTTAACAAATGAGGCAGTCAATAAATTAAACATAGATTTGAATAATATTTCTCAATGGTGTGACCAAAACAACCTCGTCTTAAACCCTAAGTCAAAAATTTTATTATTAGGTACAAAAGCACAAATAGAGGATTTTTCTACCCGCGATCCTCAGGTATTCATAGGGCATGATCGGTTGGAAGTAGTAACGCAGGTTAGAAATTTAGGTCTGTTAATGGATGGAAGGTTACAGTTTGAGGATTACGTTTCACAACTAATGCGTAACTGTTTTTATCGACTTAGTGTACTTTATCGGATTCGCGAATGCTTACATACATACTTACATACTATCACGTCTTTATCCCTAATGGGGCAGACAGAGCATTTTGGGTCTTGCGGTTCTATGCAGAGCCCTGGGCCGCAAGACCCAAAAGCCACTTTTAGCGTTATGGTGGGCGAGAAGATGGAAATGTTGCGAATGCTTAAACGTTGATATGCGCATAAGATTATGTGAAACCCTAGTTTTGTCAAAATTGAATTACGCAAACTCCATTTTTGGTCATTGCCTGCTTTCACGCACAAAGAAACTTGTACAACGCATTCAAAAGCATGTGCAAGATTTTGTTTCCCGATTCCCCGTCGCTCGCATATCACACCATTTTTAAACCTAAATAAATTATTGAACATGAATAACAGACGAAACTTGCATTTTGCTGCACTAATATTTGGAGTGATGCAGAGTCACAGAATTAATAATAGTATTACATACAGAACGGCAACTCGCACCGTCCCCCGCAATCTGGTGTCCCCGCAACCCTTCCCCCGTTATTGTGAGGTGTAAGCGGCAGTAAAACAGGGTTATTGGTAGTCGCGCGTTGACATTACGCGAGTCACTTAGGATTATTGAATTATAATGGTGAGAAACTGCGCACATTATCATTGTTTATCCACGGAAAACAATAAATAACGGAAATTTTATAGATTTCCGAGTAATGAAAACAGGTAAGCAAAGCAACAAATTCTGTGGTGGCGACCCTGATTGTTTAACTCACACATTTGACGTGTGCACGGACGGATTGTTTCGTTTGTAGTAGTACTAGGTATATATGCTGCTCCGTTTGTATGAAGTGTCACACCTGTGGCAGAGTGGCCAGCCATCTTATTTATATAATAAATTAAAACTTAAACAGGGTAGAATGAGAATTGCACCAGTTTTATTAGTACCACAGCACAGTACAGCTGCATTTCGTGGCAGCTTCCGTTATGCTGCCACGAAATGCTGGAATAACCTGCCTCCTCCAATTAGGAACTTAAAATCTGTTAACTCCTTCAAATACAATCTCAAGAGGCATTTACTTGACGCACAATGTAATAATAACAATTAAGCAACTGTGCTGTGCAACCAAACAACCATCCTGCTTTTATTTTATTTGTTTCTTTCTGTTATATGTGCCTATATAAATTTATAAAAATAAATTTATTTATTCAGTGTAAATATTACTGTAAAATTGTAAAATAAAACATGTTTGTTATCTTATTACTTAGTGACTGTGCACTATAGTTAATGTAAGGCAGAGCCATATCTGTTCAATTGGTTTCTCTGAAAATCAGCGTCTTGGCTCCGAAAAGCCTTGACACAAAAGCTGAGAGAAACCATTTTGGTGGCATATTTTGTTAATTATAAGTGATGTTCTGTACTTTTTGTTGTTGTATATATGCTCCAAATAAAGATTTTCTATTTCTATTTCTATTTTGTTTGTTTGTTAAAACTTTATTGTACATAAACACAAGACACAAAAATACAAGTTAGAAGTAGAAAACAGTACAAAGGCGGACTTATCCCAGATAGGGATCTCTTCCAGTCAACCTTGAATTAAGAGGATAATTTAAAACACAGGGTAAAGAGTGGGACAACATACATAAAACAGAACCTAATTAAACCTAATAACTACTTTACTACACTAAAAACAAAGTTATACTAATTGTAAATACAAAAACTATAACATAATAAATATAAATACATAATATATACATATATAATAATTAATGTATAGTAAATATATAGTAATATACACATACACTTATACATATATCTCAACTCAAGTCTTCCGACTTTTCTAAAAGCTTCCTAATTTTAAATTTAAAAGAATGCAAAGAAGACGACATTTTAATTTCCAACGGCAGTTTATTCCAAAGCCTTGCTGCATAAACTGCTAAAGACTTATTATAGGCATTATAGCCCTGCGAGGAGTGAGCGGGTATGTGCAGCGTCGGATTGTTACTAGTAGTTCAATTTATTATAGGTATGTTCCCTTCCACGTTGTATTGTAGTACCTGGGCGGTTATTACTATTTATTGTAAAATGGTGGTGTTTACATAAGACTTATCTAGATCGATTGTTTACATCCGAAAACCGCCATATACCAAATTTCAGCGAAATCGTTAGAGCCGTTTCCAAGATCACAGAAATAAATTAATATAAGTACATATAAATATACAAGAATTGCTCGTTTAAAGGTATAAAATATAGGTATATAAATTACAAGGAGTAAAGACTGATAGTATAAAATTGATGTATTTTATTCAACAATGGGGTGGCAAATGTGGTATTTGCCCGGGCGACATAGATACGTAACGCATTTGTAGATTGTAATAGCACGGTTTAAATATGTAGGTAATAGTGCTTTTACGATCTGTAGGGGAATAGAACCAGCTGTGGTCTGTGGTACATCCCTTTTTTGGTATATTCCTTTTTATTCTAGACCGCGCGGAAGACGTTCATTATGTGCTCTTCGTTCGGTTCTGGGGATAGTACCGGATCTATGATCATTTTAGAAGGGCAAAATCTAAATATGCCGCCTCATGTCTAATAAATAAATAAATATATATATATAGGGACAAATTACACTGATTGAGCTAGCCCCAAAGTTAGTTCGAGTCTTGTGGTTAAGGGATACTAACTCAACGATATATCTTATAACAAATACGTATAAGTATAGATAAACATCCAAGACCCAGGACAATTTGAATAAGGCCATTTTTCTACTTGCCCTGAGCGGGGATCGAACCCGGGACCTCTGGGTGGCGGACTAGCATGGTGACCACTACACCACGGAGGTCGTCAAAAAAACCAGTAACGTCATGTCTAGTAGGAAAAAACCTATTTCTCCGCCTCCTGAAATGTTTTGACTTCTAGATTTACGGTTTTTACTCGGGCAAAGTTATTGCGGTCTATTGTTGTAAGCTCGTTAGATTGAAGGATAATTATTTGATTGATATCAAAAAGACAAAAATAATTAAAAAAAAAAACTAGCTGTGCCTGTGGGCTTCGCTCTCCGCAGTGCCGTAAATAGGGCGGTGGGCACACCGGTGCCCAGGCACAGGGCGTAGACTCTGGGGGGCGCAAGAACGGCCAGATCAGGCAAGACTATTATTTTTTTGGTTTGCTCCTGATAAGTTCAAGATCAGGGTGGGCAACGCATTTGCACTAGTGAACTTGCGATAATAGGCGAAGGGTCCACTTAACATCAGATGGCTCATCTGCTTGTTTGCCCACATCAATTCTTTAAAAAAATAGATTTTTCTTCCAAAATATTAGATAATTGGTCCACCAACACCAAGTTCCTTGTGCTTTATTTTATCATCCTGAATGAAATAAAGTAGACCTATACATAGCATTGCTCTAGGGTACCTATAATATCTAAAAAAACAAGGGCGCAGTTATAGAAGCTCGCACAGGGCGCAAAAAAGGCTATTTACGGCACTGGCTCTCCGTGGGAATTTCGGGATAAAAACTATCCTATGTCTTTCCCGGGTTTTTTATTAAGCGATATTCATACCAAATTTCATTTAAAAAGGTCCAGCTGTTCACGCGTGATGGCTTGACCAAGGGAAATAGGGATTTATTTTTATCTAGGTATATAGATTTTCTTGCTGTTTTTGTAAAAAGACTTCCTGTTGTTCGTATAAAATATTGTCTAAAAACAAACTTAGTCGAATATTATGGCTATAATTATTGTTCAATGTTGTTTCAGTTCTGGGAGATAATCTCGGACGAGCATGGCATCGACACGACGGGCAACTACGTCGGCGACAGCGAGCTGCAGCTGGAGCGGATCGAGGTGTACTACAACCAGGCGGCGGACGGTAAGCGACCCGGATGGGTGGGCGCTCTTTAGCGACTGTAGGATGCTCCAACTCAAATCAATAATTGACTACCTACGGTGGTGCAAATTTTATTAAAATTGGTCCAGCCGTTTGCGCTTGAAGAAAAGAAGTACAATAACAAACATTACAGACACTCATAAACTTTCGCCTATATAAAAATAGCTGTGCTCGCAAACTTCGCTCCCCGTGGGAATTTTGGGATAAAAACTATCCTATGTCCTTCTTTGGGTCTCAAACTAAATCCGTACCGAATTTCGTCTAAATATGGTCAGGTAGAAGTGTGAAGAGGTAACAAACAAATATATACAAACTCGCTTTCGCATTTATAATATTAGGTGGGATTGGGATCGCGTGATGATTTAGAAGCCTGCTCAAAGGACGCAGGCAGGCAAAAGTGCAAGACAGAGAGAAATGGAGAACCGAGAAAGAAGCCTTTGCCCAACAATGGGATCTTACGTGCTCTGCGGCCTGGCCGCATTTTCGTGGCTAGTTAGGGTGCCAACAGGCCAATAGGCAGTGTAGCCTACGAGCAGCAAGTCACGTTGTTGTGAGAGATTATCTCACCCCATGACCCAGTTATCCGGTCCACTAACATCCCATCCCCATAGCCCAAACCAAGTCAATCCCTCCCTGGCAATAGTTCGGCAGCTATGGAGGACTGTCCGTTAGTGCATCTTAATAGTACATTAAGGGTTAGACCTCCGTAGACGCAGCCATCTCACTTATTAGATAAAAAGCTACTAAAAGGTTTCTTCCTGTTGTCTTTAGCCCCATGAACGCCTCAAACGACCGGTTCCCCATGGACCAGTGGCTGAAAAGCGTTACATTGGGATTAGTGTGAATTGTACTTCTAAAATGGAGTCGCCTCACGCTCGCTCTCTCAAATATGTTCTCATCTGTCGCAGGCAAGCGGTTCGTGCCGCGCGCGGTGCTGGTGGACCTGGAGCCGGGCACCATGGACGCCATCCGATCCGCCACTTACGGACAGCTGTTCCGGCCGGACAACTACGTGTTCGGACAGAGCGGCGCCGGTGAGTTCTACACTACAAGCCAAGCGTTCCATCCACTGCGGCCGCAAGAAATCACATCACAGCTCTGAAGACAGGAAACTGATAGTACTAATTAAGACTTCTTATTCTCGGCGTCGCGTCGCCAGTGGGTTTAGGGTGAATCTTGAGAGGCTCAATTTGCGCTGTCTGGAAAAATAAAGTACCCGTAGCATTTAAATTTGAAAACAAAATATTTTTTTATGCTACTATAATGTATGATCTAACTGAGGCACGATAGTTATTGTGTTTGTTTTAATGATTATTGTGTATTAATGACAGATTTATTTAGAAATATAATATAAAGTTTGTCCGAGACTAAACAGTAATTCCCGTGGCGCGCCACTAAAACACGTAAATCCCTAGTGGAATATTCTAAAGGAGTGCATCCGAGTCGTCGCATGGGTACTACTAGTAGCACTTCGAACATCGTTGAGGAAGATTGCGCCATTCGTTGCTCCAGGACGAAATTACAAAGGCGAATATTTGATTCCCCTGGTTTTGTTTCACTAGGTCGTTGACTACCCTGATCACGTTTATAAATATCATTAGATTTTTTAGGAATTGTTTTCCGATGTTAACGGAACAGCGGAAATGATTATTATGTATTTATTATATTTTTATTGTTTAAAACCTATTGGTTTTATCACAATCGATAAAAACATTCTACTTTTTGATTCCACTGGGGTCGATTCCCTTGGTATTTGCGCCAGGGTACTTAAAATTCATGATGATAAATTAAAATTTTCCTGATTTTCCGTGAAAAAAAGAAAGGTTTTTATCTTATTTATTACAAATATGTTTATTTTTAATCTATCCTTTCGACTAAAAATCATTTATTACCCCTCGATGCAAAAAGAAGGGTGTTATAAGTTTGACATCAATATCTGTTTCTCTGTGGGTCTGTCTATGTGTCTGTTTGTCTGTATTGTATCATAAACTAATATTAATTAATACTTATTTTTTCTGAATGTAAGTTGATTGATCTGAGAAATTTTTTATGTGGAAATTGACAAATTATTGGTAACGTCATTATACCAAAAATATTAGTTGTTGATTTTATATAATTTTTAAATATATATATTTTATTGAAGTAAGAAAGAAAAAAGAAAAAAATTACATATTTACAAATATTCACACAGAAAAAATTTAACTATTAATTTAGTCTAAAAAGTGGCATAGTGCCAAGAACGCTGGCCGCATTTCCGCGTTGGATTGCAATACTGTTGTTTTTATTTAAGTAAGTACTTACCGAAATATTTGTATAAGGATAATCTGATAATTGATTTTAAAACTGAATAGTTTTCCTTTTAGTGGTTTTCAGTACATTTTTCTATAATTAATGAGTCACTATGGATAAAAGTGCCAATTTCTTCAATCAAAAGGCTGATTAATTCTTACAGATGCTACCAAAAGGCTGATTAGTTATATTTACTTACTGTAAATTAATTATAAAACTTGATTTACTTATATCATGACTAAATTTTGATTCCCTTGACGTCATTTATTGATTCCCCTGCCAAGAAAAACTTTAAATTGCTATAATTTTGGAACCGTTCAGCTAAAAGTGATGCCTGTTCGTTATATGTGTTTATAATTGAGTAAAATTTTATTTTTTGTTATTACATATAAAAAAACTGTTTAAATAAATTCCGCCAGGGGAATCAACTAAATATGCCGAATCTGAAGATTCACCCTTTACTGGTAGATAAAGGCTAAGTCTCTGTCGCAAAATAACTCTTTCTCATAATGCCTCTTTCGCAGAATGTCTCTTTTGCAAAAGATTTGTTTGTTTTTTCATGTGTCGTAAATGGCCAACACTGGTGTCAGATTGTAAGCTGAAGTATACAAGATGACAGCCAAGACTAACGAAGAAGCTTAAGAATTTTTTGTGCCACTTGTGCCAACCCATCTAAGTGCAGAACACGCCCGGTGTCGCTTTACTTGCGCTAGTAATGCGCACTCCCACCACCGAGCTCCTCATCATCATCATCTTCATTTCAGCCGCACAACGTCCACTGCTGAACATAGGCCTCTCCCAAAGATTTCCGAAATGACCGATCCAGAGCAGCTTGCATCCAGCGCCTTCCAGCCGAGCTTCTCAGATGGCCTCTTTTGCAGAATGTCTCTTTCGCACAATATACCGTCTCTTTCGCACAATATACCGTCTCTATCGCAAAATGTCGCGACAGCGATTTAATAATTTTGAATTTGAATAAAATTTCAATTTTAAAAGCAAAATCATTTGATTTTAGTTATACATTTATACATATAGAGTTTATACAAAAGATGATACCTATAAGTTTAGTACTGACACAAAGTCGAGGGCTAATAAAAATGTATTTAACGTTTTCAGGCAACAACTGGGCAAAGGGCCACTACACCGAGGGCGCGGAGCTGGTGGACTCCGTGATGGACGTCGTGAGGAAGGAGAGCGAGGGCTGCGACTGCCTGCAGGGTGAGGAACATGAGGAAGAATATACCTTCTCTTTTTAGAGTGTTCCCTGTCTTCCCGTTCTCAGTTATGCTGCTTCTAATCTCCGGACTGACCTTACCGGCTTATTCTTCTTTTATTCTCAGAATCACCGCGTTCTTCTCTCTTACATACATACATAATATCACGCCTGTTTCCCAGAGAGGTAGGCAGAGACTTAGACCTCCACTTGCTACGATCCTGACAAAACTTCTCTCTTACAACAATTTTTTTTTATAGGGACAAATTACACTGATTGAGTTAGCCCCAAAGTAAGTTCTAGACTTGTGTTATGGGATACTTACTCAACGATACTATATTTAATCTTATACCTTTAAACGAGCAATTCTTGTATGTATATACATTTATTTATAAATTTCTGTGATCTCGAAAACGGCTCTAACGATTTCGCTGAAAATTTGTATATGGGGGTTTTCGGGGGTAAACTATCGATCTAGATTCGTTTTATGTTTGGGAAAACGCGTGTTTTCGAGTTTTCATGCGTTTTTCTTTCCACGCAGAATATGGTCGCTAATTTCGGCGCGCCGGCCGCCATCGGCTTAGCTCAGTTGTTAAGGATGCTGACTGCTAGAAAGAGTGTTACGGGTTCGAATCCCACTCGGTGACTTACTTTTGTTTTTTTTCATGTTCAAGTTTATATATAATTTTTTATTTTGTACTGTTTTTAGACAAAATAGTAAATGTTTGAGATGTAACCGACCGAGCTAAGCTCGGTCACCCAGGTACTAACATTACATATATAGATAAACATCCAAGACCCAGACAATTTGAAAAAGGTCATTTTCCAACTTGCCCTGACCGGGCATCGAACCCGGGACCTCTGGGTGACCACTACGCCACGGAAGTCGTCTGTTGGGACCTTATCTATAAATAAAATGAGTGGACTGTGTAAAGCTGGTTTAATTCCTCAATTTACAAGCAAAACGCGTGTGATCGGGGAGACGGCAATAATCGAAGTGTCCGGCGGGGGGCGCGGGGTTGCGCGGGCGCGGGCGGCGGCTCGGCGACTCGTATATGGCGTAGACAGGCTCCCTGGGTTGAAGATAGAAGCTTCAAAGTCTTCATAAATTGTCATCCAAAGGAAGAGCACATAAGTTATTCCAGCCTCTTCTTATTGTACCTTTCATGGTTTTGACTTCTGCGACGCGGTTGATGCCATCCGTTCCAGGGTAGACTTGGACTACACGACCAAGAGACCAAAGTAGAGGCGGCGTTGATTTGTCTTTGATCAAAACAAGCGAGTTCATCTGTATATCAGGTTTTGTTTGTTTCCACTTTGTTTTCTGTTGAAGAGTACAGATATAGTCATTAGTAAATCTATTCCAAAAGTGTTGTTTAATAGCTTCAACTCGCTTATGACGTTGCAGGAGTGTAATATCCGCATTCTCAGCTACCTGTGGATATGGCACAGAAGTTAAGGTTCGTCCAATTAAGAAGTGTGAAGGGGTAAGGACGGTTAAATCACTAACGTCCGAGGAAAGAGGAATTAGAGGTCGCGAGTTCAAAATCGCTTCGATTTGAGAGAGGCAGGTTGACATTTCTTCATATGTTAAGTGAGTTAAATTTAATATTCTACGTAAATGATGCTTTGTCGATCGGACGGCAGCTTCAGCCATACCGTTGAAGTGGGGGGAGTATGCTGGAGTAAAAAAGAAAGAAATACCTTCATCGGCTAACTCATCGGTAAGGTTAGACTGAGATAGAAAACGTTCCAATTCGTTACATGCCTCTACAAAATTAGTTCCGTTATCTGAAGTGATTGTCTTGGGTTTACCACGGCGACTAATGAAACGATGCAAAGCAGCCAGGTAAGACTCTTTGCTCAAGTCCGTGACGAGCTCCAAATGAACTGCTTTCACTGCTAAACATACAAAAATACACAGGTATGATTTAAGTAACTTGCAACCACGACCCTTTCGATCGGCTATCAAAATTGGCCCTGCATAGTCAACAGAACAGTGAAGAAAAGGAAATTCTAGTTTAGTTCTAGATTCAGGTAATTGGCTCATGATAGGCTGTACAGTTTGGCTTTTGTGCCTAAAACATGTAACGCATTTTTTAACAGTAAATCTAGCCAGATTTCTACCACCTAAAACCCAGTATGACTGCCTTATGTCTGCAAGCAATAGTTGTGGACCTGCGTGTAAAAGTTTTAAATGTTGTTTACGAAATATTAATTTGGTTATGTAATGCTTACTGCATAAAAGAATGGGATGTTTTTGATCATAAGAATACGGAGAGTTATCGAGCCTTCCTCCTACTCTTATTAAGTTATTTGAATCAATAAACGGCGTTAAAGACAATAATCTATTTTTTGACGGTAATTGACCCTTGTTTTTTAATATTTTATATTCTTCGGGAAACATCTCAACTTGACTCTGTCTAAGAATAATTAATAAAGATTCACGTAATTCATCTGAGGTTAAGGAACCTTTACACTTGTTATTTTTATTTTTACAATTTTTTATAAATCGTTGTATGTAACAGAGAGTATGAATAAGACGAGTGAGATTTGAATATTTGTGTATGAGTGATGAAATAATATTAGTAGGGTCTATCTCAAAATTTGAATTTTGCGTTAAATGACAAACTACGTCTGGTAGATGACGTGACTCGCTAGAGTTAGGCATTTTTGGCCATAGCTCCTCATTATATTTTAAAAACTGGGGCCCATGCCACCACAGTGATAAATCGCTGACTAGATCAGCCTTCACCCCGCGAGAAACGAGATCGGCGGGATTGTCGAGCGAAGGCACATAGCTCCAGGCACAGTTCACGCTATGGTCATTAATTTCATTCACGCGATTGCGAACAAAAGGCTTAAGACGATGTACAGGTGTTTTTAACCACCCTAACACGATAGTGGAATCACACCAATATCTGCAACTAACCTGTAACGTTATAGAATCTATTACTTTAGCACACAGTCTGGTTGCCAAGAGAGCCCCACAAAGCTCGAGACGAGGCGTCGTTGTTGGTTTCATTGGAGCCACTTTATTTTTCGATGCTATCAAATTAACGTGAACAACGCCATTTTCTGTTATAGAGCGGGCATAAATACATGACCCATAAGCACGCTCCGAAGCGTCTGAAAAAATATGTAACTCTATCTTACAAAAATCATCTTGTAGTACCCATCTGGGTATTTTAATATTATTTAAAAATTTTAGCTTCTCTGAGAGTGAAATCCATTGTTCCTTTATATTTTCTGGTATTTCTACGTCCCAACCAAGCTTTAATGACCATAATTCCTGTAATGTTATTTTTAATTCCACGACTGCTAAGCCTACAAGCCCTAATGGGTCAAAAATTTGACTAATTACAGAAAGTATGTTTCTTTTAGTAACTTTTTCTTTATTTTCAATATTTATGGAGAACGATAATGTGTCACAATTAGGGTTCCAAGTTAAGCCTAGGGTTTTTGATGGATTATTAGAATTTTCTGATATATCTAGGATGTGATTTGAGTTTGTTTTATCTGCCACCAATTGACTTAATATTTCCTGACTATTTGATTTAAATTTTCGTAAATTAAATTTTGCTGACGATAAAATATCAATTACTGCCCTTGTTTGTTGAACTACAGCATTTTTCGTATTCCCTCCGCTGATATAATCATCCACATAGAAGTCCCGTTTGATGGAGTTCTTCACATGTATATCATCAACAGTTTCAGACAGAGAAGAAAGGCATTTGGTTGCTAAATAGGGGGCGGATGCAACCCCATACGTAACAGTGTTCAAAGTGTATGTCTTAAGGGGCTGCGATGGATCTGACCTAAATATTATTTGTTGCAACGAGCGCTGAGACGGGTGAACTTCTATACACCTATACATTTTTTCAATGTCACCCGAGATTACATATTTATGCTGACGAAACCTTATTAGTATAGAAACAAGGTCGTCTTGGACAGTAGGCCCTATCATTTGAATATCATTGAGGGACAGCCCTGTCGTAGTAACTGCAGAAGCGTCAAATACAGTGCGTAGCTTAGTAGTTGTACTTGATTCTCTCATGACTCCATGATGGGGTAAATAGTAATTTACAATATTAGGATCAGTTATAGGCAATGTATTTTCGGTCATATGACCGAGTTCTTCGTATTCACGTAAGAACTCTAAGTATTTATTTTTGAAAACAGGATCTCTACTGAACCTTCGTTCGAGGGAAAGGAAACGAATCTTAGCCATCACGTAAGAATCTCCTAATTCGTGAGGATCATTTTTTAAAGGCATGGTCACCACGAAACGGCCATCTTCGTTACGATAAGTGTCCATTTTAAATTTATGTTCACAAGCACGTTCTTCATTAGTGAACGCATATTTAGAAGGAATGGAATCTAGTTCCCAAAATTGGGATATACTATCATCTTGATTTATAAAATTACATTGATGTGAGTTAGTTTTGGAACGTGCTACATATCCTGAAACTAACCACCCTAGCTTTGTTTCGTATATCTTTGGCATATCTTCGCCTAAATCTATAAAATTATTGCACATAACGTTCCAGAATATCTGTGCACCTACTAGTATATCTATGGCGGCGGGAATATTAAATGAAGGGTCAGCCAACTGTATACCAGTGGGTACAAGTAGATTTTCTATGTTTACAAGTTTGGACGGCAGTGCTTTTGTAATTTGTGGTAGAATAAGACAATTAATCTTAGTTTTATAGCTACTATCTACGGATTCTATAGTAAGTTGACACGATTGTGTGGTTTTACAGGTTTGATTGCAGATACCTGACACTGTGGAGCGTGTACCTTGTTTCGACAGTCCCAGCTTACCGCACAACTCGCTCGTGATAAAGTTGGCCGTGCTCCCGTTATCCAACAGAAGCCGAGCCATGTGTACTCCCCCTTTGTTGTCTCGCACCTTCACCAACGCTGTGGATAGAAGTATATGCGGAGAAGTAGTATGCTGTTTGGTATTAGCGGATAAGACGACGGAGTCTGTCGAATTGTCAGAACCTGACAGAGCAATGTCGGTTGATAACGCGACAGTCTCTTGATTAGGCATAGGTGAAGACGAAGTTTCATCATGCTTATGTAAATGTAACAATGTACTATGTTTGTACCTACAATAATGGCAATGTGAAAATTTGCATTTCACATGAGAATGACCTGGGCGTAAACAATTCAAACAAACGTTCAAATCTTTTGCCTTTGAAATACGGTTTTCAATAGATAACTCCCTAAATTTATCACAATGATATAACAAGTGATTAGATTTACACACACTTTTTATTATTTTCCTTGGGTTTGCTAACTTTATCTGAGCTACTACTGGACACATTTAAAAAAGATTTGTTTTTAGATGGCTCACCTTTGAACGTTCCATTTGTTTCTTCCAAGGATTCTAATAAATCTGCCCTGTTTCGTAAAAATGTACAAAATATATCAAGAGTAGGCGGTTCGGATAACGTGTTTCTATATTCCTCCCATTTTCTTAAAGTGGTGGAATCTAATTTGCTAGCCATCATATAAATTATAAGGGTATCCCAATGCTGTGTAGGTTGTTGTAAAATTGTGAGAGCCCTGATATTTTTATTAGTAATGTCAATCAAATAACGAAGTGACTTACTTGATTCTTTTGTTATTGATTCCACACTAAATAATGCCTGTACATGGTTATTTACCAAAAGCCTAGAATTGTCATAGCGCGCACATAATAGCTCCCAAGCGGTTACATAATTCTCACTTGAGAAGTCAATGTTTTTTATAATAATAGCGGCGCTGCCCACTAAAGAAGCTCGCAAATAATGAAATTTACTAACATTATCCAAATCCTTATTTTTATGAATCAAAGAACTAAACGTATCCCTGAATTCCAGAAAATTTTGATAAGCGCCATCGAATTTAGGTATATTAATTTTAGGCAATTGAAATTTGGCATGGTTATGGTTGCAAGTCCCACCTGTATTGGCGTCATCGAAGCTCGTCACGGAACCTGCCGCGCCTCGCAATCCGCCAGCACTAGCTGTCTCGAGCAGAGTGCGGGCAGAGGCGGTCAGCTGGTAGTACTGGGCCTCGAATTTCTCTCGCGCTGCGTACTGTTCCTCAGGTGGATCAGCGAGAGATTCGATCTCGGTCTGTAAATCATCGAAATCCCGAATGATATCTTCGACACGAGTTAGTCGTAAACGAAGCTCGTTGGCATGGACATTACTTAGCGCTTTATAACCTTTAGCGGTTTCAAAATAGGTTGCAAAATGTGTTAACTTAGTTTTTAAACTTCCTCTCTTCTTAATAAGCTTGCTAATTTCTTTTTGAATCTCAGTGTATGTTTGTGAATCGGGCATGATTGATTTAAAATGAAAGATTCACTTTTAACTGCAGCAAAGCAATCTTAAATTGCTATAAATAGAATATGAATAGAAAGAATGCAAAACTGATAAGAAACGGCAACCGTTAACGAGCGGAACAAAGGAATGGACTTTGACCCTGCGCTCGAACACAGGTAGGCGAGAAGCTGACGCGTACGCGTTTTAATCGAATGCAAAGCAAAATTGTTTGTAGAATATTGAAGCTATATTTAATGAATTTACTATGATTTATTGAAGTTTGGGTAAGTAAGAAAGGAAAGTTTGGTGAAAGATAAATAGAAAGTGTGATAGGGAAAGGATAAATTGGAACGAACTCACAATACTGGCCAAATCCGTTAGGTACTTAGGTACACTTTGTGGTTTTTTGGTTTCGTCCTTAATTTGAATCCTCTTCCGTCTTTGTTGGTAGGTGGATACCACTTGCGGTGAAATTCGTAAGATATCACGTCGTAATTAATTATGGTTTCTTTGCAGAATCCTCTTTTAGACCTGCAGCGGCGTAGATTCCCAAATATTGATCTTCCACTATAGCAATCGTCCTCCTGATCCTTAGTTATTTTTCGTCGTTGTCGGTTGACTGCGGCGGTTGACGTTGCGATTCAAATCCAGATCGACGCTCGCAGGATTCCTAAGACAACTCGGCGAAAATAGATGCGTAAATGCCTAATCGAGTACTTTCCGCGAAGGACCACTGTTGGGACCTTATCTATAAATAAAATGAGTGGACTGTGTAAAGCTGGTTTAATTCCTCAATTTACAAGCAAAACGCGTGTGATCGGGGAGACGGCAATAATCGAAGTGTCCGGCGGGGGGCGCGGGGTTGCGCGGGCGCGGGCGGCGGCTCGGCGACTCGTATATGGCGTAGACATCGTCAAACTTTAAAATGCTATTGTATTGAGGCATACCTACCCGTCGTCATAGTTACAAACATAATTATTTCCCTTTCTTATCACTAGATGGCGCTATAAGATTTAATTTGCCAAGCAAATAAACTTAGCCTGTAGTAATGTATAAGTCAAAGATAATATAATTAATCACTGACGTAACAGATACCCAATGCCATAGGAACTAATGGAGGGCTTGTAAGTAGACAACACTGGAGTTGCGGGTAGGCACACAGAGATGTCAGCACACACGATTAGCAAAAAAGTGATTAGTGTTGAATATGCTTTAAAATATTTATTGCATTTTATATGTCATATTTAATTAATTGGAGTACTACTTTATTTTAATAATAGTAATGAAAGATTATTACCATTAGATGGTACAGTTTAATTTGTGCTGTGTGTCGCTAGTGACAAACAATTACTCTGTCTATCTGCAGGGTTCCAGCTGACGCACTCGCTGGGCGGCGGCACGGGCTCCGGACTGGGCACGCTGCTGCTCAGCAAGCTGCGGGAGGAGTACCCCGACCGCATCGTCAACACCTTCAGCGTCATGCCCTCGCCCAAGGTGAGCCTGACCACGCCGACCCATCGCTTTATAAACATTATTATCAACAATATTAAGAATAACAATTTTTAAGCTATTGCATAGCTTCTATCGCGGGCCTTGAGCGCGGGGACCGAATCCAGAAATTCCGTAACGAAAAAACCTCACGCTCCTACCATGTAGGTTGCCGCTTCGTCTCCGTCGTCCGTTTGCGACGTTGTCGTCCTTCCTTGTAAAAAATCAGCTTAAATAGTTTTAAGGGTTATCTAGAACTTGACCAAGACACAATTTTAAATGATATCTCCGTTTCCTTTTAAATGATTTATTTTAAATGGTGGCGCCACTGGACCCCGAAAAATTTGGGTATGGCCTTAATGCAATAGCTTTACCGCGGCAGTCACCGAGTGCCACACGTCTTTTTTTTTAAATTAAATTTTTAACAATTTAGCTAATTAACACTGAAAAGAGTCACAGAGGGGTCGTTAGCAGCCACGAGATTCGAGGGTCCAGCCATCCAGAGTGATAGGAAGTACTCAGGTTTGGTGTACAGCAGCTTCCATGAGTAGTCGAAAGAGGACGAGGTCCAGCTCGCTGCCGCTTATACAAGGGCCGCGCGGGGTGCGGTGCGGAGGAGGGCAGGCCGTCGTCACACCTTCTCACTAGATGGCGTTTTATCATCATTATCATTTCAGCCGCGTAACGTCCACTGCTGGACATAGGCCTCTCCCAAGGATTTCCAAAATGACCGATCTAGAGCAGCCTGCATCCAGCGCCTTCCAGCGATCCTATACATACATACATACTATCACGTATCATAAATAAATACTTAATACTAAAATACGTCTTTATTTTGAGTCTTGCGGCTCTAAGCAGACAGAGCCAGGGCCACAAGACTCAAAGGCCACTTTTAGCTTGATGTGGTCAAAAAGGTGGATGAAGGAATCTAAATAGTCATGGGTTGCTAGCCACATCGCCTATTAACATGATTCGATTTTTTGCCCATTCCCTCGATCGGCTCTTACGATCTGCCCGGGAAGAGAAGCTGGTACATTCAATTTTTTTTTCTTTTCTCCCAGACCAGCATGGAAGATTGGAATTGTAATTTTTGTTTTGAATTAACATTATAAAAAAACTGATCAGGTGTCGGACACTGTGGTGGAGCCGTACAACGCGACGCTGTCGGTGCACCAGCTGGTGGAGAACACGGACGAGACCTTCTGCATCGACAACGAGGCGCTCTACGACATCTGCTTCCGCACGCTGCGGCTCGCCTCGCCCACCTACGGCGACCTCAACCACTTGGTCTCTGTGAGTATCGCAATACAAGCTAAACAAAGCTTATAAACATCAAAGAGGCCGCTAAAATCCGTCTGGCCAGCGTGGAGAGTGTAGGCCAAAATATCCTATAGCTGCTCTGACCAAGTATGGCTACAGTAGAGTATAAAATATAGTTCAGGTAGTACGCAGAGGGTCGTGCTCCTGCGGTGGAGACAACAAGACCTGATGATGATGAAGTATAAATAGACGTAGCGGCTAATCTACAGGGCTCGGCATTTCGGCACACCTAACCTGGCGATGGCAAATCCAGTAAAGGGAGGGGGGGGATTCAAGTAGGTGACAAATGCAGAGGTGTGGCCAGTGTCGGACTGACCATAGAGAGCTTTATGGCTGTACCTAAATAAAGACTGCGATGCATGTTACTTCGAAAGCTCGTCACTGCTAAGCTTATACATACATACATACATATTTTCACGCCTGTCTCCCATTGAGGTACGCAGAGACTATGGATTTCCACTTACTGCGATCCTAAGTAATATAACTTACCTTACCTTACTTAGCTTCCATATTTAATAAATGTGTAGACGCGGGATCTTTCCCTGACATGATGAAGTTAAGTAAAGTTATCCCTCTATTTAAGACTGGTGACAGAAATGATCCAACAAATTACCGTCCCATTTCTATTCTGCCAGCACTGAGCAAAATATTCGAAAAGATAATTTTTAACCAATTATTAGATTTTTTCAACAAAAATAGTCTGTTCCATGGTGATCAGTATGGATTTACTAAGGGTCGATCAACAACGGATGCAGGTGTTGCACTTTTACAAAACATCTATGATGCTTGGGAGTGTTGTCAGAATGCAATTGGTGTCTTTTGTGACCTCTCCAAAGCCTTTGATTGTGTAGACCACAAAACCCTTCTATCCAAACTTGAGCACTACGGAATAAAAGGGAAGGCTCTTGAATTGATTAAATCTTATTTGAGTAGCCGAATTCAAAAAGTTAGTGTAAATCAAGTAAAATCTGAAGGATCAACCGTAGTGATGGGTGTGCCCCAGGGTTCTATCTTGGGTCCTTTGTTGTTCCTGATCTATATTAATGATTTACCATATTATGTAAAAGATTGTAAGGCTGTACTTTTTGCTGATGACACTTCCCTTGTTTTCAGCGTAGATAGGAAAACTGACACCTCTGATGAGATGAATAATATATTGTCGCAAGTGTTGGATTGGTTTACAGCAAATAATTTAGTATTAAATGCAAAAAAAAACGAAATGTGTAAAGTTCTGCTTACCGAATGTTACAAAAGTTCCAACACGATTATTTATTGATAAGGAAGCAGTAGATATGTTTGATAACACAACATTTTTGGGAATAACTTTTGATTCAGGGTTGCAATGGGGTGCCCATATTCAAAAATTAGCTGGAAAACTTAGCTCTGCGGCCTATGCGGTTAGAAGAATTAGGCAAATGACTGACGTTGATACAGCGCGTTTGGTATATTTTGGGTACTTCCACAGTGTTATGTCCTATGGAATATTGCTATGGGGTAACGCTGCAGATATAAATACCATATTTGTTTTACAAAAACGCGCTATCAGATTTATATATAAATTAGGTGCTAGAGAGTCTTTGAGGGAACTATTTAAAGACATAAATATTTTGACCCTCCCTTCGCAATTCATCTATGCGAACATTATGTACGTGCGTCAGAATATACACTCATTTAAGAGAAATTGTGATATTCATAGTATCAACACGAGAAATAAAAATAAATTAGCCATCACAGTTTTGCGGTTAGAGAAAACAAAAAAATCTTTTGTGGGTCTCGGCTTGCGCCTCTATAATAAAATTCCAGATGATATAGTAGCATTACCATTATCTAAGTTTAAGACAGCCGTTAAAAATCATTTATTACAAAATGCGTATTATCATGTAAATGACTACTTATCATCATCTGAGAAAAAATCTTGGAAATAGTTTAGTAGTGTAATTGTAACATAGCCCATCAGGCTGGGTAGGGACCAATACTGAACTGGGTTTCTTTCGGCGTAATCTTCCCAGCAGTGGTCGTTCCGAAACGCTAGTAGTTTTTAGCTTTTGCACTAAAATAATATTTAAAAAAAATTACCTTCAATAAGAGATAAATTTATCCTACATTTAAAAATTAAACTAAATTAAACTAACTAAAATAAACTTAAATACTAAAAATAAATAAGAGATATTTTTTATTTGTAATTGTATAAGTTTATAAGTAATTTATCCTACATTGAATAAAATTTTTTGACTTTGACTTTGACTTTGACTATAAAGCTAAGCTTATCTATAACGAAATATCTTTGCTATAGAGCTAATTAAGCTACCGCAGACCTCGTAACTTTATTGCGAAAAATCGTAATACAAATGCAATTATTTACTTCGTACAACGTTAAATACCTAGGGTAAAATGTATATATAAATTTGAATGCTTTTTGTATGTTCGAATTATTGTTTTTTTTTTATTGGTGTACAATAAAGTATTACCTACTTAACTTAAGAAATTATCTTATACCTTTAAACGAGCAATTCTTGTATGTATGTATGTATGTATATATCACAGAGTAATAATATATATATTTATTTATAAATTTCTGTGATCTCGAAAACGGCTCTAACGATTTCGCTGAAAATTTGTATATGGGGGTTTTCGGGGGTAAACAATCGATCTAGATTAGTTTTATGTTTGGGAAAACGCGTGTTTTCGAGTTTTCATGCGTTTTTCTTTCCACGCAGAATATGGTCGCTAATTTCGTCGCGCCGTGACTGCCTTGATTTAGCTCAGTGGTTAAGGATAGCGACCGCTAGAAAGAGTGTTACGGGTTCGAATCCCACTCGGTGACTTACTTTTTTTTTTATGTTTAAGTTTATATATTTTTTTTTATTTTGCATTGTTTTTAGATAAGTTTTAAAAAAAAATTGGTTGCCTGTAAAGTCGGTATACGGGCGAAAGTTTTACGTGACAACGACTTTTTATGTCTGTCTCTCTCGCTCTTAGGCGGGCTAACCATGCCCGAGTGGAAGGGACGCGTGCCTCTCACTCGCTCTCATTGTGAGCGCATAACGTGAGCGGAGCGTAACGCAGTTTCTTGAAGTGTCACCCGGCAAACCAATTTATAAGACGTTGTCACGTCAAAATTAGTTAATGTTTGAGATGTAACCGAGCAAAGCTCGGTCGCCCAGGTACTTAGATTTAAACAAGCTAATGATGTAAGGAGAAACTGAGGATGTTTATTTCAGTAACAGTTCGTGTCGCGACAGATCGTGTAAGTTTAAGAAATTATGATAAAAGGAGAAACTAAGGATGTTAATTTCAGTAACAGTTAATGTTGCCAGCTATTTGCTAAAATGCTCGTTATTCCGGCAGCTGACGATGTCCGGCGTGACGACGTGCCTGCGCTTCCCGGGGCAGCTCAACGCCGACCTGCGCAAGCTGGCCGTCAACATGGTGCCCTTCCCCCGGCTGCACTTCTTCATGCCAGGTCTCATTACATTTCGTTTTTAAAAAATTTGAAAAAGAAGGTTATCAATTGTAATGTATGTACGGAACATCTATCCGCAAGGAACATATACTTATCGAATTAAGAAAAGTAATTTTTGGCCTTCAGCCGATCCGAGTCTGTGTAAGGAAAGTTGTTAAGTAAAATGGACTGAATGCGTCCCTTGAAATAGTTGGTTTCATAAACGTCCCAATAGTTTCTGGGATAGATTTCGAAGACCATGTGGTTCAGCGGATGCGTAGTGACCTGTAATAGGTTATGGATAATAAACGTAGGCCTGCTCACCTGATACGAAACACGCACTGGCACTTTCAGGCTGCAGCCTTACACTTTAATTATTTCGCGTTGTGGATGTTTTGCGCGCCAATGTTGCGATCAGACTAAACTCTTCTTTCTTCTTGACAAGCAGGCCATAGATGAGAATGAGATAAACGAAAGAGTATATGATGTAAAAAGGGCGATATGGCGTGAACACCATGTGAAGAAGAGCTTAAAAACTGTTTCCGAACTCGTAAAAAATGCTGATATCTAAGGATGCAACAGTGTGAAAGAGAGAGAGAAAGGCATCTTCTTTTTCTTCCAGTGCCATCTTCAACGAAGGTCGGCAATCATTATTGCGATCTGCACTTTTGAGACGGCTGTTTGGAATAGGGATCTTGTTGTACCGTTGGCATAGATTTTTTATATTAACTTGTGTAACTTCCAGGCTTCGCGCCGCTCACTGCCAGAAACAGCCAGGGATATCGCGCGCTCACCGTGCCAGAGCTGACGCAGCAGGTATCTATATTCCGTCTTCCCTGTATACACCTACAACAGTAATGAGTAACAAATTTTAATCTAAATATATTGCACGCCTCATAAGCGAAGCGTTGAGGTGGGTACTACTGTCACTTCGCGCAAACCATCTGATTTTTCAAACTTAAAATGTCTTTATGTATCATACATTGCACTTGTAAGATAATATATACACACACATATTAAAAAAAAACACTATTTTTAACACTCATGATATTTTTGATGTCATTTTTAGGGTTCCGTAGCCAAATGGCGAAAACGGAACCCTTATAGATTCGTCATGTCTGTCTGTCCGTCCGTATGTCACAGCCACTTTTTTCCGAAACTATAAGACCTATACTATTGAAACTTGGTAAGTAGATGTATTATGTGAACCGCATTAAGATTTTGACACAAAAATAGAAAAAAAACAGTAAATTTTGGGGGTTCCCCATACTTAGAACTGAAACTCAAAAATTTATTTTTCATCAAACCCATACGTGTGGGGTATCTATGGATAGGTCTTCAAAAATGATATTGAGGTTTCTAGTAGCATTTTTTTCTAAACCGAATACTTTGCGCGAGAGACACTTCCAAAGTGGAAAAAAGTGTGTCCCCCCCCCCGTAACTTCTTAAATAAGAGAATGATAAAACTAAATAAAATATATGTTGTTCATTACCATGAAAACTACCAGCGAAAATTGGTTTGAATGAGATCTAGTAAGTAGTTTTTTTTTAATACGTCATAAATCGTAAACGGCAATTTACCTTTCATTCAATCAACTCAAATATAAAAATTAAAAAAACATACTACAAGACTTTTATATTGTTATTTGCTACTACGGAACCCTTCATGGGCGAGTCCGACTCGCACTTGGCCGCTTATTGTTATTTAAACTAGTTAAAAAACAGTTTAAAAAAGTTCTGTCTTGGACGTCCGTGTGTCTGTATGTGCGGAGGCTTTTCTTGTTAACACGATAACGACCGAAATACTTTACTAATCGAGTCTTTTTTTTTCTCTTACGCTTGAGTATGCTCAGGAATAGAACCCTTTCATTTTTCAGGGTCTGATTCGATGTGGTTTAATTGTTATGAAATAAACAAAAAAAAAATATCGACTTTTCTTCAAAGTTTTAGTATATCTATATTATATCTTCATTTTTCTACATGCGTAAGAATTAAAAAAAAAATGTATGGACCCTTTGAGGCGTGCTCTTTTGGATTTTCCAAACTTATTTAAACATGCACTCATTCGGAGGTCCTAACTAAAACAATCATTTTTTATTCAGTAATAGAGTAATAGGCAGGACTACATATGTTTAATTTAATTTTGTTTTATTCATTCTTTATCCACAGATTTACGGAATTTATTAAGATCATTTTTATTGATTTTATCTAAGTACTTGTCTACTGATGATGATGCATTGTCTACTTCTTCTTATCGAGTCGAAATGGTTTCAGTGTTGCTTCAATTTCAAATTGTCTTTGACCAGTATGTGGCCACGGTGATCCCTCTGTCATTAGCCTCGTTAAGGTCCTCCATGGTACATGTCGTAGGGCCCGGACACGACAGAAGGTGCTCCATTGATTGGATGGCGCCGCAATCGCAAAGGTCGTTATCAGCGTGACGCCACCTAACTCGGTTTTCTCTACACCTCCCAACACCAGCACGGAGTCTACTAAAAATGTACTTAGTTCCCATGAAAAATATGTTATCGCCAGACATACTTTCATAACACTCCTGTAAAGAAGATGCTTCTGACTGTATCTCTCTGACCTGTAGATGTTCAGTCCAGTGCGGTGTGCCTTTGTTGAAGTTCCGACCAAAAAAAATCAAGATTTCTTACAAAAAAGTAAAAGTAAAACGATGATGTTTCTGACAGTATCTCTGTCTTTACCTACCTGAATCACTCATACCAGCTGAAAACCAGCGCTGTGGTTCACACCGCAGCACAAAGCTGAGCTGGCCACCTTTTCGGCTCTCTTATTAGTTATAAGTCATAGTCTAGTACATAATTAACTGCCGAATAAAGACTTTTTCTTTTTCCCTCACCCGCAGATGTTCAGCCCGGTGAACATGATGGCGGCGTGCGACCCGCGGCACGGGCGCTACCTCACGGTGGCCGCCATCTTCCGCGGCCGCATGTCCATGAAGGAGGTGGACGAGCAGATGCTCTCCGTGCAGGACAAGAACTCCAGGCAAGGCTCTTCTTCGCGAACACTAAGACTAAGCTCACCAAAGACATAACTGTGGAAATTGAAGTTCAACGTTGTTTGTTTGTTGAAGTGAAAACTTCTTTAGCGGCGTTTTGCACTTTTTTTGGAATGGGTAAAAAATGTTAAACTCACGTCAGGACACGCTCGCGTCAGGACACGTGACCTGATCGAAAATTCGTAAGACGGATGGAGAGTAGACAGCTGGCGCGGCGTAGGAGAGGGATAATGTATGTCTCGGCGAAAATGTATGCCTGCGCCTGCTGTTTCGTATATCAAAAATGCACAACGTTAATATTCAAGTTTTCACTTCTGCCGGCACACCCAGAGTGCAACCCGATTTTTTTTGTGTGTGTAAGTTACAAACACTGGTGTCAGATTTTTCAGGCTGCCTTAAGGCATCTGATATAGCTTGACGACTGTCATACAATGCTGACTGCCCGGACCAACGGCTTATACGTTCAATATCCGATGTTTGTCATCATCATTTCAGCCGCATAACGTCCACTGCTGGATATAGGCCCAATGATTTCCAAAATGACTGATCTAAAGCACCTTCCAGCGACCTTGGTCAGGTCGTCAGAGCGCCTCGTGGGTGGGTGTCCTACGCTTCGCTTGCCAGTACGTGGTCGCCATTCGAGAACATTTTTGCCCCATCGGCCATCGGTTCGCCGCGCTATGTGTCCCGCACTGCCATTTCAACGAGCTAATTCGCTGGGCTATATATCAGTGACTTTAGTTCTCCTACGAATTTCCTCATTTCTGATTTCCATTGCGCGTTGCACGACCTTGAGCCTTCATATGAGACTCATAGTAAGGGACCATATCTATCTATCTATTGTAATAAAGAGAAACTAATGCCGTTTATAGAAGTATGTATGCTGTGGTGTGCTACAGTGTTGACATGCCCCGCAGCTACTTCGTGGAGTGGATCCCCAACAATGTGAAGGTGGCGGTGTGCGACGTGCCGCCGCGCGGGCTCAAGATGGCCGCCACCTTCGTGGGCAACTCAACCGCCATCCAGGAGATCTTCAAGCGGATCTCCGAGCAGTTCACCGTCATGTTCCGGAGGAAGGTACACCTCACTTTAAATAAGAACTCTTCTCTAGCAATCTGTCTTTTTATGCCACCGGAGTGTCCTTAGAGTGTCCCTAAAACGTCTTTTTATGCCACCTGAGTGTCCTTATAGTGTCCCTAAAACGTCTTTTTATGCCACCTGAGTGTCCTTAGAGTGTCCCTAAAACGTCTTTTTATGCCACCTGAGTGTCCTTATAGTGTCCCGAAAACGTCTTTTTATGCCACCTGAGTGTCCTTAGAGTGTCCCTAAAACGTCTTTTTATGCCACCTGAGTGTCCTTATAGTGTCCCTAAAACGTCTTTTTATGCCACCTGAGTGTCCTTAGAGTGTCCCTAAAACGTCTTTTTATGCCACCTGAGTGGCAGTGTCCAAGCTATTCGACTCTAGAACGCCTTAACAATTTATATTCGGAACCCTCAAGCCCACTATAAGGCGAAGAGAAAGAAGATCCTTGACAGCCGAACATCCATCGCAGTTCCTCCGTCCGCCAGCGACCAGGATGGCAGGAGGGTCGTCAAAATAATCCTGTAATACAAATAACAGTAAAACCCACACTAAGTGTGTTGTGTATGTATCATCATCATCATCACCAGGTTTTTTTGGCTCCACTGCAGGAGCACACTTAGATATACTTGGCCAGAGCAGCCAGAAGTCTTGGCCTACACTCTCCTCACTGGGTTTGAGAGGTATCATTGATGTGTATAAGCTTTGCTTAACTTGTTTTTCCAAAGGCGCCTTCGCCTACGACACCCACGGGAGGTCTTGGAGTGGCCCTATTCTACTCTGCCGGAAACCACACGGCAGTGGGAAATCCGCCAGTCGTGGTAGCATTATAAAACTGTCTGTTTGTTACATGAGGCGTTCCTGCACTGGTACACGGGCGAGGGCATGGACGAGATGGAGTTCACGGAGGCCGAGAGCAACATGAACGACCTGGTCTCCGAGTACCAGCAGTACGAGGTATACAACCCTTCTAAATTATATTGTGATTTACCATGGTTAATTATTTAAGTACCTGGGTGACCGAGCTTTGCTCGGTCGGTTACATCTCAAACATTAACTAAAATTCTTTAAACTTGTCTAAAAACAGTACAAAATAAAATAAAAAAATATAAACTTGAACATAAAAAAAAACAAAAGTAAGTCACCGAGTGGGATTCGAACCCGTAACACTCTTTCTAGCGGTCAGCATTCTTAACCGCTGAGCTAAGCGGATGGCACCTGGCGCGACGAAATTTGCGACCATATTCTGCGTGGAAAGAAAAACTAATAAAATCTCGAAAACACGCGTTTTCCCAAACATAACACTAATCTAGCTCGATTATTTACACCCAAAAACCCCCATATACCAATTTTCTGCGAAATCGTTGGAGCCGTTTTCGAGATCACAGAAATTTATAAATATATAAATAAAAAAATATACTAGAATTGCTCGTTTAAAGGTATAAGATTAAATTACTAAGTAAATTAGGTAAGTCACATATTATGCAATTAGCACAAACACCTTACCCTCTTTTATTACCCGGTCTTTGGACACACACAGAACAAATATAGTGAGCTTGTGAACATTATTTTTCGATATAGGGGTCCAAGTCAGACAGTAGAGTCAAGTGTCTGTACTCAAAGTCGGCATTCGCAACTACGGAACCCTACTGCGCGAGACCTGACACGCACTTGGACAATAATTTAAATTTAACGGTTAACAATTAAGTTAGTACCCACACATATTCAGGTTTTAATTAACTTTTTAAAATAAAATGATTTTTAATTAAATTTGCAGGAGGTGGGCGTCGACGACGGCGACTTCGACGAGCAGGAGGAGGTCCCTCCCGAGGAGTTCCCCGAGGAGTAACTAGTCCGAACCAAACGCACATACTTAGTACTAAACTAAAAGATCGTCGAGAAATCTGAAGTGGCATTTTTGAAACGCGGCGTCACCTAAACGAATACAAAACACCGTTCGTTTAGTAACTCTGCGTTAGAAAAATGGCACCATTGGGTGAAACTTTATAGGGATGGTTAAGTGGCCGCAGACGCCCCTACGGGTCAAAACCTTTTTTGATGTACATATTTTGTACATATAATTACGTTTTACTTGTGGACCAAGAGCCATAGCAGTGCTAGACCTTATCCGTTTTACTATAAAACGCAGACTAACTTTGTTACTAGGTTTAAACCCGGCCAAATCAAGTTGACATTTTCTGATGAGACAGTGGCAATATTACTAACAAAATAAGTCTGCGTTATATAATAAGATGGTAGGTACTTGTTTTCTCTAACATAATGTTTTTCGCAATCAAGTAGTGTAAATATGTACTTTCATGCTCGGATGTTTGAAAACAGGGGCCCATTTACTGGTGCAAGGTCCTGAACTCACTTCTTTAACACATTCACGGACACTAAGCCAGACACAATAGAAATAACAATTGAATTACGTCCACAGCCGTAAGTGTCCGTGAATGTGTTAAGTCTCCGGGCTGAATAATTTACATATTTCTCTAGCAACTAGTTCAATACTGTCTGTAAAGCAGCCAGACCGATCAAACTTGCCAAACATCTGCCAGACACTCCACGTGTTTTACAGAGCGCGTCTGAACATTAGTGCTGCAGCTCGATAGTCTACTGTCGATAGCCTATAGGTCTTCTTCTTATATTTAAGAGCTGGGCTTTTGTCGGTGGAGTGCTTTCCATGTCTCTCTTCCTTCCGCTAAGTTCTTAACCACTTTATATGTTTTCACGTTTAATTTTTCTTTTATTTGGTCTATAAATTTTCTTCTGGATTTTCCTACTCCTCTCTTTCCTTCCATTATTGTTTTGAAGAACGCATCGTGACGTAGTAGATGACCGAACATTTTCCCTCTTCTATTTTCTATAATTTGTATTATTTGTCTTTTCTCTCTCACATCCTCTAGTACCTTCTCATTTGTAATTTTTCTGTCCAACTTATTTTTTTCATTCTCCTCCAGCACCACATTTCAAATGCTTCTAGTCTATCTCTATCCTTTTTGGTCATCGTCCACGTTTCACATCCATACAAAGCAGTGCTCCATATAAATGTTTTTTAAATCTTTTAGTACCTGGGCGACCGAGCTTTGCTCGGTTACATCTCAAACATTAACAATTTTTTTTAAACTTGTCTAAAAACAATGCAAAATAAAAAAAATATATAAACTTAAACATAAAAAAAAACAAAAGTACGTCACCGAGTGGGATTCGAACCCGTAACACTTTTTCTAGCGGTCGCTATCCTTAACCGCTGAGCTAAATCACGGCGGTCGCGGCGCAACGAAATTAGCGACCATATTCTGCGTGAAAAGAAAAACGCATGAAAACTCGAAAACACGCGTTTTCCCAAACATAAAACTAATCTAGATCGATTGTTTACCCCCGAAAACCCCCATATACAAATTTTCAGCGAAATTGTTAGAGCCGTTTTCGAGATCACAGAAATTTATAAATATATATACATACAAGAATTGCTCGTTTAAAGGTATAAGATTAAAGCCTATAGGTATTATAACTAAAACTGATATCTACTATCGATATTACTGTTGGTTATCAATAGTATTGCTCTAAAACAGATATCGATACTATCGATATTATCGATACCACTATAAGCCTATCGATAGTTGGCATTTTTTTTGATTGAAACTATCGATTTTTGTACTAAACAAACACTACACTATGGTTAGTGAGAAAAGGTAACACTTCTCCGGCTCTTGTGGTGCGATTTTTCAAACCCGTTAGTCACTAAACGTACGGTTTTTTAGGGTTCCGTAGTAAACAAGGAACCTTTATAGTTTCGCCATGTCTGTCTGTCTGTCTGTCCGTCCGTGGTCCTACTCAGAAACTATAAGTACTAGAAAGCTGTAAATTGGCATGGATATGTGTATTAATTATGGCAAAAAAGTCGTAAAACAAAATATGGATTTTTTTTTTGTAGGGTAGCTGCCTTACAAGTAAAGTGGAAGTCAATATTTTTTTTCTCTACAAACACATTGTAAGGGGTGTCGTTGAATTGGTCTTTCAAAAATATTGGCTTGGGGACACCATTTTTCGATTTAGGGATCCGTGTCTGAAATATTTAGGTTTAAAGTGATTTTTTTGTTAAAGTCACGTGTCCCCCCCATCTATCTGCTAAACGGTTATATATGGACACGTGAAAAAAATCACAGCTATAGTATACATAATGAAGTTCATAGAAAAACTATCAGAGCTAAGTAGGGTTAACGAATTAAAAAGTTATAAGCGATCAACTTATAAAATGTACTCGAAAAGGAAAATTTTGATGCAAATAGACATTTTAGACGTTTTTAGTGGCATGAACTCAAAGTTGGCATTTACAACTAAGGAACCCTACAATGCGCGTGCCCCGACACGCACTTGGCCAATTTTATAATATAATATTAGGTGTTATTAAAAATAATTTTATATTATTATTAAAACAAAGTTTTTTTATGGAAAAATCATAGGTTTAGATGACTCCGCGTTTCAAAAATCGCACTTTTCGTTTACAAATATGTAGTGTAATTACCTACACACAATGCGCAATTACGCAACTGCGCAACGTCAACGCAACGCCCAGACTGACAGACAAGGGGGAGGCAGTATTGCGGCTACGTTGTAGCAACGGTACGATGACGCAGCCCGCAGTGCTAAGCGACGCGGCAACATTTTTGCGTTGCGACAACGCAACGCCCGTGTAGTGCTGTGCTGACTGATTGTCCTAGTTATACCTACCTAAGTGCACTTTGGCTAATAAATAAGTCTATTAGATAATAGGATCATGTTACATTGTTTTATTTTTTTTGTCCTTTAGAGCCACTGACCTCCATATATATATGGAGGTCAGTGTTTAGAGCCCATCTTTATTCTCAACCCTAACTATACAATCAAAGGTTGGTGCACCTTTGATTGCTTCAAGGGAGCTTCTGGAGACTTCTTCTTATCGTGTGTGTTAGTGACTAACACTAGTGTCAGAGTTTTTAAACCGCCTTAAAGGCCTCTGACATGGTTTTAGGTAACGACCAATGTCAAAGACAGTGACCGGGACCGACGGCTTAACGTGCCCTCCGAAGCACAGATCATCTTACTTATCAGACAATCCGTTGATCAGCCTGCAATGTCCTAACCAAACTAGGACAACAACACAGTCGTTGTCCCCGCCGGGAATCGAACCCGCGACCTCCGGGTATGAGCCGTACGCTCTAACCACTACACCACGGAGGAGTACTGGCGACAAATCTGTACGAGTCCACTGGTTTTCATAGCCGATTGAGTGGCAGACGGCGTCTAAAGACCCCCACTGTCCGCAAAAAAATTTTAATATCACTACAGTCGCACTATCATCGTCATTATCAGCCGCACTATTGTCCATGTTCCATGAGCATTTATAACACCAATTTCATATTTTAAAGTCTACTAGAATCATGCTCCCATGCTGGTCTGGGAGAAACGAAAAAACTTAGAATGTACCAGCTGCTTCTCTTCCCGCGCAGATCGTAAAAGCCGATCGAGGGAACGGGCAAAAATGCGAATCATTTTAACAGGCGATGCGGCTAGCAACCTGTCACTGTATTGATTGCTTTTCCATCTTCTCGCCCACCATGACGCTAAAAGTGGCTTTTGAGTCTTGCGGCCCTAGGCTCTGCATAGAGCCGCAAGACCCAAAATGCTCTGTCTGCCCCATTAGGGATAAAGACGTGATAGTATGTATGTATGTAAGTACTAGAATCAATTTGCAAAACAATTTAAAGCAAACTCCAACTGAATCTCCTGACTTCCCGCCAAAAATTTCTTATGACGGTTTTATTCCCAGAGGCGACTCGGATTTACAACTATCGTTAAGATGGCTGTATTAGTATCAATAGCCTGTAGATTCGCCGTGTGATATCCAGAAGAGTAGAATAGGATCACTCCAAGTCTTGCCGTGGAAGTCGTAGAAGTAGACTTAAGGGTCCCCCGACCCCAGACCAAAATACAACTTTCCATACAAACGTAGTCTACGTTTTATTTCAAAACGACATGTCCGATTTGGGCAAAATTTTGTAATTTCAAAGATATTGCAATTATCTAGGTTTATAACTAGTTTCGACAGTAAAAATATGAACTTAAAATAGAATATAGTGTTTTATATCATTTTTGACCATTAGTATGGGAAACTTCTAAATCGTTATATTTTCTTTCCAGTTCATAATTTTACCATAGGAAACCAGTTATAACCCTAGATAATTGCAATTTCTTTACAATTACCAATTTTTACCGGAATCTGACATGTGGTTTCAAAATTAAACGTAGACTACGTTTGTATGGAGAAGTCTAGGGTAAGGGGACTCTTAATTTCCGTACGCATATATTACAGTACCTGGGTGACCTCTCAAACATTAACTACATTTTTTTAAACTTGTCTAATAACAGTACAAAATAAAAAATTATATATAAACTTGAACATAAAAAAAACAAAAGTAAGTCACCGAGTGGGATTCGAACCCCCAACACTCTTTCTAGCGGTCAGCATCCTTAACCGCTGAGCTAAGCGGATGGCGGCCGGCGCGACGAAATTAGCGACCATATTCTGCGTGGAAAGAAAAACGAATGAAAACTCGAAAACACGCGTTTTCCCAAACATAAGACTAATCTAGATCGATTGTTTACCCCCAAAAACCCCCATATACCAATTTTCAGCAAAAACGTTCCGTTTTTGAGATCACAGAAATTTATAAATATATATATAAATAAATATACAAGAATTGCTCGTTTAAAGGTATAAGATACTTAGTAACCAGTTTTTAGTCGGTTTGTACCATCTTCTCGGGGAAAAAAAACAGCAGATAAATAGTTTTTAGGGTTCCGTACCCAAAGTGTTATAATTGGCCAAGTGCGTGTCGGGCCACGCGCAGTGTAGCGTTCCGTAGTTGCGAATGCCAACTTTGAGTTCTTGCCACTAAAAACGTCTAAAAACTAATATCTATTGAATTTGTATGAATTTTTTTTTTCAAGTACATTTTAATAGTTGTTCGCCTATAACTTTTTAATTTGTATACCCTACTTGGCTCTGATAGTTTTCCTTCAAACTACATTATATATTACTTTTATATTACTTTATGTATCGTTTATATGTTATAGTATGTACTCCTATTATTTTAATTGTATAGGTACTTGTATTTTTCTACACTGTAATACTCTAACTGCGCCAACTCCCCCACATCTTTTATAATCTTCTTTACCCAAAGGTTGGCTGGAAGAAATCACTTTAGTGATAAGTCCGCCTTTGTACCTACTATGTTTAAAATGTACTTTTAATTATTGTCATACTTAGTTGGTGCAATAAAGAAATTTTATCTTTTTTATCTTATCTTATATATACTATAATTTTTTTTCACGTGGCCATATATGTATAACCGTTTAGCAGATAGAGGGGGGGCTTGACTCAAACAAAAATTTGAACTTTGAACCCAAGTATTTCGGAAACGGATCCCTAAATCGAAAAATGGTGTTCACAAGCTAACAATATTTTTGCAAGACCTATTCAACGATACCCCACTCAATGGGTCTGTCGAGAAAAAAAAAATTGACTACGTCTTTACTTGTATGGTAGCTACCTCGAAAAAATTTTTTTTTCCATATTTTATTTTACGACTTTTTCGCCATAATTATTATTAATATACATATCCATGCCAAATTACATCTTTCTAGTACTTACAGTTTCTCTGTAGGACCGTGGACGGACAGACAGACAGACAGACAGACAGACAGACATGGCGAAACTATAAGGGTTCCTTGTTTACTACGGAACCCTAAAAACGGGACCCTATTACTAAGACTTTGCTGTCGGTCTGTTTGTCTGTCACCAGGCTGTATCTCAAGAACCGCGATAGCTAGACAGTTAAAATTTTCACAGATTATGTATTTCTGTTGCCGCTGTAACAACAAATACTGAAAACAAAATAAATATTTAAGGCCCCCTTACAACCAAAAGCGATTTTTTGTAGATAATGGTACAGAACCCGTTGTGCGCGAATCCGATTCGCACCCTGGCCGGTTATTTCTTTTCTCCCAGACCAGCATCAAAGAAACATACATACATACATACATACTATCACGTCTTTATCCCTAATGGGGCAAACAGAGCATTTTGGGTCTTGCGGTTCTATGCAGAGCCCAGGGCCGCAAGACCCAAAAGCTACTTTTAGCGTCATGGTGGGCGAGAAGATGGAAAAGCAATCAATACAGTGATGGGTTGCTAGCCGCATCGCCTGTTAACATGATTTGCATTTTTGCCCATTCCCTCGATCGGCTTTTACGATCTGCGTGGGAAGAGAAGCAGCTGGTACATTCTAAGTTTTTTTATTTCTCCCAGACCAGCATGGGAGTATCAAAGAAACAAAGGCTTAAAAAACCAATAAAAATGTTTTAGGTTCTTTTATTATTAATATTGAATTTTATTACATTTACAGGTTTCGGTGGTAATCTCTTAATAACTTCGTTTCCGAACTTATTGTAATTGAGAGCTTCGTTTATATTACTGACCACTTCCCTTTCCGTTGACGTGAAGTCAACTATTTCTACTTCTTTATCCTTTTCATCAATTCCACTAAGTCTTTCATTAGCTTTGTTTACTTCACTATCTGCACTAAACTCATTATTTCTACTACAACTAGCAATATCCTTAATGATGTCCTTATACCTACTGTCTTCGTCAAAATCTATTTCATTTACTATTGGCATCGGCTTCATTTTCTTTCTCTTTTTTGAAACAATTATAGTATTAACTTCACCCATATTCATCGTTCGTTTATAATTTTCTGCATGGTTACTGCTATCCACTTTGGGTCGCTGCGCCACCGTAGTAAGTAAGTAAGTACTGCTATTCTCTGTACAAGCATCAACATTTTGTAAAATAACAGGATTTTCTTGCTTTGTGACCTCTTTTTCTAAATTCTTTAATCTAAACAACACATCTTGTTTTCTTTTGAGTATTTTTTGCCTCGTTTCATCCGTACTTTCCAATTCAGGAGCATAGCACACGTGTAACGACCCTCCGTAGAAGTTCTTGGTGTCCAACATCCTCTTGGCAATCCGTGCCGAGTGTATTTTCTCAAACTTTGCGTGGTACGTCTCTGTGAAGACCTCTGAGTGGTGCTCGGCCGACAGATTAAACTGCAGAAGCTTACCGAACCTCGCGAATAGGGATTTAGCTTCTTGCCGGAGGTCGAGAGACGGCACTCCGAATACCAGGAGATGGTTGGACTCATTGGCGATTGTGTAAGCCTGGAACCAAAGGCATGCATGGAAACATTAAACAAATCAAATCATTTGAGTTTCAGGCAACATAATATTAGTTACAATACTAAAGTTTATTGATATATATTATTGTATTTATCAAATATATGTTTATATTTTATACATATCTTACTATATTTTATACATATAATATTATTAGCGAATCTTTCAAAATTACATATTTTGCACCTCCTTCTACAGATTTCTTATTCTCGGCGTCACCAGTGGGTTGACTGGTAGATAAAGCCCATGGCTTTAAGTCCGCCTATTACATATTTTGTAATAAAGTTAAATAAATATAAATAAAATAAAGGCCCATAAAATTACCTTACAGACTAGCATAATGTTAGTTTGAATTATAAAAAAGTAACATTTAATATTTACATTAAATAGCTGTTTTATTTATGCCATGTGGTTTCCGGCAGAGTAGAATAAGACCAAGTGCTCTTATTTAAGTCTTCCTGTGGATGTCATAGAAGACGACTTAGGGAATACAGGCTGAATAAAGCTTATAAAAATCAGTGAGACCTCTCAAACTCTGCTTGGACCAAATATGGCTCTGGTTGTACAGAGGGTTGTGCTCCTGCAGAGGAGACTAAAAAACCTGATGAAATTCTTTAAATTAAAGAAAAGTTTAACAAAAGAAAAGTTAAACAAGTTTCTTTCATTGATTCTTACAGTGGTAAGGTAGTAGAATACTTGATTCATGAATTGTTGAAATATGACCAGTATACAGCCCTACGTGACCGGTTTTAGGTAGAACCAGCGATGTACAATGGTGAGCGTAATTTAATGTTAAGCAATCCACTGTCGCACATGGCAAAAGTCATCTACTTTTTCTTGCGAGCTGTGATGGTGCACAGAATTTAGATAATCCTTACTCGAAGTCACATACTTTCACTGGGACCCTACCTACCGAAAGGACAGAAGGCAGACAGAGCATTTTGAGTCTCGTGGCTCTAAGCCCAGAGCCGTAAGACACAAAAGCCATTTTTAGGGTAGAATGGCATGATATGGTTTGCCAGCCTCATCGCCCAAACATGATTAGCAATTTCGTCCATTCCTTTTCTCCCAGGTCAGCATGGGAAACTTTAAACTGTTTATAAATTCCTTACTTTGACGGCGGTCAGCTTGCGGCCCTGACGGTACGGCAGTCGCGTCGTGCACAGCTGCTGCTGCTCGTGGTGCGGCAACAACACCTTCTCTACACTATTTACGGACATATTTACTTATTCTAACTGTGGAAGACTTAATTTAATAGTGATTTTGTTGATTATTTTACCAAACAAAATTTTTCGCGAACAAAAATAAAAAATAATGTATGAAAAACTAAGACATTGACAGCCATGATTGACAGTAATTGTCAATGAAAAGAACGAATGGATCATAGACATTACACGAATGGATGGATATGTTCAGCCGTAAAAATCACAATCAATCGATTTGACCTATTAGTTTATTCCTTACGAGCAAGGTTACACGCTCAGTTTGGCATCAGTTCAGTCTATCAGTCTGTTCAGAATGATGAGATGAGAGGAGAATGATCGTGTAACCCACGAACTGACAGACTGATGGTCCGGTCCGGACCGTCCGGACTGATGAAAATTAAATATTTTAAATAATTTTGTCAGTCCGTTTTGAATAATGAAAGACTGATGGGAGACTGATCGTGTAACCCGCTCGTAATCGTATCATTCTCGCATCAGTCACCGTCACCGATCACCGTCCGTGACGCAATGGTACAAGACCTGTCACGTGACACAGCTACGAGCTTTAATGCTCTTCTTTGTAGCCAGCTTCTTATCCATCTCGCTCTTTTTATGCGTTTCTTTAACAGCAAAGCTATAATTATTGTCACGAGAGTGGGTTGGGGATAGGAAAGGAAACACCAATCCTATGGAATAGTGCCTTTATTTACGACTCTAGGGTACTCACAGTTGTCACAGGTACACGTACGCGGGAATGTCACTGTACTGTCACACACACGGAAACGTCACTGCACTGTCTTGCGCGTAGAAACGTCACTGCACTGTCACGCGCGGTAATGTCACTGCACTGTCACACGCGTAAACGTCACTGCACTGTCACACGCGGAAACGTCTCTCGCGCGTATTTACTGCACTGAACACCTCACTTCATTCACTAGTACCTGGGCGACCGAGCTTTGCTCGGTTACATCTCAATATTAACTATTTTTTTTAAACTTGTCTAAAAACAATGCAAAATAAAAAAATATATATAAACTTAAACATAAAAAAAAAACAAAAGTATGTCACCGAGTGGGATTCGAACCCGTAAAACTCTTTCTAGCGGTCGCTATCCTTAACCACTGAGCTAAATCAAGGCGGTCGCGGCGCGACGAAATTAGCAACCATATTCTGCGTGGAAAGAAAAACGCATGAAAACTCGAAAACACGCGTTTTCCCAAACATAAAACTAATCTAGATCGATTGTTTACCCCCGAAAACCCCCATATACAAATTTTCAGCGAAATCGTTAGAGCCGTTTTCGAGATCACAGAAATTTATAAATAAATATATATATATATATATACATACATACATACATACAAGAATTGCTCGTTTAAAGGTATAAGATTACACTTCACTTTTTACTCACTACTTCCACTTTTACGTTTCTTCCTTTTTTTCTTCCTTCTTCCTTCTTCGGATTTTACTTTCAAACTAAACTGGCGTAGGCCGCGCCTTGTTCTGCTTATATACCCCCCGGATGCGAACAATATCGCATCAAAGTTCTAAACTTAAGTCATAAATTTTCTTTTGTCTTCTTTTATTTCTGGCCCGTATTTTCATTTCAATTTAATCTAGAGTTATCTAGAAACTTCTTACAAAACTTCAAAAACACTATACATGACTGTGATTTGAACCTGAGGTCTATGGATTCACAGTCCAACACTTATAACTTTAAACGAGCAATTCTTGTATATTTATTTATATGTATAGTACCTGGGCGACCGAGCTTTGCTCGGTTATTACTATTTATTGTGATATGGTGGTTGTCTAACCGCCATGCCATATAAGCCAGCGCCCCCTATATTAATTTCATTAACATCGCCTCCGCTAGATGGCGGAAAAAACGAATTAAAACTCGCTATGGTTTGTTTTGTAACCTATTGCATATTATGGTAACGTCAATAAATGTTTTTTTCATTTTCGAGGCCTATGTTGAACAGTGGTGTAAGTGGTGTTTAGGTGATAATCTACATAAACTTGTCTAAAAACAATACAAAATAAAAAATGGGTTTGTAGTAGGAAACTTTTATTTGAGTAAAAATAATTATGTATACACATTAAATTTTCTTAAATACTAAAATAAAGATTATAAAACTACTGACTACAATACACTACAAACTAATATTTACAAATAAAAAAGGCCCGGTAATTGTTTACCCTGCGGTAACGTGCCCAGAAGGCTGGCTGCAAATTTAACATTCAACCTTCGTTGCAGCCATTTTTGGAAATTCCCTCATTTGCTTCAAAATTTAGACGTTTTTATCAAAAATTCTCTTTCGGATATTTTGAATATTAATTTGGAAAATCGAACATGGGATCAGGCTTCCTTACCGATACGATACGGAGGCATAAGTATCCGCAAAATTTCAAGTGTTGCCTTACCAGCATTTTTGTCTTCTGTACATAGCATTAAAGAACTCTTTCAAAGGATACTTAAACACCCAAATTATGATGTCAGCTATGTATCAGAGGCCAAGAATGAATGGTTTGGCATTTGTCAAAATTCAAAAGCGCCAGATTTTCCATCCTCGTAAAGGCAATGGGATGGGCCGCTTTGCAGGTTAGCTCAAATTAGTTTAATTACTTCATCTAGCGATTCTGCAGAGCGTGCCCGCCTTCTAGCCGTGGCTGAGTGGGAATCCGGACTTTGGCTACAAGCGCTCCCTTCTGCCAATTTGGAAACACTCCTCGATGACACTTCTTTCAGAATGGCGACATCTTTAAGGCTCGGTGCTATATGCAACATCCCACATCGTTGCCCCTGCGGCGATAGCGTCGACCGACTAGGACACCACGGTCTCTCCTGTCGTAAAAGTGCCGGCCGTTTAGGGCGGCATGCAGCCCTTAATAATATAATACATCGGGCTCTTGCCAGCATCAATTTGCCGGCTGCCTTGGAACCAAGCGGTTTGGCGCGGGATGATGGCAAGAGACCCGATGGTATGACCCTTGTGCCCTGGAAGATGGGTCGGCCGCTTGTGTGGGACGCTACTTGCGTTGACACACTGGCGCCGTCTCATCTTTCAGCCACAGAAGCTAAAGCGGGCTCTGCAGCGGCATCAGCTGAAAACCTCAAACGACGCAAATATGAGAGTATCGGAAATTACTACATATTTGAGCCGTTTGGGGTTGAAACTTTAGGACCGTGGGGGCCATCAGCTCACAAATTATACGGCGCTATCTCAAGGAAACTTATTGAAGTTTCCCGTGACCAGAAGGCTGGCCTATATCTAGGTCAGAAAATAAGCATTGCCATACAACGTGGCAATGCAGCCAGCCTGGGCACGTTACCGCAGGGTAAACAATTACCGGGCCTTTTTTATTTGTAAATATTAGTTTGTAGTGTATTGTAGTCAGTAGTTTTATAATCTTTATTTTAGTATTTAAGAAAATTTAATGTGTGGGCATTTCTTCAAATTTCGTTCTCCGCGTAACCTTCGTGGCGAAATTGAAATTACCAATAATCTTTTGAAAAAAAATACTACGCTATAGATGGTTTAAAAGCAAATAATATACTGTTTGAAACTTTCAAATTGACTTATTAATGATAAAGATATAAAATTCCGAAAAAAATCTGCCCACGAAAGTTACTATTGATACCACGAAAGTTACGCCAGTAAAAATACAACTCAGTTGTAGCGAAAACTTTAGTTTTCGCTAAAACTAAATATATTTTTGCATTAAATAACAATCAATCAAGACAAGCATATGCATTGCACCAGCGTTCTATGTTTAAATGTTGCATTAGCATCACTATTCTATTTTTTTATGAATTAAAACTGCATAAATTGATAGGTAGTGTAAAATGAAACAAAGCAGTTTTCAAAACAACATTTTTTATCAAAAATTCGAACATTATTTATTTTTTCTATTAATGGCTAAAGAATATGTGCGAAACAAAATAAATAAAAAATGGTTTGACATAAAAATTATTAACTTATAGGACGTTTTAGGCTTTCTATGACAAATTTTTAGATGTAATTTTTATTATGTTGGTCAATTGCAATTAATATAATTCACAGACAGGTATTATTTCTTTTTTTTGCCTTTGTAGTAAATTTCTCTCGGCTTTGCTTTTACAATATTGTGTAATTCGGTATCTTTTTAATTTTTTCTCTTATTCTTATTTCGGCTAATCGCTTTTTCTCCAGATGTAATTTTTTACGGCGGCATTTTTAATTTAAATACGTTAAACCATTAAATTCGTTATGGTAATTCTTTAAAAAAAATTACACACTTACAAATATGCATACAAAGTCACAGACGTGGATATAAACCTGTATACAAACTTGTCATAAACTAAAATACAGAACCAAATTCAAACTCTCATATAAAGTCATCATGTCGTCCAAACCGTATCCGGCGACGGCGACTCCTATGTGTCTATTCCGGAATCGTTGTTGTGGTGAGCTCTGATGTGGCTAGCAAAGCCAAACTTCGACTTGAAAGTTCGGTTGCATGATACACAAAAAAGTTGGCCAGTGGAGTTGAAAGTATAGTTGTAGGAGGGCTTCGGTCGAGTCTTCCGTATTTGGTGCTTTGCATCAAGGTCTTCTAGACGCTTCGATTCGTATACATCTACGTTTTTGTGAACGGTGTGGCGCCATTCCGGTCTAAGACGAGCACGCTCCTCCCAACTATCAGTTGGAATGTTACACGCCACTAGGTTGCGTTTGAGCACGTCTTTGTACCGCAGGTATTGCCCACCCTGTTTTCTTTTCCCGTCCGCGAGCTCGGAATAGAAAAAGTAACTCATATAAAGTATATAAAGTAACATACAAACGAATACTTTATTAAAGCTAAACAAATCCAAAAACAAACTCCTATGGAAACTCATACATAAACTCACATTCTTACTATCATACTTATTCAGAAACTCACAATCAAATTCACAGACAAACTAGCAAACCAAATATATAAAACCAAACACAAGAAACTAATTATACTTCTACTCGCGAGAATATTCTTCGGCCGGCTCATCGTTACTTACACATACTAACACTTACCAAGAAATACCAATACCTTCCAACACTGAAATACATATATTACAGTCAACGAATAATTGTGGATGGAAAAGTCGAAAGCAGAAATTTTGACTCGGCATCTTTGTTAGGACTAGTTAGAACATAAACATACTAAAAGTCCTTACCCCTTCGAGGTGAGCCCGCGAGGGGAGGGCACAAAGAAGGTCCCGTTTTTTGGTTTTTTGCTTACATCTCGAAAACGGTGCGTTGTACGAAATTTTGTTGGACTACATTATGAAAGCTGATAAAATTCTCTACAATATTAAAACTATGGCTTTCATTTTTTTATCTATCTCCAATTTTTACCTAGATATGACGTACGAAAAATTTTCGATTTTTTTAAAATGTGTTCTACACTCTGGGCGTATTCGGAGGAAAAGCGCACGCCAAGCCCACGTCCAATGCATGCCTTTCATTGCGTTTCTATCCCCATAGTTCAGGAGAAAGGTGTCCAAGCTAGTCCTAACAAAGTTGCCGAGTCAAAATTTCTGCTTTCGACTTTTCCATCCACATGCCCCTTTTGAGCACTCATTGACCGAACTAATACCAACCCATAGCAATACTTACATATACCATAACATACCGACACAAGCAAACATTGTTTGAGAACATTTTAATAGATTTTTCATTGTATTAGATTACTCGTATATTAGAAACCGCTATAAGGAATATCATAAAAAAGTTTTTCGTATAAAAAAACGAAATAAACATGTTTTTAGTATTTTCTTGTTACGAACATAGTAAGGTATGATATAATATATGTAAAGAAATTAATATCATTGGTAATTTAGTGAGAATTAATATAGATACGTAACTTTCGTGGCATACTTTATAACTTTCGTGGCGAAATTGCCACGAAGTCCGCACCACGAAAGTTACGAAAATTTAAAATTTTTTAAAATTACGGAGATAATAACGTATGAATTTAAAAACAAAATACTCTAAAATAAACTCGAAGGCATATTACATTTAAGGAGTCAATCGTTGAATGCGGAATAAATACTATTATTCTTAGAAAAGTGACCACAAAGGTCACTTGGGTTAGAGAATTTGAAAAAACTTAAAGAAATACACATTTGTATTTATTTGCAGACAACCGGTGAGCAGCGCATGAGTTCCCCACCAATGACGGGTCGCTACTGTTTATCCGCGCAACTAAAATTTGTACCTATGATTCAACTCGTTCTGAAGTTATGAGCTGTTTTGTATCGTTTTTCGAAAACTAGCAAAATCGTGTGACAGAGACTAAATGCTTCATAACTTTTTTTATTTAAGAGATACAATTACCATTTTTTGTACAACTATGCATTGTTTAATCATAAATAGTTAGAAATACAAAATGTACTTATTGGGTGATAAACAAAAAAGTTATACGAGAAGGCAAAAGCGCGCGCGTAAGTGTGACACGCGGAGAACAGCAAATTTGCTCCCGATTTTGGCATTCAAATATTATTTAAAAAATTACTGTACAAAATTGATCTTATATAATTATGATTTTGTATAAGGGTATAACCAAAGTAACTCCTGCAATCGGTTTTAAAACCGTACATTGGTTAAGTTAGGAATAAAGACCGTGTGACAGTAAAAAAAGGCACTCTGAAGAAACACCCGTATACATAATTATTTTTCCTCAAATAAAAAATTATATATAAACTTGAATATAAAAAAAAACTAAAGTAAGTAACCGAGTGGGATTCGAACCCGTAACACTCTTTGTAGCGGTCTGCATCCTTAACCGCTGAGCTAAATTTATGGCGGCCGGCGCGACGAAATTAGCGACCATATTCTGTGTGGAAAGAAAAACGCATGAAAACTCGAATACACGCGTTTTCCCAAACATAAGACTAATCTAGATCGATTATTTACTCCCGAAAACCCCCATATACCAATTTTCAGCGAAATCTTTAGAGCCGTTTTCGAGATCACAGAAATTTATAAATATATAAATAAATAAATTTACAAGACTTGCTCGTTTAAAGGTATAAGATAAAATTTATGTGATCTCAGAAACGGCTCTAACGATTTCACTGAAATTTGGTATATAGGTATGTCGCAGTTGAATTGTATAGCGACCACGAAGGTATTAATGAAACCAATTGGATCTGGTTCGATCCATCACCGTCTACAGGCCAGGAGTGGCAACGGGATAATGGATAATTTATTTGATTATTGCAGAGTATTTATACTAAAACATTGTACAGTGTTATATTGAATCTACACGTCCAGTTAGTACGTGATGCGCTAAATTAACAAAATATATAATTTGCTTATTAATTAAATATATATCCTAGTTGACATCACGTACGACTTTATGGATGCTGCCATAATACTCCCCCTTTTTTTAAAAAAAGAACATAACAAAATCATAATAAATCCTAAACATGTGAAAAATAAAAATATTACATAGGCAATCTACCTACCCATTTCAATCTATAAATTAGTACGTACTAAAAACGCTAGCAAAATGTCTTCTTCCTTTCTTGAAATAAAAATATTGATTTCTTTATTGCTTGAATCTTGATACTTTAATCCTTAGGTATAGGAGTTCGGCGGCGCAGCAACCAATATCAATTACTCGTTACCAATGCTATCTTCATTGAGTTATAATCTCTCAGTTTCTCTTTTGTTGACGATATTCACATTGCACGTGCTGAAAAACGCTGTGTAGGCAAATAATTTCTGCGCGGCAAAATTGTGCGTCTTTGCATTTTGGAGTATCTATTGATATTGTGACTCACACATTATACTTAAATAATTTCTTCCTTATAATTCCGTTATCATCATTGATATTATAATCTATAAGTTTCTCTTGGTACTCAAATATGGTCTTGATATGCAGTCTTTGCGTCTCTCTCTATTAATCTTTTTTAATTGCCAGTTCCTTCAATCCCAGTGAGTCGGGAGAAATCTTCTGCTCGTAGTCTTTCATGAGACCGTGTGAGCGTGCTCGCAGTCCGCAGTGAGTCGGGACTGTAGAGAACAATGTCGACGAGCGTCGGTCGAAGTCCTGCCGTAGTGCCCCGCTGGAGAGTGGCCAGACATAATTCATTATCCAAAGCGTGAGCTGGGCGGATGTGCCAAACGCTATAATAGTCGCTGTGGGTACTTGATCTCAGGACCAGGAGCTCGGTGCGTCGGCTGCTGTGGACCTGGATATGACCCGTTTGCTGGCTTGCTCTGGAGATTGCTTGCTGCTAACCATTTGATGCATCTTGAGAGAATTATTTTCAGTAGAAATTGTGCTTTCAAAAATTGGCTTCTGTGATTAGTATTCATAGATGTTTTGTAGTCAAAATTACGATCGCTGTTCCATTTTAAAGTTGTTCGCTCTTTCTCTTTTAGGCTTCATAGATATCAATTATTTGCTCCTTATTTACCAAAAATTCTATACCACTGTGTAAGTCGGTAGTAGTTTGGCGTGGGAACTTATTGATAGCACCAATTCATGTGCAATATTCCTCGTTGACATGTATTTTTTTTCTTTATTACGCCTTTCTTAACAACGTACGGCCATCTGCGGCCTTGCGATCTTGACCTCGATCAATTTTGTTGCATCTGCATTTTTGTTCGTCGTCCGTAATGCACTATGTGGAGTGATGCAGTTAATGACGTCATATCTATTTCTGTATCATTATGACGTTAGTGATAATGTAGACGGTATTTTCTTCAATGATGGTATCGCTATTTTTTCATCTTAATGGAGTTTACTGTGACAGCTGACGTTCATTGTTGATTTGGTTTAGTCCATTGGGATTGCCTGGTGGTTTCTCTGCTTCTTGAAATTCCACTGGTGGGACCCGCCTGTGGGAGGCCAGTGGAAATGTGCACGTTAATCTTCTTTCCATTTCTTCAGGCTTGAGTCGTCGGGATCTTGCTTTTTGCTCCAATCTCGCGGCGCGTGTCCATCACGTCGGGGTATATAGCGATCACGTCGGGGTATATAGCGACCAGGAAGGTATTAATGAAACCAATTGGATCTGGTTCGATCCATCACCGTCTACAGGCCAGGAGTGGCAACGGGATAATGGATAATTTATTTGATTATTGCAGAGAATTTATACTAAAACATTGTACAGTGTTATATTGAATCTACACGTCCAGTTAGTACGTGATGCGCTAAATTAACAAAATATATAATTTGCTTATTAATTAAATATATATCCTAGTTGACATCACGTACGACTTTATGGATGCTGCCATAAATTGTATAATCCGTTGTTATTCAAAAACTCTAGCTGTTTGGCATTACAGCTCGGTTTTGTAAAACAGCTGAAAATAGTTCAGCTCGATTGTCAATGAGTTACGTAAAATAATTACGTTTAACAAAACAGCTAGCGTTGAGATGACATACAGGCTAACTATTATTGAATGAAACTGTGTTACCAAACAAAATAATATACGAGGGGACAATAGTTGTTCTTTATTATTTTTATATTACTCGTGGGATGGAAATAAATAAAACCTCAATTCAACTCCTTACTAAATAATTCAGTCTCCAAAATCATAAAACACCAATGAAGAATGATAATCAGCTCGATGCAATTGGATATTGTTTTGTAAACCCGACAACTCAATGGCGTAGCAATTTCTTACGATCAATTGATCCACGTGAATTTTTCATCATGCCGGAAGGTGGGCGTCGAAATAACAATATGGAATCCAAACTAAAGGTCTGCTTTATTCTTTTCAATCTTTTGCAGTCCGAAATCACAAACGATGCCCCTGACCCTGATGTCTCTCGATGAAAACAGCATAGTCCTGGAACGCGGCGAAGAATTTATTTTTTGGGAGGCCATATTTGTTGTTAACACAGACACTTCACAAGCCACAAGTGGCAGAATTCCGAACTAATCGATCGACAATCTTACGTTAGCTAGTTTGTTAAACGTAACACATTGGCCGATCTAGCTGAACGATTTTCAGTTGTATTACAATGAAAAACTGTCAGGGCGCCACTGTCCCTATCAGTATCGCCTGCACGTATTTTTATTCATTAATAATACATAGAATATCAACTTATTAGCAAAAAGTGTTGCAAATTATAATACTAAGTCACAGTGAAACGTACAATTGTTATCTCAAACCTTAATAGAAAAATAGCGCATTAAAACTCAGTGATACGTACCCATAAAGAAGAACCAAAACAAAGAACTGTTAACAAACAAAACAGCTGTTCAGTGTAAACAAACAATAAAGTGCCTTAAAACTAAACTTTACCAAACACTATAAATGTGACATAATACAACTTTTTGTGTAAATAGCTACATACTTTTTCTGTGCACATCATAAAATACTGTGTCGGGTAGAAAATTTAACATGACAACGAACTCGCCGCAAAATTAAATTAGTCATCAATCAGTATTACGTAGTCACTCATAAATTCATCGACACCATTAACTACTCAAATAGCTCAGTTGGCTAGATGTATACTTTCTTTACGATATACGTCTGAAGGCTCCGAGTTCGAATTCACCCCGGACCATACTTTTTATTTCATCTTCAATCTATGCAAACTACTTACTTTAGCAAACCAGAAGATGGCGCTTTGTAAGAAATGTGATGAGAAAATAATGGATAGGTTTTTTACGACTTGTAATTCTTGTAAATGCTCATATCACCTTGACTGCACTAATGTCTCAGCTAGGCGTTTCGCTATTATGAGCAAAGAAAATAAACAGATCTGGAAATGTAATGAATGCTGGAAACTTAATCGGCATAAAAAAAATAACTCAGCACTTACATCTGCACACCCTAATCCTAGTTTGACAATTGATACTGCTGCATATGTACAACTTCCTATAGCAAGTACATCTACTGACAAAATTCTTGTAAATATTCCCACGGAAAATTCCTTCGAATCATTACCTGACTTAGAAGATGACCAACTAGAATCAGAAATTATGTTCTCACCACAATCCATGAGTGAAAAATTAAACAGGAGTTGCCCAGAAGTGGTTCCTGAAAACCCAGAAAAAATACTCGAATTAAATAAGAAAATCATATATCTAGAAAAAAAATTAGAAATAGCAGAAAATGAAATAGAAAGCTTAACATCGGAAATCTTTACATTAAAAAAACAAAACTCCAGTTATAAATTACAGGTCGAAAAACTTACATCTATATGTACTCCAACATCGAGAAACTCTGGCACAAAAAAAAGCTCCACTTGTACAAAAAAACGGAGGACTTTGAATAAAACAAAGCTTGACTTCGACATAGATCAAAATTACCAAAAGCACGGTAGCACAGCTACAACGCCACCTGCGCGAAAAGTAAAGAATCACGCAATAAATCCTGTGAGACATGAATGTATTGAATCAACGCCAAGAATAGATATCGACAACTTGTCATCCTCGTCTCAGACGCACTCAACAGATGGCGCTACGAGTCGTGAATCCGCCATATCCAGTCCCGTATCGAAAAAAAAAATACACATTATTGGTGATTACCACCTTTCAGGTTTATCATCGTTGTTATCAAATAGTAGACAGGGCAAATGGAATGACAAATATAAAAGCTATGCACACATTATGACTGATGCTAGTAGCGTGGAAAACATGAACTACTGTATAGGGTTACAAGGAAAGTTAAATAATGATGACATAGTGATTTTAAGCATAGGTTGTAATGATAATAATCTTAACTTATTACAATATAATTTAAGTATATGTTTGCATGCAATGAAAAATACTACTATATACTTATTACCAGTTTTAAAAAATCCTTATCTTAATGAAAAAATGTTAAATGATCAAATAAAATTATGGACATCTCATTTGAAAAATTGTACATTTATTGAGACTACCTTCAACAATTATTATATGGACAGGCAAGGTTATTTACAACAAATATGTGACCAAATTAATTGGAATATTGACTTTTTGGAATATAAATTACAATACTTGACATTTAAAAATTTAAAAAATAAAATCTATGAATTATCTTGTGACACGAAAACATTTTCTAAAAATCCAAGAAATGACAAGGAATATAAGAAAGGCACTATTCCTTATTATTTTGCAAGAAAACCGAAAATCACTCAAAACCCTCAAGTTACAATGCCCGGAGTGTCGCAAACAGATTCCCCTAATACTAGCAAATGTTTTCGTGACTAATTCTAAATTTGAATATCTAACTATTTTTAATCAGAACATTGGAGGTGTTAGTAGCAAATTAGACTCAATAGTAATAGCTATTAAGGAACTGCAAGACATTGGCAAGCAGGTTGATGTAATCTGTCTTAGTGAAACTTTTATCAAGCAGGGTTCAGAGACTAACATACAAATAGATAACTTTAAATTAGTTTCGTCTTATGGCCGCAACGACAAAAATCGAGGAGGAACATGTATTCTGATAAAGACACATTTAGAAGCTAGGCCCTTAAATCAAGTTTCTAACTTTATAATAAAACACTATTTTGAATGCTGTGGAATGGAGATATTAAGTATGGGATTAATTATAATAAATATTTATAGAGTACCATCAAAAATAAAGGCACTAATAAATACCTTTTTAGACAGCCTAGATAAACTTTTGTTTTACATTACTTCTAAATATAACCAAAAGAAAATAGTAGTATGCGGTGATTGGAACATTTGCTTACTTAAAAACGACTGGGCCTCCAAAGAACTATTAAACATATTACACAATTATGGCTTTGAAGCTCACATTACAGCTCCAACCAGAAAAAAATCATGTATTGACCAAATTGCAAGTAACATAAAATCTACAACAGCAGAGATTCATTACCTTGATCTTTCAGACCACGAAACAGCCCAAACTCTAACATTTAGGGTAAAAAAACAAACGAAGCTCTTTACCTGGTTTGAAAATAAACGCGATTATAGTGAAGATAATATGATACAATTTTTACGACACTTGTCGACACTATCATTTTCTGATATTTATCAATCTAATAATTTTACTCAAGCATTCAAAGATTTCTATGACTTTTTCTGCCTACTCCACAATTTATGTTTTCCAGTTATCAGAGTTAAAATTAATAATCGATCAAATAAGACAACCTGGTTAACAAAAGGAATAAGGATATCGTGTAAAACCAAACGTTTGTTGCATCAAAAGTGTAGACAAGCAGGATCATTAAACAAACATGATATTAAAAATAAAATAAGAAAATATAATAATATCTTAAAAAAATGCATTGCTAATTCCCGTAAAATTAAGAATAATAACTACATTAAAAACAGTAAAAATAAATGTAAGGCAACCTGGAATACTATATCATCAACAATTTCTAATAATATACATAATAATGACATAAATAAAATTAAATTTAATAATAATATATATTCTGATCCAAAAGACATTTGTAATAAATTCAACAATTATTTTATTGAGTTAAGGGACAACAATAAACAAAATCAACAACAAAATACAACGTTACAAAATCATATGACGAATAGCAATTCACATACATTATTTTTAAGACCAGTAGATGATGTTGAAATTTATAATACAATAATGGCATTAAAAAATAGCAAGTGTAGTGGCTGTTCAAGCCTACCAAGAAGTCTACGATAAGAACAAAAAAGAAACCTTGCTATTTAGTTTTATCAGGCGTACAATGACATTTATTTGTTAAATACCGTAACTTAAAAATCCTTCTTCTCAACTTGCAAGCGCCACGGTTAACGACTGCTCTGTACAAATTATTATTTTTTGGAAGAATACACTGTATTATCAAGATTCTCGGGTTTTTATTACAAATATAGAAGCCCCAAATGTCCCGACGAGACATAATTTGGTGACCCCGACGTGATCTCGACGTGATTGGAATGTGCCAGAAAACGGTCCCAACACCAAGATCCCGTAACCAGGCCTGATGGAATCCTGATCCAGCCAGCAGCCACTGGAAACAAAGGAGCCTTATACCATACACTGGACATTGGTCAGCGATGCAGCTGAAGCCCGCACCAGCCAGGAATTTAAAAGATAAGTGTCCATCCTTTGTTATCCCTATAAACTAATTCCCTTCCTATCCTAGCTCCCGCTATCCTATTTTTCATCCAAATAATGTGGTGATACTAAGTAATCGCTTGCATTTGCGTAAACAAACGTATTTTACGCCAATTTAGGAAATTTTCATACATATACCTTTTTTCATATATCTTCATAATTTCTATAAATATTTTATTGCATTCACATATTTCAGCATATCTTCTTGTATTTATACGATTTATACTACAAAAAAGACGTATTTTTAACGTATATTTCACGTTTTTAAAATTATTGCATCATCATTTTATGCTACCCGTCACTAATTTTTATTTGCTAAAATTAGCACAATCAAGCACTTTATCTCATTTCCTACATTAATTCAAGCCCATTAGCACTCCACACACATTAATGAGATAAAACAATTCGTGATTTATTAGATTTTTCAAGAAATTTCTCACTTTTTGTCCATATACAGTTAATGAATTTCTGTCATACAATTCTTAACAAACCTCGATCCATTTCATTGCCCATTTTATTATTGCACTGCATTCAACGTGAACGCCGACTATTTCAGGGAATTTCGTCGACTCCCAGTGCTACTCAGCGGCCGCGGTTCGTGCGGGGATCGAGCGAGAGCCGGTTTGACAACTGATAACGGGCTTCTCATCGTCAGCTGTGCTCTGCATTACGTAACGAGGACCGTGAGCCTTTTATTCATTACTATTTAATTTTGTTGACTTCGCTCTTGCTTTATTGTTTTGCGCGCGTGTTAATCTGATTGATTAGTTTGATTTTAGTTTAATATCCTATTACACGCTATACATTGTTATCAATATGTATCCCGATACAAAGGAAACTAAATACTCCTTAAAAGAACTTACTGTCAAACGTAGTTCTATTAAGGGGCAGATTACTAAATTTAAAAATTACCTAGATAAAATTTCAGAACATTCACAGTTGTCTACTATTGAAATAACTGAATTAACTCTTAAAATTGGAAAATTCGAAGGCTTGTCAACAAAATTTGACGAGTTGCAAAGTGAGATCGAGGTCATAAATTCAGAAAATATTGAAGCAGAAATTGATGAGCGTGATAACATTGAGCAAGAATTAATAGAGAACATTGCTATTGCTAAGTCTTTAATTGAGCAACACAACATTATACAAAGTGAACAAAGACGTGAATCTATTTTTCACGAATCTCAATGTGATCATAATCATCAACCTTTAGGGTTCCGCCTACCAGAAATTAAAATTGATAAATTTAACGGGTCTATTTTTCGCTGGCTTGATTTTAAAGAATTATATTTAAACCTTATTCATAACAATGCTCGTATCCCACCGATACATAAATTTCATTATTTAATTTCTTACCTCGAAGGAGAGCCGGCTCGAGTCCTATCCAATCTCGAAGTTACGTCAGCTAATTACAACGAGGCCTGGAAATTATTGTGTGAACGCTACGACAACAAGAGGTTATTAATCGATCACCACCTCAGCTCGTTACTGAATGTTCAGTCTATCACTCGCGAGTCAGAGAAGTCATTACGTTTCCTTGTCGATCATGTATCTAAAAACCTGCGCGCACTAGCCAGTCTAGGTCAACCCACTGACAAGTGGGACTGTTTGTTAATTTTTATGCTATCAGCCAAGCTAGACAGTCGCACACTCGTAAAATGGGAAGAATTACGTAACACCTTCTCTGACGTACCAACTTTAGATCAATTTCAAAGATTTTTAATTGAAAGAGCGGATGTATTGGAAGCGTTGAATCGTAGCAAAAACTATAATGATAATCCAAAAAACTCACAATGTTTTTCTCGTGCTACACCGCTTTCTAATAACAATTATAAACAAGATCGAATTTCCTCCACTAAATCTTTTACTAGTTCAAGCCAGACTAAATCATTTTCTTCTGCATGCATCATTTGTAATGATAATCATAGGATTTATGATTGTCCTATTTTCAAAGCTAAAAATATACAAGATAGGTATGCTGACGTTCATAAACACAAACTTTGCTCTAATTGCTTGCGACAGGGTCACGCAGTGGGTGAGTGTCGCCTGGGACCTTGCCGTGAGTGCAAGAAAAGACATAATACGATGCTTCATAATCCATCTTCTTCCACAATCGTAAACAATACTGCAGTTGGTGAATCAGACACCACTGCCAATTTCTCTAAACAACAAACAAAACAGGTACTCCTATCAACTGCATTGATAGAAGTATCCAATCCAATTACAAATCAAACAATAAAGGTACGAGCCTTATTAGACTGTGGAAGCCAAAGCTCTTTCATAACTAAGTCACTACAACAAAGGCTACACTTACAATCTAATCCAATCAACACATTAAATATTATTGGTATCGGCAATCATTCAATGTCTAAGGTTGAAGAAAGCTGCATTACCAAACTAAGTTCAATTCACACTAACTTCCATGTCACTCTTTCTTGTCTAGTTCTTGAAGAGTTGACAGGTGAGATACCTAAATCTCCTATCAATATACAAAATTTAAATCTACCAAAAGGTATTCAATTAGCAGATCCCACATTTGATCAGCCAGCTCTTGTTGATGTTTTGATTGGAGCCGATATATTTTGGGATATTTTGTGTCCTCAACAACAATTTTTAGGTCCTAATAGTCCTAAACTTCAATATTCTAAATTCGGTTGGTTATTGTGTGGTTCTATTTATACAAATTCAACTCAAAACAATATAAAATGCAATCATGCTATAACGTTTTCTAGTTCATTTCGAGAATCAGAACTCAATAAATCTTTAACGAAATTTTGGGAGATAGAAGACCTTCCTCAAAAAACAATATTAACCAAAACTGAAGAAGCATGTGAAAAACATTTTCTAGCCAATACTACAAGGTTAGACTCGGGTAGATTCTGTGTACGTTTACCTTTAGTAGATTCTCCTGACTGCCTTGGCGATTCATACAGTCATGCTAAAAAACGCTTGTTCAGTTTAGAAAAGCGATTTAGAAAAAATCCCAATTTAAAGTCAGAGTATGTCAATTTTATAAACGAATATTCAGAATTAGCTCATTTATCTGAGTCTTCTTCATCAAAACCATATCCTTCATATTTTCTAGGTCATCATCCAGTATTTAAACAAGACAGTGAATCAACAAAACTTAGAGTAGTTTTTGATGGTTCTCATCCCACTTCCTCTGGTTATTCAATAAATGACTTGCAAATGGTAGGTCCAAACATTCAAGATAGCCTTTTTTCCATTTTAATAAGAGGTAGACATTATAAATACATCTTAACTGGAGATTTAGCTAAGATGTACCGCCAAATACAGGTACATCCACACGATCGTGACCTACAACTGATATTATGGAGGGAAGATGAAACTCAGCCTATAAAGACTTTGCACCTAAATACCGTAACCTATGGTACTGCCAGTGCAAGTTATTTAAGTACACGGTGTCTTTGGCAGGTAGGTGAGCAGTGCGAGGACGATCTCATTAAAACAATAATTCAAAAAGATTTTTATGTAGACGATCTATATACTGGTTCAAATACAGAAAATGAATTACTCTATATTAAAGATGCTCTCTGTCAATCCCTCAATGAATATTGTTTTAATTTAAGAAAATTCAAGTCAAATTCTTCCGTTGTTCTACAAAACTTACGAACAAATAGTCAAGAAAATCTAATGCTCAGTAAATCTTCAAATACTCTCGGTTTATGTTGGGATCCAAACACTGATAACTTCAATTTTCCTATAGATATGCCTATATCAAAGGCCAATATTACAAAACGTTCTATTATGTCAGATTCATTTAAGATATTTGATCCTCTTGGCTTATTAAGTCCATCAATAATTCAATCAAAAATGCTTCTTCAAAAATTGTGGCTTGAAAACTTAGACTGGGATCAACCAGTTTCCCCAGAAACAAAAATTATCTGGGACGAGATTTGCAAGGGTTTCCTAGCTCTTGTTAATTTGAAAATTCCTAGATACGTCTTATGTGATTCACCAACAACAATAGAAATACATGCCTTTAGCGATGCATCTCAAACTGCATACGGTGCCTGTATATACGTAAGATCGATCGATAAACACAATAATGTCACCGTTAGGCTGTTATGTGCAAAATCCAAGGTGGCCAGCTTAAAGCCTTGCACAATTCCAAAACTCGAACTCTGTGCGGCTTTGTTAGCGGCAAAGCTTAGCAACAGCGTTATGGAATCTATTAGATACCAGCCTACGCGTTTAATGCATTGGTGCGATTCTACAATAGTATTATGTTGGTTAAACAAAAATCCCAGACAGTTAAAAACCTTCGTTGCTAATCGTGTTGGTGAAATACTTGAAAAGACTACTCCTGACTCTTGGCGATATGTACCAACTGCTGAAAATCCGGCTGACCTAATCTCTAGAGGTGTAAACGCTAGTCAATTGCCAGATTTAAAGTTATGGTGGTCAGGTCCTCAATTTCTAACCTGTCATGAATCAAAATGGCCAGTATTAAATCGTAAAGACAATATTATAATTCCAGAATTAAAGGTTACTGCTGTGATAGCCATTGAATCCATAATAGATTTTGAGAGATTTTCTAAATTCAATCGTCTCCATAGATGTTTTGCATACGTCAAACGATTTATTTTTAATCTTAAAAACCCAAATAATAAATTAACAGGAGTATTAACCGTTCAAGAACTACACGATTCGCTTCATCATTTATATTCTATAGCTCAAAGAGAATCATTCTCATTAGAATATGAACAATTAAATTCAGGAAAATCTTTGAAATCAAAATCGAAAATTTTGTGTCTTTCTCCTTATATGGACAAAGGCGAAGCTAATAATCTTATAAGAGTTGGTGGTCGAATTGATGCTTCTTGTTGTCCTTACGAGCAACGGCATCCCATACTTTTAGATTCTTCTCACCGTCTAACAAACTTCTGTTTCAATTTGAACATATTAAAAATTTACATGCTGGTCCTCAATTATTACTTGCAACTATAAGGCAAACTGTTTGGCCTATTAACGGACGACAATTAGCTCGCCAAATTTACCATAACTGCGTCACTTGCCGAAGAATTCAAGGTAAAACCTTGGTTCCAAAAATGGGTGATCTTCCAGCCCAACGCCTAAATCCTGGCTTTCCCTTTGAATCCGTAGGAATGGATTTTGGGGGTCCTTTTCTCATTTTAAATCGCAAGGGACGCGGTTCTAAATTAATCAAATGCTATTTATGTCTTTTTGTTTGCCTTCGATATAAATGTATACATTTAGAAGCCGTAGGTGGATTATCCAAAGAGGATTTTTTAATGACACTTCGTAGATTCATATCGCGCCGCGGGAAGCCTTCGGAACTATTTTGCGACAATGGTGGAAATTTCGTTGCTGCTTCTAATGACTTGAAAGAACAGTGGCTATGACGATATACCAACAAGTGTTTTGAAAATCAGTGCTCCATATATTTGCCGTGTTCTAGCTCACATTATAAATTTATCATTTAGTCAGGGCATATTCCCTGATGAATTAAAAGTCTGTGTTGTTAAACCACATTTTAAAAAGGGTAATAAAGAGGACCCAAATAACTTTAGACCTATAACACTGCCTCCCATACTATCTAAAGTGTTTGAAAAACCGTTTCAAGACAGATTAATAGAATTTTTAGAGAAACATGCCATTCTTCACCCCAATCAATATGGTTTTCGAAAAGGAAGCTCGACAACACTTGCTTGCTTTGAACTCATAAAAAATATCACAGAGAATATTAATCAAAAAGAATCAATACCAGTCATATCAACCTTTCTAGACATGAGCAAAGCATTTGACTTTGTTGATCACGAAAAACTTCTGAATAAGCTTTACTACTATGGTATCAGAGGTAATGCATATGAATGGATTAAGAGTTATTTGACAAATAGGCAACAATGCACTGAAATTGTAAAATTCCATCACTCACAAAAATCAGTAATCAAAACCACTTACAGATCTCAATTTAAAATATGTAAAACAGGTATCCCACAAGGGAGTATTCTAGGTCCACTGTTATTTTTGATATATATTAACGATCTTCCAGATTCTATCCGACATAAAACTATATTATTTGCTGACGATACAACATTAACTATTAAATGCGATGACAAAGAAACATATGAACATAAGATAAACAAAGCACTTCACGATGTTATGGAATGGATGGACGCAAACAACCTATGCATAAACATAAATAAAACTAACTTTATTCAATTCTCTAGTTATAACGCTAAACATCCGTCAATTTTAGTTAAATATGATAATAATAAGGTTAAACAAGTCAAAAGCACCAAATTTCTTGGCATCACAATTGATGAACATTTAAACTGGAAGGCTCACGTGGAACAGGTGTGCAACAAACTAAACAAATTCACGTTTGCTTTAAGAAGACTGAGACAAACCGTTTCTAAGGAGGCAGCAATTACCGCTTATCATGGCTATGTTTCGTCGGTGCTCAGCTACGGAATAATTATATGGGGAAACTCAGTCCACATTGAAAAAGCATTCAAAGTCCAAAAAAAATGTATACGTGCCATTTGTAATGCCTGGATTGATGATAGCTGTATACCACTCTTTAAAAAATTAAACATTTTACCTTTGCCAAGCCAATACATTAGGGACATCTGTATATTCGTAGTCACTCACCCACAATTCTGGCAAAAAAGAAGTGAAATAAGCACAAGAGAAACACGAGCTATTATCATGAACAGATTATTTCAACCTGTGTGTCACAAAGACATATACAAAAAGAATGTTTTTAATATGTGTATATATTTGTATAATATGTTACCGGAAAATATTAAATCTGTAAAAGGTAAAGTTTTTAAGACAACACTGACGAAATGGTTAATGGAAAAATGTTTTTACTCAATTAACGAATTTAAAACCTACTGTATGTCAAAAAGAAAAATTTAATTCCATTTTAAAATAATTTTATGTTGACAATGTTTGCATACCTGCCTGCAGGTTTATACAATGTACATACTAACATTTACTAACATCACTGATATCTATTGTATAATGCAAATAAATGATTCTTGATTCTTGATTCTTGATACAAAACCGAGCTGTAATGCCAAACAGCTAGAGTTTATGAATAACAGCGGATTATACAATCTAACTGCGACATACTGTCTCATGTTTGGGAAAACGCGTGTTTTCAAGTGTTCATGCATTTTTCTTTCTACGCAGAATATGGTCGCTAATTTCGTCCTACCGGCCACTGTTCGTCTGGTTCAGCGGGTTAAGACGCAGACGGCAAGAAACGAGTGTTACGGATTCGAATCCCGCTCGTTTTTTTTAAGTTTATTCATAATTTAACGCTAACCTTCGTTCCTACTTCAACGTACCTACTATCCTCAAGCGTTCGTGATACGACCCATCCCCACTCGACTTTTAACCTTATTCACGTACTTTAAAGTCTACTTTTGTATGCCGGCGCGCCCGCCGTTAAGCTGTATTGCAGCGGGTCGCTAACCTTAAGGCCCGTAAGTATCAGTGAGCGCGCATGACTCGAAGTGTTTCGATACTTTGGTTATTTTTCTTGCTTTTTGATCGGTCATTTTGGAAATCTTTGGGAGAGGCCTATGTCCAGCAGTGGACGTTGTGCGGCTAAAATGATGATGATGATGACTGCATTAATTGTAGTGTTGTTACCGTACAAAATATCCTTTATGTGAGGTCCATATTGGCTCTCATAAAATTCTAAATCATATTCTTTATCCTACTACCGATTTGTGTTCATAATCATCACTCTTCATAATTTTATTATTTTTTATTTATTCATTTTTATTACTATCATTGGAGCTCATAACATTTAGTGATCATATTTTATTTATTAATACTGTCACTACCAAGAACAAGTTTTAATTCATAATTTTTTTTTCAGAACTTTTTTCTTCATAACATTCGATTATCATATTGTTTTTATTTATAATGTTGTTACTAATAACATACTACAACTCAAAACGTCGTTGTTCAGAATAGTTAACTTTATAAAGGACAATTATCATAATTTTTGTATTAATAAAAGCAATACTTAGAAAATATTTTAACGTAGATTTGTCTTTGTAACGCATAGAAATGGATGACTTCGACCAAAAATAAGAGGGGTTTTATAAGTTTGACGTATATTTTTATGTTTATAAGTTTGCCATTGTGTTTGTCTATTTTTCCAAAAAAAATTAGTTACTGGCGCTTCGCCGGCCGCTGCCGCGGCGCTCTCGCTTCGTTCGCTCGGCTCGCGCGCTGTTTGGGTCACAGTTCTAACCTAACCTACTTTTCTGGCAGTAATTGGTTAAATTATGATGATTTAACTCTAGTTTAAGTCTGACTTATCTGTCAGTGTGTCTATCTACTTTTCTATCAACAATTAGTTTTATAACTTTGACATTCTCATTTTGCTTTTACCATACTAAAACACTGCCTTTTTGTTCCCAATTTTACTTACAACCTCCTACGGTGCAGCCATATGTGGAAATATCCGGCCTACTTTCAAAATTAGACGGCATAATCCAAAATTCATTATCCACTATTCTGAATACCGATTTAAATCAACAGTCTGTTTGGAATCTAGCCTCCTTGCCAGTCAGGTTAGGAGGACTAGGAATCCGCTAAATTTCCAGTGTCGCTTTGCCTGCTATAGCGACCAGGAAGGTATTTATGAAACCCATTGGATCTGGTTCGATCCATCACCGTCTACAGGCCAGGAGTGGCAACGGGATAGTGGATAATTTATTTGATTATTGCAGAGTATTTATACTAAAACATTGTGCAGTGTTATATTGAATCTACACGTCCAGTTAGTACGTGATGCGCTAAATTAACAAAATATATAATTTGCTTATTAATGAGGGAACAATTTCGTACAATTTATTTAGTTACACACAAAATAACTAAAAACTAAATATAACTAACTATTGATAAAAACTAAACTAGATATAAAAACAATAAAAAACAAACATCAATTTATATAAAAAATTGAGCCTAAATCGCTGCGCTCGCAGGGTAGAGTGCCCAAGAGACTGGCGGCATTTCCGCGTTGAATGGCCAAGCTAAGCCTTTGGCCAAAATGCGCACCAGCCCTTGGATCCCCTGAGGCGTCGATTAGGCGTGCGGAGATCTCTTTATACAACTGACGAGCTTCCGCACCCCAAGGCCCCAAGGTCTCCACGGCAAAAGGAGCAAAAATATAGGGCTCTCCCAAAGCCGCATACTTTCGCTTCTTATTGGCTTCTGCCGTCGCCGCAGCTGCGCCAGCCTTACGAGCAGTCGCTCGTATATGAGATGGAGCAACAGTATCTACGCATGTTGCATCCCATACGAGCGACCGCCCGTTTTTCCAAGGTATGAGCGTCATTCCGTCGGGCCTCTTCCCATCGTCTCGATTGATACCAGCAGGTTCGAGTACCGCTGGCACACCCGACGAGGTAAGGGCGCGACGGATGACGTCATTCAAGGCGGCATGACGCGAAATGCGACCTGCGCTGCGACGACACGCCAGGCCATGGTGACCTAGGGGATCGACACTTCCACCACAGCGGCAGCGATGAGGCTCGTTCGTCCTGGCGCCTAAACGCAAGCTCACTGCCAAACTAAACGTCGTCTTCTCCAAAAGCGTACCTACGCTGATCGAAGGAATGGCATTGAGCCAGTAACTTGATTCTGGCTCACAGCTGGCTAGGAGACGAGACCGCTCTGCCTCATCAGCTGCTGACTGTAATAAATTTGTATTTTACTTATTAATTAAATATATATCCTAGTTGACATCACGTACGACTTTATGGATGCTGCCATAATACTCCCCCTTTTTAAAAAAAAAACATAACAAAATCATAATAAATCCTTTACATGTGAAAAATAAAAATATTACAAAGGCAATCTACCTACCTATTTCAAACTATCAATTAGTACGTATTAAAAACGCTAGCAAAATGTCTTTTCCCTTTCTTGAAATAAAAATATTGATTTCTTCATTGCTTGAATCTTGATATTTTTATCCTTATAGGAGTTCTGCGGCGCAGCAACCAATATCTTGTTGATAACTGGAGCAATTTCCTTGTAGAATCCTTATTTGTTGATTTTACTCGTTACCAATGCTATCTTCATTGAGATACAATCTCTCAGTTTCTCTTTTGTTGACGATATTCACATTGCACGTGCTGAAAAACGCTGTGTAGGCAAATAATTTCTGCGCGGCAAAATTGTGCGTCTTTGCATTTTGGAGTATCTATTGATATTGTGAGTCACACATTATACGTAAATAATTTCTTCCTTATAATTCCGTTATCATCATTGATATTATAATCTATAAGTTTCTCTTGGTACTCAAATATGGTCTTGATGTGCAGTCTTTGCGTCTCTATTGAGCTTTCAATTGCCAGTTGCTTCAGTCCCAGTGATTTGGGAGAAAATTTCTGCTCGTAGTCTTTCATGAGACCGATGTGAGCGTGCTCGCAGTCCGCAGTGAGTCGAGACTGTTAAGAGCAATGTCGACGAGCGTCGGTCGAAGTCCTACCGTAGTGCCCCGCTGGAGAGTGGCCAGACATAATTCATTATCCAAAGCGTGAGCTGGGCGGATGTGCCAAACGCTATAATAGTCGCTGTAGGTACTTGATCTCAGGACCAGGAGCTCGGTGCGTCGGCTGCTGTGGACCTGGATATGACCCGTTTGCTGGCTTGCTCTGGAGATTGCTTGCTGCTAACCATTTGATGCATCTTGAGAGAGCTATTTTCAGTAGAAATTGTGCTTCCAAAAATTGGCTTCTGTGATCGGCATTTATAAATGTTTTCTAGTCAAAATCATGATCGCTGTTCCATTATAAAGTTGTTCGCTCTTTCTCTTGTAGGCTTCATAGATATCAAATATTTGCTCCTTATTTACCAAAAATTCTATACCACTGTGTAAGTCGGTAGTAGTTTGGCGTTGGAACTTATTGATAGCACCAATTCCTGTGCAATATTCCTCGTTGACATGTATTTTTTTTCTTTATTACGCCTTTCTTAACAACGTACGGCCATCTGCGGCCTTGCGATCTTGACCTCGATCAATTTTGTTGCATCTGCATTTTTGTTCGTCGTCCGTAATGCACTATGTGGAGTGATGCAGTTAATGACGTCATATCTATTTCTGTATCATTATGACGTTAGTGATAATGTAGACGGTATTTTCTTCAATGATGGTATCGCTATTTTTTCATCTTAATGGAGTTTACTGTGACAGCTGACGTTCATTGTTGATTTGGTTTAGTCCATTGTGATTGCCTGGTGGTTCCTTTGCTTCTTGAAATTCCACTGGTGGGACCCGCTTGTGGGAGGCCAGTGGAAATGTGCACGTTAATCTTCTTTCCATTTCTTCAGGCTTGAGTCGTCGGGATCTTGCGTTGTGCTCCAATCTTGCGGCGCGTGTCCATCACGTCGGGGTATATAGCGACCAGGAAGGTATTTATGAAACCCATTGGATCTGGTTCGATCCATCACCGTCTACAGGCCAGGAGTGGCAACGGGATAGTGGATAATTTATTTGATTATTGCAGAGTATTTATACTAAAACATTGTGCAGTGTTATATTGAATCTACACGTCCAGTTAGTACGTGATGCGCTAAATTAACAAAATATATAATTTGCTTATTAATTAAATATATATCCTAGTTGACATCACGTACGACTTTATGGATGCTGCCATGCTTTTTGTCTTCCGTCCATAGTGTTCAAATACTTTTTAACAAAATAATAAAAAATTCTACTTTGGAAATATCCTATGCGACGGAGGCCAAAACTGCTTGGTCAGAGGCATCCCAAAATTCAAAATTTCCCGAACACCCTTCCTCGCAGAGACAGTGGGACGAGCCGCTTTGCAGACTTGTACAGAGTAATCTCTTACAATCTTCTGACAACAACTCTGTAGAGCGCGCTCGTCTCATTGCAACTGCTGAGTGGGAGTCTGGCTTGTGGTTGCAGGTTCTGCCTTCCTGGAACATTGGGACTTTCCTGGATGACCACACCTTTCGTTTGGCGACATGCTTACGTTTAGGAGCAAAGACAAACGTTTCACATCTTTGCCCTTGCGGTGACACTGTCGACCAGTTCGGTCACCACGGACTCTCGTGCACGAAGAGCGCCGGCCGAATGGCACGTCATGCTAATTTAAATAATATAGTACACCGCGCTCTTGTCACCATCGGGTTGCCAGCAATTTTAGAACCAAATGGTTTGGCCCGCGATGATGGCAAGAGACCGGATGGTATGACGCTTGTGCCGTGGAGGTTGGGAACGCCGTTGGTGTGGGACGCTACGTGCGTCGATACTCTGGCGGCCTCCCATCTTCACGGCACAAGCTCTAAGGCTGGCGCAGCTGCAGCCGCTGCGGAAACCCTAAAACGGCGCAAATATGAATGCTTAGGGAATGGCTTCATATTTGAGCCATTTGGGGTTGAGACTTTAGGTCCGTGGGGACCATCAACTCACAAACTTTTTAAATTTTTTAACAAAAAATTAGTCGAGGTGTCGGGTGACCCAAGGGCTGGCAATTATTTCGCCCAACGATTAAGCATTGCCACCCAACGTGGCAATGCTGCCAGCCTTTTAGGCACTCTACCGCAGGGCAATGATCCGGAAGACGTTTTCTATTTGTAAGGTTTTTCTTTTTTATTATTATTATTTGTTTAGTTAAATTTAGAGTATAATTTGGAATTTAATTTAGTTTTTAATTTAGTTGTTAATTGAGGAAGATTAGACTGTTATTTTAATTTTATATAATATTAAATTGTTTTACTTTGACTTACCTGTGAGTGCGTCTGGCTACTTTCATTTAATGAGTGATTGTTACCTACTCCATTTCATTTACACTTATGATTATAAACTGTATGAAAATGAATATATTAGTATACAACAAATGTTTGATTATAGATTTTATCATTTTCAATAATATGGATAAAACACTTATGATTAAGAAATTTATAAAAAAAATATTAGGAAAAACAAATTTATGAATATAAATAATAGTTATTAATTCGAATGATTAGGAGTTTAGATCATTAGTATTAACAAATATATGAAAACAAATATTATTAAAAACGAAGTGTATGATTAGTGATATTATGAATTCCAATAATTATAGTTTAAAATCATTATGTTTTTTTTTTTTTTGAAGAATGAGCATTATGATTTAAAATGGTATGAGAAACATTTTCGGACTTCCGATGATATGAGTTAAAAAGTTATGTAAGACAATGCGCACCCTAACGGAAGATGAAGTTGAAGATTTTGACTGGAGCGAAGCTCACGGTCATGGCTTTCAGACTGAAAGCGAAATTTGGTTTTCGTATATTGGGGAGAAAGAGGTTTCTTAAGGGTCCCCCGACCCTAGACCAAAATACAACTTTCCATACAAACGTAGTCTACGTTTTATTTCAAAACGACATGTCCGATTTGGGCAAAATTTTGTAATTTCAAAGATATTGCAATTATCTAGGTTTATATTTAGTTTCCGACAGTAAAAATATGAACTTGAAATAGAATATAGTGTTTTATATCATTTTTGACCATTAGTATGGGAAACTTCTAAATCGTTATATTTTCTTTCCAGTTCATAATTTTAGTATGGGAAACCCAATATAACCCTAGATAATTGCAATTTCTTTACAATTACCAATTTTTACCGGAATCTGACATGTGGTTTCAAAATTAAACGTGTACTACGTTTGTATGGAGAAGTCTAGGGTCGCCGGACTCTTAAGTATAGAGAATAGAGTACATAGCATTCTCTGCTGTCGACGCTGACGGACAAGAAGCCAGTTAAGCTTAGATCGAAAAGAAGATATGTGATCGTATTTACGAACACAGAAGATAAAGCGAATGCAATTATTAATAAGACGATCTAGCTTATTAAGAAGATCTGAGTTTAGATCAGGATAACACACATCAACATCTATACATATAATAAAACAGTAAAAAAAGTGTGTCTGTACATTAAATATATCTACATATACATATAATAAAACAGTAAAAAAAGTGTGTCTGTACATTAAATATATTTCCAAAAAAAATATTGGGGGCGATGGAGACGTAGTAATAGAGTAAGAATTTAAAAAAAAAAGTCTGTCTGTTTGTCTGTATGTCTGTTTGTCTGTTTGTCTGTTTGTCTGTTTGTCTGTTTGTCTGTTTGTCTGTTTGTCTGTTTGTACACGCTAATCTCCGGAAATACTGGACGGATTCGAATGAAACTTTTTTTGTTATATAGCTATTAAGCCTGGGCAACATATAGGGTATAAATGATTTTGAAAAATGGAACGCCTGATGCAGAACCATTATGGTCCAGCTAAACTATAAGAGATATAAAAATGCCGCCTTAGTAAAAGTTGTTCAGCCTGATGAGCATTTTCCAGAGACATAAAGTCCACGCGAACGAAGTCGCAGGCTTCGGCTAGTAATCAATAATAGGTAAAACAAGAGACTGTATTAAAGTGATTTTAATTTTGATTGGAAGGAAATTTCTATAACGGTTCAGGTGTTGTAAGGAAAAAGTGACTTTTCTGCTGATCTCAGTGACAGCTCTCCAGCTAAACGTTGAGTCCATCACAAGACCAAGACTTTTTACAGATGGAGAAAGTGAGATGATTGTATTATTAAGGGTAATTGAGGAAACAGAGCTCATTTCAATCAAATTCAAATTTGCCTAGCTGTCTAGAATTACCGATCATAATTGCCTGGCACTTGGACGCATTCATTTTAATACCAAAATCATCTGACCAAGACGAAATGTTAGCCAAAGACGCTTTTTACTAACTAATACCAGCGTCAATTTTTTCAGCACTACATTAGATATTCTGTCCTGTAAATGTACGCCAACGTGTGTTAATTTGTACATTTACAGGACGTTCGGGAGAGAATATCTAATACATACATACTATCATGTCTTTATCCCTAATGGGGCAGACAGAGCATTTCAGGGCCGCAAGACCCAACAGCCACTTTTAGCGTCATGGTAGGCGAGAAGATGGAAAGCAATCAATACAGTGATGGGCTGCTAGAGCCGCATCGCCTGTTAACATGATTAGCATTTTTGCCCATTACCTCGATCGGCTGCGATCTGAGCGAGAAGAGAAGCAGCTGGTACATTCTAAGTTTTTTCTTTTCTCCCAGACCAGCATGGATGGAACCAGAATATCTAATATAGTCAGAATATCACATTCGGTAAGTTTCTGCCTCAGTAGCGCACATATTTCAGCCGCATAAGTTGCTCGAATAAAACACCTTTGTTTGCTTGCTAAGTTTAATAAGTGATTCACTGACACGGTGCGTAAACGCTAAGAAATCTCTATATACAGATATACGAGTATATCTAAGTAGTTTTAAAATCAGACAGTGCCATCTAGTTACCAAAAGATGAAGGAAAAAGTACAAAACTCATTACACGGTATTGATTGATTGATAAATTTTAGTGTAATTAACTATGTAAGATTCAATTACTGGGTACTTATTCTTGTTTACTACTTGGTGGGGGTTACGCTGGTGGGTGAACGGGTCGCGGCTCTCGGTCGGACACTCGCAGGCCCTGCAATTAAACAAAAACATATAATTAAATTGATACCTATATGTTTATATGTAAAAATAATTCTAGGTCTATGGCATAAATGGCGATTATAGCAGCATAATTCATGGCTTTATGGTCACCATTACCTACTTCCAATTCCACAACGTATGATATACTTTTAAAGAGACGATTCTGTCTAATGTATATATCGAAGGATTCATTTATTTAATTTTATTTTATTGGTTCATGTACTCTTGAAAATTTAAAAATAAAAAAAACCTTATACTTAAAAGTAAACATAATAGTACATAGGTGCTACCTACTAATTTAATAAGTAAGTAAGTACCTGGGCGACCGAGCTTTGCTCGGTTATATCTCAAACATTAACTTAATTTTTTAAACTTGTGTAAAAACAAAAAAAATATATAAACTTGCACATAAAAAAACACAAAAGTATGTCACCGATTGGGATTCGAACCCGTAACACTCTTTCTAGCGGTCCGCGTAACCGCTGGGCCAGACGGATAGCGCCCGATAGGACGAAATTAGCGACCATATTCTGCGTGAAAAGAAAAACGCATAAAAACTCAAAAAACACGCGTTTTCCCAAACATAAGACTAATCTAGATCGATTGTTTACCCCCGCAAACCCGTATACCAAATTTCACCAAAATCGTTAGAGCCGTTTCCGAGATCACGGAAATTTATATACATATAAATATATAAATATACAAGAATTGCTCGTTTAAAGGTATAGGATAAAATAGGTTGAATTAAGTAATAAAATATAACTAAAGTCACACATATTGAGTGACTTAGGTACTAGGTGGTCGCCCTTTGGCCCCGCAGATCCTTGCGGCCCCTATAAAGTTCGTATTGTTCGGTCATGTTATGAGATAAATACTCAAGAACGATCTCTAATTTTTTATTAATTTATGCGTTAATTCCCGTATGCATTATTCTGCTTGCTTATTACCAAATGGACTGGTTTATTAACTTCTAATTTTCTTACTTCACTAGCGGCCGTTGAGCTCGGACCTGCAACAAATGGAGACAAGTAAGTAGGTACCTATGTTTCTATAATGATGATTGATGATATATGAAATACCATAAATAAATCGGCCAAGAGCGAGTCGGGCTCTCTCATGGTGTGTGACCGGCCAGATGGGGAGCGGTAGCACGGAGGTTTGGTGTTAGGTTCGAACCCCCACTACCGCTCCCCTCCCGGGGGTGAGGGGTGCGTCGGTTAGCCATTCTATATGCAAAAGGCAGTCGCAATGAAAACAAAACTCTACGTTAATAAGATTTTCTGAAAAGATTTTTTGAACAAGCTTTAATTGTGAGGCAGAAGTATAGTTATTAAACACAAATGAAATAAACTCGATGGAGTTGCGTCGTTTTATTACTGAGTTCCATCGACCACCTTCCATTGTATGACCAGACCCTAGACATTGTCTACCATACCGTGCTCCTCAAGACAAATCAGACGAATCCTACTCAATGAATCTAAACATGTAATAAAACAGTTAATAACCAGCCAAGTGCGAGTCGGACTTGCGCACGAAGGGTTCCGTACCATTATCTATAAAAATCAAGTTTTTTTGTATGGAAGCCCCCCTTAAATATGCATTTTACTTTTTTTTTTATTAATTAATAAAATAATAATTATTAAAAAAAAAACTGACTCTATGACTTAGATACTCTGAGTATCAGGTATATTACCCTGCTGGAAACACTCTCGATGGTTGTGACGTTGTTAATGAGGGACTTGTGGACGAGAAACCCGACGCCATGCTGGGACTTCTTTTCGTCTCCTTCCCGGTGATAGAGTAGGTTACCAGACTCTAGAGTTGTCGTGCCCTCGCCCTCTCTTCGGACTTCAGACAACCCCACAATGTCCCACCGTAACCTACTCATTACTTCTTCCACCTCAGCCAGTCTCTCGTCGGTCCTCAATGTGCAGACGTTGTGTGTTACCAGGGCCAGTTTTCGCCGGGGTTGGTAGCCGGATCCCATCCGGGGATTCTTAGCACCCCCTGCCCCGCCGTTACCATGACCGCTACCGGAGTCAGGAATAGCGGGGCTGCCGGGTACTGGGGGCCTGGTCATTTTTTGTCTATCCATGAGAGGATAATGCTATAGGTACTCGCCACGCTTGGCAGGCGGGTTGGCGAATGCAGTGGTAGTCGCTATCGTACTTTCGACGCTGCTGCACATCGAAAGTCTGTTCATGTTTAGTGACAGGAAGAAAATCCTTTAGTCGCCTTTTACGACATCCACAGGAGGAAATGGAGTGGTTCTATTCTAGGCCGGAAACCACACAGCAAGACTACGACGGGTGCTGCCTACTAATTTAATAAGTAATAAAATAGGTTGAATTAAGTAATAAAATATAACTAAAGTCACACGTATGGAGTGACTTAGGTACCACTAGGTGGTTGCCCTTTGGCCCCGCAGATCCTTGCGGCCCCTATAAAGTTCGTATTGTTCGGTCATGTTATGAGATAAATACTCAATAACGATCTCTAATTTTTATTAATTTATGCGTTAATTCCCGTATGCATTATTCTGTTTGCTTATTACCAAATGGACTGGTCTATTAACTTCTAATTTACTTACTTCACTAGCGGCCGTTGGGCTTGGACCTGCAACAAATGAAAACAAGTAAGTAGGTACCTATGTTTCTATAATGATGATTGTGATATATGAAATACCATAAATAAATCGGCCAAGTGCGAGTCGGGCTCTCTCATGGTGTGTGACCGGCCAGATGGGGAGCGGTAGCACGGAGGTTTGGTGTTAGGTTCGAACCCCCACTACCGCTCCCCTCCCGAGGGTGAGGGGTGCGTCGGATAGCCATTCTATATGCAAAAGGCAGTCGCAATGAAAACAAAACTCTACGTTAATAAGATTTTCTGAAAAGATTTTTTGAACAAGCTTTAATTGTGAGGCAGAAGTATAGTTATTAAACACAAATGAAATAAACTCGATGGAGTTGCGTCGTTTTATTACTGAGTTCCATCGACCACCTTCCATTGTATGACCAGACCCTAGACATTGTCTACCATACCGTGCTCTTCAAGACAAATCAGACGAATCCTACTCAATGAATCTAAACATGTAATAAAACAGTTAATAACCGGCCAAGTGCGAGTCGGACTTGCGCACGAAGGGTTCCGTACCATTATCTATAAAAATCAAGTTTTTTGTATGGGAGTCCCCCTTAAATATGCATTTTACTTTATTTTTTTTATTAATTATTAAAATAATAATACAACTGACTTTGTGAATATTTCAAGTGCCTTCCTGTTGCCATTTGCCAAAAAATCGCGTTTGTTGTATGGGAGCCCCCTTAAATATTTATTTTATTTTGCTTTTAGTATTTGTTGTTATAGCGGCCACAGAAATACATAATTTGTGAAAATTTCAACTGGCTAGCTATCGCGGTTCTTGAAATGCAGCCTGGTGACAGACAGACAGACAGACAGCTAAGTATTAGTAATAGGGTCCCGTGTTTACCCTTTGGGTACGGAACCCTAAAAAAGTGTGTCTGTACATTAAATATATTTCCAAAAAAAATATTGAGGGCGATGGACACATAGTAACGGAGTAAGAATTTAAAAAAAATGTCTGTTTGTCTGTGTGTCTGTCCTGTTTGTACACTCTAATCTCCGGAAATACTGGACGGATTCGAATGAAACTTTTTTGTTATATAACTGCTGAGCCTAGGCAACATATAGGGTATAAATGATTTTGGAAAATGGATTATCTGATGCCGAACTATAATGGGCCAGCTAAACTACTTACAAGAAATATAAAAATGACGCCTTAGGCGATTCTCACACTGCCCCGCACTACGCAGCGTCTAACGTTCTAACCTTGCTTGTTAGGACCTCCGATTGTATAGAAAACACGCACAGTCCAACACACTGACACCGCGACCCCGCGCGTCGTTTTTGTATGGCGGCCCCGCTCTATGCAGCGGGGCGCGGTGCAGTGAGTTAATCGCCTTAGTAGCAGATGTTCAGCCTGTTAAGCATTTTCCAGAGACATAGTCCACGCGAACGAAGTCGCGGGCTTAACAACAATAGAGATAAATGTAGAGACACAGTCGCGCGAAGAAACTCGGAGAATGGATCTCAAGCACGATACCATTCCCAAGTTAAAAGTAATGAAACACAGTGCTGTCAAGCATATAGGGCTTACAACCAATTGCCCAAAGAAATTAAAAGTACTATGGCCTTAAAATTTAAGTTGACAAATATAAATTGATAGTTTTAATAGTTCATCTCATCAACTCGGTCTTGTTGAAAGTACTACCTTCTTAGGAATTACAATAGACTCGAAAATTTTAAATAGGCTTGCTCTGCGGCTTATGCTGTTAGGAGAATAAGACAATTGATAGATGTAGCAACTGCTAGACTAGTGTACTTTAGTTACTTTCATAGTGTAATGTCTTACGGCATACTCCTGTGGGGGAGTGCAGCCGACATTCAGACTATTTTCATTTTACAAAAACGGGCAATTCGTGCTATTTAAGGGTTAGGATCTAGAGATTCACTCAGAGAGTTATTCAAGAAAATAGATATACTTACCTTAGCATCACAGTATATATTTGAAAACATAATGTATGTAAGGAAAAATATTTCCTCATACAATAAAGTAAGCGATTTGACCGATAGAAACCTACGTAATAAGAATGACTTAGTTGCCCCGTTTTATAGGCTCGAAACAATTAATAAGACGTTTATGGGGAACTGTATACGTTTTTATAATAAATTGCCAAAATCGGTCCTTGATATGCCAGAAAAAAAAATCAAAATTTATGTAAAGAAAGTACTTTGTGAGAAGGCTTATTATACTTCCGATGACTACCTTAAAGCCAAAAAAGTCTGGCTTGAGCTTGGCGCGGGTCCCTCTTAAATCTTGTAATAAAGGTACTCGCAAATATCATAAATTGGTACATTTTGTACAAATTAAATCTACAACTTGACATTATTTTAAAATTTTGACATTCTAAAAATTAAATTTAAATTATGATATGACATAACGAACAATGTGTTCTCTGTCCACATTAACTTTAAGTATTACTTTATTTGTGAGTTGACGTCCTTGGTGAAAATGCTGCAGTGCAGTTTGTTACCGCTTCTTCTGCACTAGCGCTTTGGAAGCGGTAGTAAACTTAGCTGTAAGTAATCATTTGACGTCAACAATTGTGCAACAAAATAATGACGATTATTAAGAGATATTATAAATATCCTATGATAATAAAGATATATTTGAATTTGAATTGAATCATCATCATCATCATTTCAGCCGCAACTCGTCCACTGCTGGACATAGGCCTCACCCAAAGATTTCCAAAATGACCGATCAAGAGCGGCCTGCATCCAGCGCTTTCCAGCGACCCTGGTCAGGTCATCTGACCACCTTGTAGGTGGGTGCCCTACGCTTCGCTTGCCAGAACGCGGTCGCCATTCAAGAACCTTTTTGTCCCATCGGCCATCGGTTCGTCGCGCTTTGTGTCCCAACCACTGCCACTTCAACGAGCTAATCCGCTGGGCTATATCCGTGACTTTTGTTCTCCTACGGATTTCCTCATTTCTGATAAGATCACGTAGGGAAACACTGAGCATAGCCCATAGCGCGTTGAGCGACCTTCAGCCTTCTTATGAGATGATAGGTAGTAAGCGACCACGTTTTAGGGCCTTAAGTCATCACTGGTAACACACATTGGTTGTAGACTTTAGTGTTGAGGCACAGAGGTATTTTTAATAGTATTAAAAGATGTTAGTTTTAAGTAATTCCAACATCATGAAACATTGTTGAATAGAAGTCATAAACAGAAATGAAAATGAAAGTTAAGTACTTACGTTTAAATGCAATAACCTTCAGTACTTCTCTTTTATATCTTGCAGAATTATCTTTCAAACTATTATACAAGTTTGCCAAGCAAACTAATTTCACACCATCGAAGCTCTCATACGTAAGAGTCATGTCCAAGTGTATGTTTTTCTGCCCGTAACCTCCATCTGTCACAGTGTTGTTAGCTAAAAATACAAAATATACATAAGTGACACGTTTTATTCTATACCATTTAATTATATTCTATACCCGAATGAAATTCGCAATGATGAAAAAGGTGACATATTGCGCGAGATCATCTCGGTTTGGGCGGATAATGGTTGAAACATAATAGTATAGGTACTACTAAGACGGATACTATTTTATTCGATAAAATAACGAATAACGACTCCCATGCTGGTCTGGGAGAAATAAAAAAACTTAGAATGTACCAGCTGCTTTTCTTCCCACGCAGATCGTAAAAGCCGATCGAGGGAATGGGCAAAAAATGCAAATCATGTTAACAGGCGATGCGGCTAGCAACCCATCACTGTATTGATTGCTTTTCCATCTTCTCGCCCACCATGACGCTAAAAGTGGCTTTTGGGTCTTGCGGCCCTGGGCTCTGCATAGAACCGCAAGACCCAAAATGCTCTGTCTGCCCCATTAGGGATAAAGACGTGATAGTATGTATAACGACTAACCAACGGGTGTTTAGACATATAAACGTCATCATCATCATTCACCTACCCGTACTCCCGGTTGCATCCTCAGCGGTAACGCTTCAGAGCCCGGGGTCCGCTACCTGCCAAAGGTGATGTGACGAGGTTACTGGTTTTTACACGACTGTCGTCTGACCTCCGCAACCAAAGGGCAGACCAGAACCAATCCTTGGATAGGTTTGAGCAAACGCTAGATGACGTTCGGGACCCACAGCGTTTCGTGCCTTCCGAAGCAAGCAATCATATTTCTTTTCGGATAATCGGGTGATTCAAGCATGCAATATCCTAACTTTACAAAGTTTACTTTCCAGGTGGTATTTAAACTATCTGGATCACAAGGGTACCGCCTTGATCGCTGGACCGCGGAGGCAGTTTAGCCAGTATTACACTTACAAGCCTTCCTCCTGAATCATAGTAATAATATGCTATCATTATAATTTTTCAAAACAAAAACCGACTTCAACATCAAACTTCGTAACCGATTTTGATATTTTTTTAAAAAGAATTTGTAAATTGGTCCATCCGTTTTCGAGTTATCGGTAAACATACATAAAAAAGACTCCGATGAATTGATAACTTCCACCTTTTTTTAAGTCGGCGACTTCATCCCTCAACATTGTCTTCTTGGTTTTAGCAGTTAGGGTTGTACGATCCGGGATCGCACAATACTGCTATGATGATAAATGATTGATAGACTGGTAGGTTTGAGTACCGAGAGGATTGATTGATACACCGACTTGATTGCTATGATATTTTTAATGGTACTGAAGTAAATTACAATAAATAAGACGGCGGCCCATCGGCACGCTGTCAGCAGTTTTTGCCACTAGGTCAGTAAACCGGTGGACTTTGTACAGCGTAGCTCGTACAAGGGTTAGAAAGAAAGTTTGTCCGTGTTTCAGTGGCGGATTTACCAATAGGCTGAGTAGGCTAAAGCCTAGGGTGGCACATTTTGGGGGCGGCAAATTTTAGGCCAGTTGCAATTTCGTGCATTGCAATCGAGAAGGTAGAAGGGCGCTTTTGTAATTATATTTCAGTGAACGCAGCTTAGGGGCGGCAAAATATAAATGTGTAAATCCGCCACTGCCGTGTTTTATAATAACAATAAAACTTTTAGCAAAAAATTGGTAAGTAGGTAGGTATTACATTTTTAACAAAAAATCTCAACCGACTCCATATTTTTAGGAGTTGCTTCCATATCTCCAAAGTTCTTCATCATGTCTTCACCGAATTGATATGGGACCAACTTGGTACTAACGGCTTTCAAATAAAAAAGAATCCTTAAAATTGGCTTACAAGTGGCGAAGATATCGGTAACATGCATACAAAACATACGGGGCGAGTTGATATCCTCCTCCTATTTCGAAGTCGGTTAAAAAGGTACAAACCATCAAGTTTAATCCAAGAACGCTGGCCAGAGTTGTCAGCGTTTGGCATCCCACAGTTGTACGTATACGTTTCGTTCTCTTGAATGACGTGCGTGGAGACGATGGCTGGATCATACTCATCTGAAACAGAATATAGCAATGTCAAAATAATATGTAGGTATGAATTATTCAAGCGTCTACCAGTTGCCGTTTTTTGCCTGTCATACCGCATTCCGCATTTACACTTGCGTGTTCGCTATTCGCCTCGTCATTCGACGAAACATTATTACTTATACTGTTCAATATTTATTTATTGTGTTCTTGAAATAAGATAAAATAAAACCATAAGACGCCATGATGAAAAGTTTCTATTTTTTTCTAAGACCATCGACAACCTTTCCTTCAATCATAAACAATCCTAGAGTTGCCATACAAATCATACATATGACACATCCCCCCCTTAACTTAAATCAAAGTCCTTCAGAAAGGATGGTGGCCTAACCACTCTGCCTGACCTGGTAGTTACAGTGGCCGGACTTGTAGTTGAATCAGTTCTTTCTGATGGTAGGGCAACATCAGTTTCTTCTAGATCTACCCTATTATCTACAGCTACCTTGGAAGATACTACTGGTGTATCACCCAAATTGTATTCTTCTTTTTTAATAAACTTATTATTACTTTTTCTAATGTTTTTCATTTCTTCTTACTAGATTTCCTTTACTATTCATAACAATGAAAGATCTAGGTTCATTTACTTTATCCTTTATTTTTCCTGAAGACCAAGTTTTATTATATGGAATATTTTGAATAATAACATCTTCTCCTTTTTCAAAAGACTTCTTTTGTTTACTAGTTTTATCATAAATACTTTTAGATCTTTCATTGTTATACAACATTTTTTCTTTTACATTCATACATAATTTTGGTTTCAACACTCTATTAGTACAAGGTAAGTTAGTTCTTAATAACCTGCTCATTAACAGCTCCGAGGGAGAGTAATCTAAATTAGCTACTGGGCTGGTTCTATAATGTAACATAGCCAAATCAAAATTTGTACCACTCTCTTGACATTTCTTTAACAAGTTTTTAACTATGCCCACTGCTTTTTCTGATAAACCATTGGACTGGGCATAATGAGGACTTGATTTTACTAAATTAATATCATTTTTTAGAGCAAATTGCTTAAATTCAAAGCTTCCAAATGGCATATTGTCACTAACTATATATCTAGGAAAACCATGTGTACCAAAAATTTTTATTAGTTTATTGATTATATTGGAAGTAGACTTATTTTCTAACCATGCCATCTCGATCCACTTTGAGTAATAATCTACAACAACAATAAAGTCCTCACCTGCCCAGTGCCCTACATCTATTCCCACTTTGTTAAAAGGTAAATCAGGAACCTCATGAGACATAAGGGGTTGTTTACAGTTAGACATTCGATATTTTTCACATGCTTTACATGCTAACACATGTTCTTCTATGTCTCTTGACATTCCTGACCAATATAAAGCTATTTTTGCACGCTTTTTACATTTTACCACCCCAGCGTGCCCCGCATGCACAATATTTAACATTTCCTTTCTAAGCTTTTTAGGTACCAACACTCTATTTTCCAGATACACAATGTTTTCCTTAACTGTTATCTTATATCTTAACTTATACAATTTTTTTAACTCTACACCATAAATATTTCTATCATTTTTTGGCCACTCTGTATTATACCATTCCATTATTTGTTGTAAATTGCCATCTAGACACGTTTCCTTTTGTAACTCTTTTAATTTGCTGTCTGAAACCTGCAATACACAACTTAACCCATATACAGTCTCTGTATTTATGCTATGTACTAACTCTTTTAAAGAATTTTCTTCCTGTCCATTATTGTGGTTAAAATGCCTGGACAAATAGTCAGCTACAAACATATGAGAACCTGGAATATATTTAATTTCAAAATCATATTTTAAAAGTTTAAGAACCATTCTTTGTAATCTAGCTGAAATTTTATTTATGTCTTTATTAATAATGGCAACCAGCGGTTTATGATCTGTTTCTACTACAATTCTACGTCCATATACAAACTGATGATATTTTTCCATAGCTAAACAAATGGCAAAAAGTTCTTTTTCTATAGGTGCCCATCTTTGCTGACATTCTGTATAACACCTAGAATAAAAAGAAATAGGTTTTCCCTTTTAAAGCAAACAGGCTCCCATTCCATTTTTTGAACTATCACATTGTAATGTTAATACACCCTTACTTTCCAAAATAGATAAAGTGGACGCACTGCTAATTTTACTTTTTATTTCCTTAAATGCCTGTTCTTGTGTGCTACCCCAGTCCCATATAACATCTTTTTTTAACAAGTCTCTTAACGGCTCAGTCACTTTAGAATAATTTGGTATAAATTTGCTTAAATAATTACACATGCCCAGAAACTTTTGAAGTTCTTTCACATTTGTAGGTTCTTTCAAATCCACAACAGCTGCTACATGATCGGGATCAGGTTTAATACCTGATTTAGATACTAACAATCCTACATATTTTACAAATTCGCTTCTGTACTGGACCTTATTTGGATTAAATTTTACATTATACATTCTTGCTCTATTCATAACTTTACTCAATATTTGATCATGATCTAACAAGCTATCTCCTGCAACTATAACATCATCATAATAAACATTAACTCCTGGTATGTCACTAAATATAGTTGTATTTAACCTTTGCATTACTTCTGGAGCGGAGGATATTCCAAACGGCATCCTTCTGAAACAATACCGACCCCAAGGTGTTCCAAACGTGCACAGTTTTTGATCATCTTTCAGGCTTACCTGAAAAAACCCGTCCTTCAGGTCTAATACAGTGAAGATACTTTTACCTGCAAGTGAATGATAAATTTCTTCAGGTGATGGAATTTGATAATTTTCTCTTAGAATTGCTTCATTCAGCTCTTTGGGATCAAGGCACAATCTCAAGGATTTATCTGGTTTTTCTACAACAACTAGATTGTTACACCATACCGTAGGCCCTTCTACTTTTTCAATAATACCGCTGCTTTCATAACTACATAATGTGTCTTTTAATTTATCCTTAATAGCTTGTGGTACCCTTCGAATCGGCTTGACAACTGGTTGCGAATTTTCTTTCAACTTTATTTCATATGTACCTATATTACCTAATCCAGTAAACACATCCTGATTATTCTTTAAAAAACTACTTTTTTCCTGACAAATTATACTATCAATCTTTTGAATTAAATTATATTTTATACAATCCGGTAAACCCAACACTGGTTGTACTGGCATGTCTACAACACAAAATCTAATACTTCCTTTTTTACCTTTAACTGTACAGTTAAGCTCTACAGTTCCCACTGTTCTAACCTGTTCCCCATTGTATACAACCAGCACTGTTGATTCTCCTAACTTGTAATTATCTTTTTTAATTTTATTGAACAACTTTAGCGGTAAGGTGTTACAGTCAGCTCCAGAGTCTAGCTTAATCTTTATGCTCAAATCCTCAATTGTGATCACTTCATGCCATTGCAACCTATTATAATTACTTACAGAGTCCACAACAAATTCCTCTGAACTGTCACTGTCCTTTTCCTTCTCCTTTATTTCATCCACCTTCTTTTTTAATCCTCTTTGAATTGAATAATCTTGTTTTTTAATTCTGCACATAACTGCAAAATGATTGTACTTGTTGCAAACAGCACATCTCCTACCATATGCTGGACAGCTAGCAAACTCATGTGATTTACCACATTTTCCACACTGAAACACTCTCTTCTCAGTTTCTTTTCTGCGCCTTGCTTCCTTTACCATGTCTACACTTTCCACTGCTTTCTCTTCCATCTCTTTTAACTGTTTTTTACTGTGCTCTGCTGCTTGACAGATTCCCACTGCCATCTCTAAGTCCAGCTCTTTTTCTCTTAATAATCTTTCCTTTAATCCCATGTCCCTTACTCCAATGACCAGCATGTCTCTTATTAACCTTTCTTCCTCTTTGAAATCACACAACTTTGCAGCATTCTTTAACTTTGTTATAAAGTGTTCAATGGTTTCTTCATTTTCTTGCCGTAAATTAAAAAATCGATAACTGTTAGCCATGCTGGTCTGGGAGAAATAAAAAAAACTTAGAATGTACCAGCTGCTTCTCTTCCCACGCAGATCGTAAAAGCCGATCGAGGGAATGGGCAAAAATGCAAATCATGTTAACAGGCGATGCGGCTAGCAACCCATAACTGTATTGATTGCTTTTCCATCTTCTCGCCCACCATGACGCTAAAAGTGGCTTTTGGATCTTGCGGCCCTGGGCTCTGCATAGAACCGCAAGACCCAAACTGCTCTGTCTGCCCCATTAGGGATAAAGACGTGATAGTATGTATGTATGTATGTATAACTGTTAGCCACCGTATTCGTTTTTAAACCGAAGTATGTGTCTAGTTCTTCTACTAGTCCTTTCCAAGTACCAACTTTTGTTTCCCTCAATCCATTAAAAACTTCCAGCATTTCTTCTCCCGCACACGACAGGAAGACTGCAACTTTTCTCTGTTCATCTTCCTTGTCCAAGCCCGTTGCTCTTAGATATATTTCAAACATTTGTTTGTATCTTTTCCATGTATTGGATTCCGTTATTTTGTACTCCGTTGGTGGCTTTATACTTCCCATAATATGGATATTTTTCCCATTACTTTCTTCCGCCATGTTCAAGTAGATATTTTACACTTGTTTTTCACCTGACACCATGTTCAATATTTATTTATTGTGTTCTTGAAATAAGATAAAATAAAACCATAAGACGTCATGATAAAAAGTTTCTATTTTTTTTTAAGACCATCGACAACCTTTCCTTCAATCATAAACAATCCTAGAGTTGCCATACAAATCATACATATGACACATATACGAATGCCGACGCGAACTACTGTTTTTATAGGTACCGCATTTACACATTCGTGTTCGCTATTCGCCTCGTCATTCGCCACACAGAGTACCTTTATATATTCGCCACGCGATTCGCGCGAATGTGTAAATGCGGCATAAAAATAAACTGGTATTTGGCGCTACGAATAATAATTCTCTAGAAATGTAACGCTCCTAAATTCACCGCTTCGATTCTGATTCTATTTACCTACGCAAACGTGTTCTGTGTTTTTCTTGTCTGTATGGCTTCTACACCACTTCAAGGCACATCACGTTCGGCATTTTTAATGAATCGATTATCGCAAAAACACAGCAATCTTCTCAAAGGAAACTTTTTGCGACGCGGTTGCGTCGCAAAAAGTTTAGCCCCGCCCGCCGCGGTACATATCGCGTGGTATTATTTTTCGGGATTTTTTTAAATAATGGTCAGCAAGTCTTGATAGATTAACAAATCGCACATCTGCCTAATTTCACAAAGTGACTTACCCGTAGGGCTCGGCCGCACTGATAGCTTTTCTATTTTATATGGTAGTTCTACTCCATTGCGATTTTTGTAACACGTCATCTCGGCACCGTCATCAAAAGACTGCACCTTCATTTTGTACTCCAGGGGAGCAAACGACCACACCGTGTCCCCAAATATTGCTGGAATAAATTAAATAAGGTACAGTGACGTCATCATCAGTTCGCAGATTACTACGTAACATTACGTATCAGGTTTTGTTTTGCAAAGTTTGGTTTCCGGCAGAGTAGAATAGGACCACTCTATGTCTTCCCGTGGATATCGTAGAAGGCGACTTAGGAAATACAAGCTAAACAAAGTTTATGAACATCATGAGACCTCTCCGATCCGTCTAGCCAGCGAGGAGAGTGTACGCCAAGTTCTCTGGCTGCTCTGGCCAAGTATGGCTCTGGTATGTACAAAGAGGATCGTGCTTTTGCAGTGGATACAAAAAGACCTGATGATGATAGTTGTGAGGTTTTGTTTTAGTCTCTATTGCAGGAGCACGACCCTCTCTGTACTACCAGAGCCACACTTGGGCCAGAGATTTGGCCTACACTCTCCACGCTGCCAGACGGGTTGAAGACGTCTTATTAATATTAAAAAGCTTTGTTTAACCTGTGTTTTCGAAGCTAAGTCGCCTTCTACGACGGGAACTACCACGGGAAGACTATTGGAGTGGTCCTATTCTACTCTGCCGGAAACCACACGGCCGTACTTACCGTGATTATTCATGGTAATCTTTGCTTCTCCAAGCCCTTCGCAATTAAACTCGTAGTAGTCACCGACCGACTTTACAACGGTGGTGATGGTGCCATGGAATGCTGCCAAAGAAGGTCATGGTATGAATGTAAAATGTTTGCTCTTTGGAAATTATGGCACTTAATGGATAAAAACGAAAAATGTATGGGAGTGTCCGTTAGTTTCGATTTAGATTTCAGGGATTTTTAAAATAAATAAACCGGCCAGGTGCGAGTTCAACTCGCGTCGAAAGAGTTCCGTATATGCCAAAGCCAATCACATTTGAAATCCTCCAGTTAGACAAAGTAACTTCTTCTTCTTATCGTGTGTGTTAGTGGCTAAAACTAGTGTCAGAGTTTTTGAACCGGCTTTAAATCCTCTGACATGGTTTTTTAGGTAACGACCACTGTCAAAGACAGTGACCGGGACCGACGGTTTAACGTGCCCTCCGAAGCACGAATCATCTTACTTATCAGACAATCAGGTGATCAGCTTACAATGTCCTAACCAAACTAGGACAACAACACAAAGTCGTTGCCCCCACCGGGAATCGAACCCGCGAACTCCGGGCATGAGCCGAACGCTCTAACCACTACATCACTGAGGCAGTAAAACAAAGTAACTAACTACTAGCGCTATCTAGTGGTATTTTAGTGAACTATATTGCGTAAGTGAACATTATTATATTGAGTTTCGCACTGTATTTTCAATTGAGGGAAATCTTACAGGTTTTCCTGTAATCTACAAGCAATGAACTATAATTTGTATTTTATTCAAAATTTTAGGATCAGTAGTTTCGAAAATCAGGGGGAAGGGATGGTCAATTTTCGTGAATTCTTGACTATTTATAAATATATAATTTATAAACTATTTATCTTACAATAATGACAAAAATATATTTTAGATCCTCCGAGCTCTTTCATTCGATGTATGACACAGTAAGGTTTGCAAAGCTTTTTTTTTTAATATAAAAAAATTCATCTTTATTTTTATTTAGTTACCTACTTTGCACATCTGTGTTTGGGTCATAGGATTACACCACCCTACCAAATTTCACCTGATTTGGTTCAGTTTTATATTCGGAGAAAATTGGCTGTGATAGACGGACGCAAATTTTTGGTTTTAAAGTGCAAAATTTTGTTAAAGTCAAGTGTCCCTCGCCCCCTCTAGCTAACTAATCTGCTAAACGGTAACATATGGACACGTGAAAAAATTCACAGCATAACGAAATTTAAAGGGAAACTATCAGAGGTAAATAAGGTTTACAAATTGAAACGTTATAGGCGATTAACTTATAAGATGTGCTCGAAAACGGGAAATTTCATACAAATTCATATTTTTATTCTTAAAAAATAGTTTTTAGACATTCTTGTGGCATAAACTTAAAGTCGGCGTTCGCAACTACGGAACCCTACACTGCGCGTGGCCCGACACGCACTTGGCTTTATATTATATTATAATATAAATATAATAACATGTAATGCTTGCGAACGAGTTAGCAAACATAAATTGCGTAATAAGAAATACTAAAAAAGCGACAATGCGCAAAAATGCGAATCATGTTAACAGGCGATGCGGCTAGCAACCCATCACTGTATTGATTGCTTTTCCATCTTCTCGCCCACCATGACGCTAAAAATGGCTTTTGGGTCTTGCGGCCCTGGGCTCTGCATAGAGCCGCAAGACCCAAAATGCTCTGTCTGCCCCATTAGGGATAAAGACGTGATAGTATGTATGTATGTATGTATGTAAAAAAGCGAAAACCAATCTGACCAGTCATCCCGATAGCTCCCGTTTAGGCTAGATAGTAGTGTCATTGGCGTGTTTATTTACAATATACATGTAAGTAGATACGTTAACTTATGGAAAAAAATCTTTTCTCGGAATGACTCAAGGTACAAATAAATTTTAGTGACATTAAAACTGCTCAGATAAGTTATATTTCAAGAAAACTGAAACTCCAAACGTTACACACGTTGCGTACTCCCAGTAGTAAAATATCACCCTCGGCAGGGCGGCCAGAAGGCTGGCAGTAGGGTCGGCCTACATATGTCAGCACATAACAGCACTTTTCTATGCTGCTATCCCTCTCTGTCGCCCAGAAGCGTCATTAACTAGAGCGAGATAGAGCGACGGAACGCTGTAGCACCGGCCGTGCTTTATATAGTGTTCCGGCGCTCTCTCTCGCTCTAGAGACGCATTTTTGAAACCACTTGTCACATTACGAATGGTTAGCGCGAGCGTTTCAAAACGGGCGCACCACTCGTAATTTTGACATCTGTAGCGTAGAATGTAAATTCATGGAAAATCCGTTCCGGAATATTGTAACAATGTAATGTTAACAATATCACTCACCAATTGGTCATTTTTTGTTTTCTATAGATATTGCTAAATTCTTTTTCAAAAGTATGTATTCCATCACATTTTAAATAAAAAGTAATTATAATTTTCAGAAATAAACTCATACAAATAGGTTGGTTCTGTACATTGTTTGTTTTTGGTAGTTTATTCTAACTGAATGACTTAAGATGACATTGACAGGTGGTTAACGTCATAGTCATTCCCAGTTTTAAAAAATAACTCAATATAATGTTGATTATTTAAAATCATTCATTTTATTTATAAAGAATCCATAATAAACTAATAAACTCTTATAAACATTTTTATTTTTATATTATCTCCCATTTTCTAGAACCTTCGATAATAGACAAAAGTTAATTATTGAGTGGGTTTCGGGTATCACAGAGTTGATATTTTTATCGATCTACCTACATCTTGTTGGATGTAGATCGAAAAACCTCAGTGATCGAGCATTACAATTGTGGCTCGCTTCGACTACGAACTAGCTTAATTTTGATTAATTTGTACGGCTAAGTTGTCCGTCAGCTATTTTTTTATTCTTTTTTAAAAATATTTTTTATTGTGTACGAGTTCCCTGTTATATAGGGAACTACATTACCCCTGGAGAAAACTACGTTACCCTTGGAGAAAAAACTACATTACCCCTGGAGAAAACTACATTACCCCTGGAGAAAACTACATTACCCCTGGAGAAAACTACGTTACCCTTGGAGAAAAAACTACATTACCCCTGGAGAAAACTACGTTACCCTTGGAGAAAAAACTTCGTTACCCCTGGAGAAAACTTCGTTACCCCTGGAGAAAACTTCGTTACCCCAGGTGAAAGACGACCCTGGTGCGTCTACACGTCGTGACTTCGAGTCAAACCGGCCGCCATTTTGTTTTGCCCCGAGTGCATATTCGTCCCTCACCCAGATAAGTTCCGCCCGAGAACCACTGACCACCGTTCTGTTTTAATTTTGTATTTGTAAACGCATCATCTGTACGAGACTACCTATTTTTTCGCTGGACCCGCGTCTGTCCCTAGATTATTAGTTTTGTGTGTTTTATTGTTATATATATTGTAGAAAGGACAATATAGTTGTTTATTTTAATTTATTTTGTTTTTTTTATTGTCCTTTTTCCTTGTAGTTTATTTTATTTCATTTTTTTTTCTTGCTCGGGCTTATCCCGTAGCAATATATAGGGACAAATTACACTGATTGAGCTAGCCCCAAAGTAAGTTCGAGACTTGTGTTATGGGATACTAACTCAACGATACTATATTTTATAACAAATACATATATAGATTAGATAAACATCGAAGACCCTGGACAATTTGAAAAAAGCCATTTTTCCAACTTGCCCTTACCGGGGATCGAACCCGGAACCTCTGGGTGACGGACTAGCATGGTAACCACTACGCCACGGAGGTTGTCATATTAAAAAACAAAAGACAAATTCTGCGTAAAACAAAATTGTTAAACAGTATTCGCGAACAGTACTTAGGTATACGGTGGAGGTATAAGGTGAGTTGGAAAACTACACGTTTTGTGTTTCGATGAGTCCTTCAATGAAAACTAGCACTACTGGCCAATGACAGTCCTGAGCGACAGAAACGGACAGCAGCAGAAACTGGTGTTCCTTGCTGACTGTGGTGCCGCAGACAGTGGTGCGATTTTTCAAACGCGGACTCACTACACGAACGGTTTTTGTACGGAAAAATCATTCGTTTAGGTGACTCCGCGTTTCAAAAATGGCCCTTCAGTTCCTTCTAGATTCAAAATGTCTCACTCTACTCACCCGCAGAGCAGACTGAGCAGCACAGAAGAGCGAGCGACATGCTCGCCACAGTCGCAGCGCAGCGCATGTTGGAGTACGATAGTTGTTACTGGGTAAAAGCAAATACTGCAGTATGCTGCTATGTACTTTGTGGTAAAGTAGCTTTTTACAGTTGAGAGCGCGCACGGTAATGGCAAGGCTGGGGGCCCGCTCATTATTTATATACTGCTCTTATCAGCTAGCAGCGGCGTTCGTATTTTCTACCCGACTGTTGGAGGGCAAGTCATGTTCCGCGAGAAAAGAAAAATACGTAGAAAGTACCAGCTGCTTGGAGAGAAAAACTCGAGAAAACATGCCCTAATGGCAAGTACATTTTGTTTTCTCATTTTCACTTGCACGCCGAAACACACAATTTGGAACATGAGCCAAGGTTAGTCTGTGTACGGTACTTAGGTTAGCAATAAAGTAGCTACTTAAACTCACATCTTATTTATAGACGCGGTTCAATTATGTCCGTAGATCCAGCGGGACCCTATGCCTGATTGAATTAAGACCTATTTAGTCTAATTAGTATCCATTTCTACCTATCGATTTGTATATGTTTTATTATTTTATTATAATTTCTACCTCTGTGGATTCACTGTCAAGATAAAAAATATCTTCTTCATACAGTCAGCGGGGCCCTTTTGCCGATTTTGGGTTATTGATGTGTTAGATATATTTTTCATGAGCCTTTTATTTCTACCTTCAGGTTTATGTACTATTGCCATATATATGTCGCAGTTGAATTGTATAATCCGTTGTTATTCAAAAACTCTAGCTGTTTGGTAATACAGCTCGGTTGTGTAAAACAGCTGAAAATAGTTCAGCTCGATTGTCAATGAGTTACGTAATTGCGTTTAACAAAACAGCTAGCGTTGAGATAGCATATAGGGTTACCATTACTGAATAAAACTGTGTTACCAAACAAAATAATATATGAGGGGACAATAGTTGTTCTTTATTATTTTTATATTACTCGTGGGATGGAAATAAAACTTCAATTCAACTCCTTACTAAATAATTCAGTCTCCAACACCATAAAACACTAATGAAGAGTGATAATCAGCTCGATGCAATTGGATTAGAAATATAGAAATTTTGTAAACCCGACAACTCAATGGCGCAGCGATTTCTTACGGCCAACTGATCCACGTGAATTTTCTATCTTGCCGGAAGGCGGGCGTCGAAATAACAATATGGGATCCAAGCTAAAGGTCTGTTTTATTATTTTCAATCTTTTGCACTCCGTAATTACAAACGATGCCCCCGATATCTCTCGATAAAAACAGCTTAGTCCCGGAACGCGGCGAAGAATTTACTTTATGGGAGGCCATATTTGTTGTTATGACACTGACACTTCACAAGCCACAAGTGGCAGAATTCGGAACTAATCGTTCTACAATCTTACGTAAGCTAGTTTGTTAAACGTAACACATTGGATGATCTAGCTGATCGATTTTCAGCTATATTACAAAACCGAGCTGTAATGCCAAATAGCTAGAGTTTTTGATTAACAGCGGATTATACAATCCAACTGCGACATATATATATCTTTTATCTGTTGGGGTGGCAATATATAAATATATATATATATATATATATATATATATATATATATATTGCCACCCCAACAGATTTCCCAAAAAAACGGTGAAATGATTTCTTTACTTCCAGCGGGGCCCTTCGTGAATTGAAGGCGTACAGAATAATAAAATACATTTTCGTGGAGCCTTTTGCGCGGCCACAGACTACCGTTTCTTTTCTGTTCTACCTAGAACAGCAAAGAACAGAATCGATGCAATCCGTGGCGAGGCCGAAGACCGATCAATGATCGGTCTTCGGCCTCGCCACGGATTGCAATTTGATTAAACATGATTTTCTTAGTAATCGAGAAATATACATAAAAACAATTCAGTGAAGTGTACCTAGAGTCAAAGATAATATAATTACTAAGTAGAGTGCAGGGTTCCGTAGTTGCGAATGATAAGTATTATATTACATTTTCCTCCTTATTCATAAAACATATCAATCGTATGTAAGCAAGCATCTGATATCAGAAACGGGAGGGTTTCCCTTTCAAATAAAAAAAGACTTTTCTAAATCGGTTAAGAAACAGAGGTGTTATGTTGTTCCCAGGGGGTGTCCCACAGGTGGGAAAAGGCTTTCCCCTGCGGGTGGCAGCTGGTTGCTCGCGATACAGATTGAGGAGCACGGATTAAATCATTTTTCAAAACTAAAACCCGACTTTCATTAAACAAACCATTGGAGGAGGTAGAAATTCGCATGTATATGCAAGGTGGAAGGGACATACCATAAATCGAACCACGGGCTGTACTAGATCACTATAGCATAATGGAATTAAAATAACAATAAAGAACACAAAAAAATTCGGGCAGTTAAATAACCAATAAAATATTGTCGATTTTTTTTTGGTTATTTGACTGTTTTTCTACTTTTATTATGTTATGTAGTGATCTAGTATAGCTCGTGGTTTAATTTATTACAGGTAAGTCTGTTCCACAAAAGTGTTCAACTTAAGTACCTCGTTTTATCTGTGGTTTTATATCAAAATGTTAATATTGTTTATACATGCGATTGCGTTATCTGCGAGTTGGTCATCGCCAGTGGATAGTGGATATCAGTGATGGCGAAACGCCAAAATATGCGCACACGTACCTAACTAATTTATCTTATACCTTTAAACGAGCAATTCTTGTATATATATTTATATCTTATATCTTTAAACGAGCAATTCTTGTATGTATATATATATATTTATTTATAAATTTCTGTGATCTCGAAAACGGCTCTAACGATTTCGCTGAAAATTTGTATATGGGGTTTTCGGGGGTAAACAATCGATCTAGATTAGTTTTATGTTTAGGAAAACGCGTGTTTTCGAGTTTTCATGCGTTTTTCTCTCCACGCAGAATATGGTCGCTAATTTCGTCGTTCGGCGCGCCGCGACCGCCTTGATTTAGCTCAGTTGTTAAGGCGGCCCTTCCCGGTCCGTCTATCGTCAACGCGAGCATGGTTGGAAATGCTTGTCGTTTCATCCCGCGCAATGATAGAAAAAAAAAGCTAAGTGAGAAGAGAGAGATAGCACCTGAGCGCTCAGTTTGCATTATATTGTACGAATTTAGTATTATTATTTACTATTTATTGAACGAATATTAACTTTTCATAGGGTGCGGAAATTTCATAAAACTTGTTCCAGGTGATACGTGTTTTTCAGTAAGTCTTACGAGTGTGTGAAATAAATGTTTTTCATTTAGAATCTTCATTACATTTGCAAGGTTTCTATGCAAATATTTTCTTTACTTTTACAATTCATGAGTACTATATGATCGGCCGAAGTTCAGGTAAAATTTGTACAAAAAAGCAGATTTTTGGAGACTTATACTGAATTTGGTTGTCCAAGTTTTAATTTTTAATTTCGATAGAAACCTAGATATAGCGCACAAGATTCCTTTTAGTTCAAAACTTTCCAAGAAAGATCTGTTACAACGCCATAATCACGTACGAGCGTTTGTATGAAAAGTGAGGCGGGTTGGGCGCTCTTAAGGATAGCGACCGCTAGAAAGAGTGTTACGGGTTCGAATCCCACTCGGTGACTTACTTTTGTTTTTTTTTTATGTTTAAGTTTATATTTTTTTTTAAATTTGCATTGTTTTTAGACAAGTTTAAAAGAAATTAGTTAATGTTTGAGATGTAACCGAGCAAAGCTCGGTCGCCCAGGTACTATTTCTGTATTCTCCCATGCTGGTCTGGGAGAAATAAAAAAACTTAGAATGTACCAGCTGCTTCTCTTCCCACGCAGATCGTAAAAGCAGATCGAGGGAATGGGCAAAAATGCAAATCATGTTAACAGGCGATGCGGCTAGCAACCCATCACTGTATTGATTGCTTTTCCATCTTCTCGCCCACCATGACGCTAAAAGTGGCTTTTGGGTCTTGCGGCCCTGGGCTCTGCATAGAACCGCAAGACCCAAAATGCTCTGTCTGCCCCATTAGGGATAAAGACGTGATAGTATGTATGTATGTATGTATATTTCTGTGATCTCGAAAACGGCTCTAACGATTTCGCTGAAAATTTGTATATGGGGGTTTTCGGGGGTAAACAATCGATCTAGATTAGTTTAATGTTTGGGAAAACGCGTGTTTTCGAGTTTTCATGCGTTTTTCTCTTCACGCAGAATATGGTCGCTAATTTCGTCGCGCCGCGACCGCCTTGATTTAGCTCAGTGGTTAAGGATAGCGAGCGACCGCTAGAAAGAGTGTTACGGGTTCGAATCCCACTCGGTGACTTACTTTTGTTTTTTTTTATGTTTAAGTTTTATATTTTTTTTATTTTGCATTGTTTTTAGACAAGTTTAAAAAAAATTTGTTAATGTTTGAGATGTAACCGAGCAAAGCTCGGTCGCCCAGGTACTTTATTTAAAAATGAAAAGTGCGCTTTCGTGTATTAGGTAAGCCGTCATCGGATAAAATTTTCGTAATAAAATCTTTCTTGCTCCTTGATATTTATAATCTATCAAATAGGTAAGCTTGGAGGAGGCCTATGTTAATGGATTGTGTATGTCTTATGCATGTAATGATAATAAAACAGACGTAATAAAACATATTTTTTTTAAATATCTGATGTCTAGTAGACAGTTTAAATGAAGCTAGGCACCAACCTTATAAAACCTAAAAATTTTATGTTATAGCTAAAGTAGGTACTACACTAATGACCTAAACATGACCAAGTGTTGCAAATTCGCCAATTTTTTGTACATTAGGTACATCCATACTTCCTTCTATTATAGCTTATCATATGAAGTTAATAATGTGTTTGCGGATTTTCCCTTTAGGTGTAGGTAGGCCTTGTGGTTTCAGAAGCGATAAAGTTAACTATAACTGAGTTCACTTTGTTACAAGGAAATAAAATGATACGATCCGATACGAAAAACCCCTTATCAATGTTTACCCATTTTATACAATTATTAAAGGATATTCATATACCCACTAAAATAAAACTGAATCAACACAATATTTGACCTTGTACACTTCTGTACTGCCAGTGAAAAGGGATCTAAGTCGAGTTAGATCGCTTTTGAGATTTTTGCATATTCTGAATCAGAAAAAAATTTGCTATTTTTCTGTCTTATTCCCATAGTCCTAGGGCTTAAAATGCCAAAGTTAGCGTTGGTGCACAGTAATCTAAGTAGGCGTTTTTCAGGGTTTCGTTAATTTATTTTTGTGTATTATAATACAAATGCGTTTACAACAAAATGAACCGAAATTTTTTTTCAGTTTTAAAAGTGTAAATTAATTTAACTTTAATTATCACACTTTACACAACGGAAAACTAAAACGTCGATATTCGTACATATTGATTTAAGTTTGCTCATTTCTATAAACACGTAAAATGTTTGTAGGATTCCTTGGTGAAAAACGCTTCATCTGTAGTAGAAACACTCAACTGCGACATAAGTAAGACAAAATAGGTGTTTAGTGATACAACTTTATATAAATCAATTGACACTAGTCTTACAGCTTTGATTATTGTGGAAATTAATATAAGTTGAATTGAATCAAAAACATATTACAAGTTCAAAAGCGGGCTCTGCAGCGGCATCAGCTGAAAACCTCAAACGACGCAAATATGAGAGTATCGGAAACCCCAAACGGCTCAAATTACATATTTGAGCCGTTTGGGGTTGAAACTTTAGGACCGTGGTTTAGCATCAGCTCACAAATTATACGGCGCTATCTCAAGGAAACTTATTAAAGTTTCCCGTGACCAGGCTGGCCTATATCTAGGTCAGAAAATAAGCATTGCCATACAACGTGGCAATGCAGCCAGCCTTCTGGGCACGTTACTGCAGGGTAAACAATTACCGGGCCTTTTTTATTTGTAAATATTAGTTTGTAGTGTATTGTAGTGAGTAGTTTTATAATCTTTATTTTAGTATTTAAGAAAATTTAATGTGTATAATAAAATTGTAAACAATTAACTAAATAAAAAAAAAAGTTCAAAAGTTACTAAATTTGCTAGTGGTGTATAATGATAAAGGTTAGCGAAAATATGCAAGTGTTTAACCATCAGTTTAGTTTAAAAATAAGTATCTATTTACTTACGAGTATATTTATTTGAAATACTATAATAAATAGTAATAACCGAGCAAAGCTCAGTCGCCTAGGTACTATATATCTAATTTCTTACTAAAACAAATTATTTTACGAAAATAATGCAAACAAAATCTTTAATATTGACTAGCCAAAGTACGCGATTTCGTTCGCGTGGACTTTATATCTCTGGAAAATGCTCATCAGTCTATTATATATATTTCTTATAGTTTAGCTGGACCATTATAGTTCTACATCAGGTGTTCCATTTTCCAAAATCATTTATACCCTATATAGTCTAGAAGAAAAATCTGAAAAGCCTTCTCCTTTTCATGTTGAACGGCATTTAATGTAATAGTTTGACACCGGGGTTTTTTAGACTAATTCGACCCTGCTGAGTTCGATTTTGCCCGGTATTAGACCAATTTCCCTCCCCTTCCCCCCCTTTTCATTGAAAATATGTCCCTCGCCACGGTTTTCTCCGTTTTGAACAAAAACTGTTAGATTTAGAAAAAAACTGTCAACGACAAAATTAATCTACATTAAATTACCTACCACACAGTATAAATTTTATTTTTATGGGTCTTATAGTTTTTGAGTTACGTCTACCCAAATTTCAAAGTTTTTAAGTTTTTCCAATTTTAACTATATATTCGCTATTTTATAGGAATGTATGCACTAATCAATCTTGATGTATTAACCTATAATACAAGACCCCATTAACAGTCGTACGAGCTTTTGTGTACTTTTGACAACTTACAGCGCCGAACTTGCGAACATTGAACAACAATTAACCCTCATAAAAACTACCTACTTTATATTTCGTAGCAAATCTTTTACATGGTGCTAATCAACGATATATATGTACTAAGTAACGCATTTGCTAGTTTACTAAATTAGTTTAAGAAAGTTGTACAGTAAATAGCGCCGAACTTGCGAACATTGAACAACAATTAACCCTCATAAAAACTACCTACTTTATATTTCGTAGCAAATCTTTTACATGGTGCTAATCAACGATATATATGTACTTACTAAGTAACGCATTTGCTAGTTTACTAAATTAGTTTGAGAAAGTTGTACAGTAAATATGGTCTCAAGGAAATATAAATTTAAGTATTGGTGCAGGTATAGGGATCTGTTAAGAAAAGAGGCCTCAATTTAGACAATAGTATATTTTAATCGTCATAGATTGTGTTTATCGTTTGATGATAATACAATTTCTGACTCAATATTATTAGTACACATTTGTTGTAACATTATTATGGCATACTCCCCGACAAAAACAGCTAGATGTGTAAGGTTGCTTCACGTCTCTGCGGGAAATGCAAGCTGCCGTTTTACACCCTGCCTTACGGCCGCATGTATGGAGGTCATTACTGGGCTTGGGAACAGCCTCAAAGGTTACCAGAATGGGCTTGAGCTTAAACCCTTCTTGGTGTCAGCTGTTATCCGTTGGAGACAGCAATTTAACTCTCTTAAAGGTTTGGTAAAGCTATATAAGATGGAGTCCATAAATACAACCGACCAAGCCAGGCACTCAAATTCAGCAGGGTCGAATTAGTCTAAAAAAACTCCGGTGTCAAACTGTTACATTCCATGCCGTTCAAAGTCGTAAAATTCAAAAATTCTTCTAGACTAATATGTTGCTCAGGCTTAACAGCTATACAACAAAAAAAGGGTTACATTCGAATCCGTCCAGTATTTGCGGAGATTAGCGTGTACTAACAGACACACGGACAAACAGACAGACATTTAAAAAAAAACTTTCTCTATTACCACAGAAATATACTTCGTTATTTGTTTAATATATAATAAGGAACGTTTCATGAAATTTTAGCTAGGGTGACAATATATCGTGAATTTATGGTCATTTTAGAAACCGGAAAGGTTCTCTCGAATGGTACTTTACACAATTTGCGTTGCGCGAAAGTTAATGTGATCGAAACGTTGTTTATTCGAATGCTGATACATTAAAACAACAAAATCACGAAGAACCTATTAAAGTCGAAATCTAAATCCCAATAAATTTCTGCATAAAATATCGACTGCACAAATTTCTTTTTATCTCTATGAACTGAAAAAATATTTATTTTGATAACATATTCTTTTCAGGTTTCCTTCTAATTCAACGGAACGTAATAAATGGTTATATATTGTGAAACTAAAAAGACCCTTTTTTGGAAAAGCCAAGATTTGTAATCTCCATTTTAAACCAACCAATTATATGGTTAACGTAAGAAAACGACTGAGACAAGTGAAACCATTTTTCAATGAAGTAGCAGATTGTATTGATTTATTGTTATTGTATCGTTTAACTTGCAAATTTGTAAACGCTATTGCTATTATATTAATAATATATATAAATAAAAATGATTATAATTTTATTTTTATTATTTTCTAATAATACTTTATCTTTTTGTGTTTATGTACTTTATGTAGTATACAAGAAGTTAGTAGTATACAAATATTATACATATTAAATAATAAACTTCCGTACGCGACTTCGTCTGCGTGAATTTTTTTAATATTCTCCCTAAGAAAAATGATCAAATTTCGGGATAAGAAGTATCATATGTATTATATCATACCAGGTCATTGTATGCCAAATTCCATTTGCATATTCAAATTTTCTGATCCCGATAAGTTGACAACCTAACGATGTCTTTTTAAAATGTCGGAATAAATTATATCATAATTTTTATTTACAATTAAAATATTATAAATGAATATAAATAAAACAACTGAGTTATAGTTTCATTTTTATAATTCAGAATTCTTGTAATTGGTGGTCACCCTAATTGGAAAGAGACGGAGGGGCAAAGAAAAATTTCAAGGTCATTTCTTGTCTTTTTTTATGTCATTTGATAGAGCTTTTTCCAGTTAGTACAATACAATTCCATGTATTTTATCTTATTTCAAGAACACAATATATAAATATTGAACGATCAGCCTTGTGAGTCTGCTTGAGACTGACAGTGCACATTGCACGCCGTGCACTAACCCTTGTTCCTGCCCACTTCCGTCTAATATCTTAGGTCTCATGGTATTAGACTTCCTTAACTATCTATTTACGTAGATATATATTCTTAGCATATGGTTAGGGCTAGGGCGTTAGGTGCTAGGGTTGTTTGTAGGTTACAGTTATCCCTCTACATAAAAAGTTCATGTACAGTTAGCAAGCTATCACAGCACAGAACATTACTACACAGAGACACTATTTATTATTTTATTTTATTTAATTCGTTTACAAAAAATAATATTTGTGTTCGAATGTATGACTAAATACCACCACATAAAGCCACTTTGAATCACACTACACATACTCAACAGTCACATTGATAAATAGCTAGTTGATTGTAAATAGGGTATAAATGATATTGGAAAATGGAACACCTGATGCAGAACTATAATGGTCAAGCTTAACTATAAGAAATATAAAAATAACGCCTTAGTAAAAGTTGTTCAGCCTGATGAGCATTTTCCGGAGTCATAAAGTCCATGCGAATGAAGTCGCGGGCTTCGGCTACAAATAAATACAATACATTAAGTATACCCTTATAGTGAAACTCAATGTCATGTAGTGTCTTGTCCCATCTTGATGTCCACTCCATGACCGTCCTTCGTCAGCGCCAGCATAAGAATGCTTCGCTTTCCCCAGGTGTGTAAGTCATTGCCTCGGCTTCCGCCTTCTTTTTAAATACGGCGGTGGTAACACATTTCAATTGTCAATGTCATCATGTCGATGACATCCGTTCACTATTTTTATAAGATGGCGCTACTGTTTAAATAATTTAACATTGCCATACTTAAATATTAACAGAATAATGTGAGTATTTTTGAAAATCATGACATCCGGCCATCCGACAACGTGCAAGCTCCAGCGCACGTAACAACAATAAAGAAGCCCATTATTCGATATCTCCATGTTGATAAGTTTTGCAAAATAAAGTTATTAAAACAAAAAGTCAAAAACACAACATCTCCGTAGCTTAGAAAAACGACAATCATGACATTCGGCCGCTTTTTTCTATAATTACATTTCATTTATTATTTTTCTGAAAATGTCCTGCTTGCTTCTTTTTTATATAAAAATGTATCTTTTGTATATACGAAAATTTTAACTTTAATCATCATAACTCTTAAGTAAATACTCGAAGAATTATATAATGTTAAATAGGTACCAAAAACATTTACTTGATGATTTCCATTTCCAATTTTTTTTATCAACTTTAGTTTCTTATAGGTAAAGGATGCAGTATAAGACTGAGTGAGCGACTTTGAAACTGTACTTTGACCATAATGTATTACGAATAACGACAGTATTACTAAATGATAACTGTGTTATCTGTGTATGTACAGTTATAGGGTCCGAAGCTGTTATTTATGGTTGAAACCTCATTTGATATAAGAAGCCATCGAATAGTAAAAGTTTAATGATAAGATCAATCCAACTAATATTATTAATACATCTTGCTGATACACACAACCTAAGGGCTTTCATGTGTGCTATTTTTTAACGAGGTAATCAGCGAAACACAAAACTTGTAGTTTTTTTAAGCTACCGCTGGCGTTCTGAGATCATTGCATTGTATTCTTAAAGTCACCGTCGCACAGCGATTAATATTCAATATAGTTTTACGCAAAGAGAAAAAATAGTCAATAATTTTCAAACATCTAAAAGATCGTAAATAAAAACCTGAAGCAAAACTGATTCTCCATGAACTACAATAAGAAGGGTTCTTTAATATGTGTACCTATGTTTTAAATGTTAAATATACGAGTGGTAAAGACCACTCAATACAAATCTCTTGAAACGCTCGCTCATTCTTTGTGTAACTTTCCAGATTTCAAAAATACGTTTCCATAAGTGTTTAAAGTTAAATGTCTCGCACACTACATACATATCAATAATACCAGCTGTCAACTTTGGTACTAGGATATTAACAAAAGAGTATGTTGTCAGAAACTATCATCAATTACAATCAACTAGGTATATTGAATAAACAGCGACTTTTCATTATTCAAAAACGAAGTAAGAAGGTCATTGAATCTATCTGAGTTGATGCTATTACGTTGTTAAAATTATTAACAACACATAACTTTCTACCTCTAATAAATTTAAAACCAATGCACTGTTATTATCTATTGGTAAATCAAATCAAATAAAACAAAACTTGTTACATCTAGGTATTTAAATATTTGACAAGAATAGAATTATCGTATACATAAATCTATACATATAATAAAACAGTAAAAAAAGTGTGTCTGTACATTAAATATATTTCCAAAAAATATATTGGGGTCTATTGAGACGTAGTAATAGAGTAAGAATTTAAAAAACAATGTCTGTCTGTTTGTCTGTATGTCTGTTTGTCTGTTTGTACACGCTAATCTCCGGAAATACTGGACGGATTCGAATGAAACTTTTTTTGTTATATAGCTATTAAGCCTGGCCAACATATAGGGTATAAATGATTTTGGAAAATGGAACGTCTGATGCAGACAGGGCCGGATTTAGAAGTCGAGAGGCTTCGGGGCAACAAAGGAGTGGAGGCCCCCTGGCCCCAAATTATTTTCCAAATTCATTCCACACGCCAAATAAAATAGACATTCTACTTGGCGCTGACATTTATGGTCAGATCATTAGAAATGGGTTGATCAAGGGTCCTAATGGTGTACCTACAGCGCAAAACACCGCATTAGGATGGATTTTATCAGGTCCCACACATCATCAAGATGGAGATCAACAACTTTCAATGCGTTGTCATCACAACATTGTTTTAAGTATGCATGCCTAAGTAGATGATAATGAAATGCTCAAAAAATTTTGGGAAATTGAGTCAGAGTCTTTTGAGAAAACAATGCTCAATAAAGAAGAACAACAGTGCGAAGACTTTTATAGCCGTACTACGCAAAGAAATTCAGCAGGGCAATACATCGTACGTTTACCTTTTCGAGAAGAAGATCCTCAATGCAAGTATGGGAATTCAAGAGATATAGCTATAAAACGATTTCAATATCTTGAAAATCGTTTTAAGAAAAATCCTGATGTTAAGGCAAGGTACTCTGAAGTCATCAAAGAATACCTGGAGCTTGGTCACATGCAGCGTATTAATGGCGATGACAAGAAAAAATACGAGAGTGTTTATCTACCACATCACGCTATTGTAAAAGAAGACAGAACTACAACCAAAGTCAGAGTAGTATTTGATGCATCATGTAAAGGAGTATCTCTTAATGATACTTTAATGATCGGACCCAGACTTCAACAAGACTTGCGGCACATTGTAATGCGTTGGCGTATGCATCCTATTTGCCTCGGAGCTGACATTGTTAAAATGTATAGGCAAGTCTTGGTAGCAGATGAAGATGCAGAGTTTCAACGATTAGTTTGGAGAGATAATCCACAGTCAGAGATTGAAGAATATCGGTTAGTAAGAGTAACTTTCGTTACAGCATCGGCTCCATACTTGGCTGTTAAAACTCTGCAACAGGTAGCAATTGATGAAGGTAAATATTGCCCTGAAATTGCTGAAAGAATAAAAACAGATTTCTACGTCGATGATCTTTTATCTGGTTGTCAAACTGTCGAGGAAGGAGTGAAGATATATAAAGAGATGACAGAAATATTAAAAAAGGAGGTTTTCCGTTGCAGAAATGGACTACAAATAATAAGGAGTTAGCAGATATAATAATGGATAAAAAAGAAAATGAAGAAGGAAAAATTGAAATCAAAATAGACGAGATTGTCAAAGTATTAGGCATTTTCTGGGAAAAAGGTTCAAACTTTATACATTATTCTGTAAATCTTCCGGTCCTTGAATATCCTGTAACCAAAAGGAAGGTAATTTCAGATATTTCACGTCTTTTCGATCCTTTAGGATGGGTTGCACCTTGTGTCATTTTGGCCAAGGTGATGATTCAAAAGTTGTGGTTAACAGGAATCGACTGGGATGAAGAATTACCCGATGAATTGCTAAGTGAATGGTTACAGTATAGAAAAGAGTTAATTCATGTCTGCTGTGTAACCATACCAAGATGGACAAATGCCAAAGATGATGACATTTGTAGAGAGCTTCATGGTTTTTGTGATGCTTCAAATATGGCATATGCTGCAGTAGTATATTTAAGAGTTGTAGATGCTGTTGGCAATGTTTTTATCAGCCTAATTGCAGCAAAATCTATAGTAGCTCCAACTTTACAAGTGTCAATACCTCGTCTTGAGTTGATGGGTGCAGTTTTATTAGCTAAATTATGTGCTGAAGTGTCGAATGTACTAAAGATTGACAAATGCAATGTTCATGGATGGACAGATTCTACTGTTGTTTTAGCATGGCTCAGTAGTCACCCAAGTCAATGGGCAACATTTGTAGGCAATCGTACATCGCAGATTTTATCAATTATGACAATAGCCAGTGGTGTCATGTTCAATCCGCTCAAAATCCAGCCGATGTTGCGTCTCGAGGATGTTTACCCGTTGAACTTGCACAGAACAATTTGTGGATGCAGGGTCCTTTATGGTTGAAAGAAGCAGTTGTAGAATATAAAAGACCAAAATCAATTGTTACTGAGTTAGAGCAACGTAAAGTTAAGACACATTTGACATTCAGCACTAATAAGGAAGATCAATTATGGGTAAAATTTTCATCTCTTCAAAGACTCCTTCGGACTATTGCGTATTGTCGTAGATTTCTAAAAATAAAAGATGTAAAATCGGGCCTCTATAAATTTGAGTCTTATCTTACGAGTACAGAATTAGAGGATGCCCGTGAAAGTATTATTAGATTATGTCAATCTACAGAACTGGAGAATGACAAGGTAAAACTGAAGCCATTAAATCCATATGTGGATCAAAAAGGGATTTTAAGAGTTCAGGGTAGACTTAAAAATGCAAATCTACCAGAAAACACAAAACATCCTATTATTCTCCCTCATATAAGTCATTTTACTAATTTGGTAGTTGATGACGCCCACAAAAGAACTCTACATGGTGGTCCTTTGCTTATGTTGCAGTATTTACGTTCGAAATATTGGATAGTATCTGTCAAAAGTCTTGTTAAAAACCATGTGCGTAAGTGTGTAACATGTGTTAAACAAGCAGCAATAACCAAAACTCAGTTAATGGGTCAACTACCATCTGTCAGAGTGACACCAGCGAGAGCTTTTCTTCATAGCGCCGTTGATTTCGCCGGACCTGTCAACATCCGGATGTCTAAAGGTCGTGGTAATCGCAGCTACAAAGGCTACATCTGTGTTTTTGTCTGCATGGTTACTAAAGCGATACACTTAGAGCCTATTAGTGATTTAACTTCGGATAGTTTTATTGCAGGATTTAAAAGGTTTGTGTCTCGGAGAGGTCATGTAAGTGAGATTTGGAGTGACAACGGGACGAATTTTGTTGGAGCTTCTAAAGAACTTCAAAGACTTGTTCAAGTGGAAAAGTCAACTGTAGCTAATGAAATACATGAGTGACTAAGTAACAATAGTGTAACTTGGCACTTTATTCCCCCTCATGCTCCAAATTTCGGAGGATTATGGGAAGCAGGAGTAAAATCCACGAAATTCCATCTTAAAAGAGTTATAGGCAACTCCACCCTCACTTTTGAAGAAATGGCTACGGTTCTGTGACAAATTGAAGCATGCCTCAATTCAAGACCTTTATCTTTGTTATCCAATGAAGAACCTGATTGTTCGCCTTTAACACCCGGTCATTTTCTTGTCGGAGAACCTTTAATTAGTGTTCCTGATCGTAACTATGAGTTAAGTAACATAAGCTCTTTGAAACGTTGGCAACTGACGCAGAGGATGGTTCAGGATTTTAGGCGTAAATGGTCAAATGAATATTTAGTGCACTGTTTACAAAGGTATAAATGGTCAAAATGTGTGCCAGAACCTAAAGTTGGTGATGTAGTCCTCGTCAAGGAAGACAATCTTCCTCCTGCTCGTTGGTTATTAGGTTTAGTTGAAACAAAGCATCCGGGTTTGGACGGAATTACCCGAGTCGTTACATTAAAATGTAATGGTAATATAATTAAAAGGCCCACATCTAAGTTATGTATATTGCCAGTAGCAGATTGATTAAGTACTTCTAAAGCTGTTGCAAGTTTTTAGTTGTATTTTTTATATGAAATGTATTTTTTATTGCTAGGATGTTATAAGTACTTAACGACAACTTTGGTTTATTTTTATCATTATCACAGTGGGCGGATTATGTTTTATGTTATTAAAATAATTAAGAACGTTCACTGAAGTTCTTAGTGGGCGGTATGTCTAATAAAATAGATTGATGTTAAACCTTTTTGTTGGTCTATTTTCTATGATCACAGAGAAGTAAATTGTGATAGGAAAATTTTACGTCACTCGAAATAAAATTCAGTGCAACAAAAGATGTAAAGAGTTGTTTTATTAAATATATTTGAAAGTAGAGTCAAAAGAAAGCACCGAGTGGCTGGGATGAACTTTCTTCATGGAGACCTTAGGGCCTTGGGGTGCGGAAGCTCGTCAAATTTTTAAGGAAATTTCCGCACGCCTGATCGATTTCTCCGGGGACCCAAGGGCGGGCGCGCATTTCGGACAGCGTTTAAGTATAGCTATCCAACGCGGAAATGCCGCCAGCCTCTTGGGTACTTTGCCCTGTGACGGCAGCGATTTGGCCTCAATTTTTTATATAATTTAATATATATTATTTTTAATTAGTTTTAGTTAGTTTTAATTTTAGGTTGTATTTATTTAGTTAATATTATATTGTTATATTATGAATATATTAGTGAAGTATTAAAACTTTTCCAAATAAAGTGGACAATTTTTTTCAGTTGAGTTTTTCAATAAATAATTTATCGTGGAACCAAGTATAGATTATTTTATTATTTAACAAACATATAAATAAAATCGGAAACGAGAAATATCTGAAATTAAATTTTAGCGTTAACGAATGGAATCTTCCGAGCTTTTTTCGTCGAGAAATCGTTTTTTGAAGTCTCCATTGTGGGGGCCCCTCTTTCGTGGAGGCCCCGGGGCTGTAGCCCCGGTTGCCCCCCCCCCCCCTAAATCCGGCCCTGGATGCAGAACCATAATGGTCCAGCTAAACTATAAGAGATATAAAAATGCCGCCTTAGTAAAAGTTGTTCAGCCTGATGAGCATTTTCCAGAGCCATAAAGTCCACGCGAACGAAGTCGTGGGCTTCGGCTAGTACTATATAAATTCAAATCAACGGATTTCAAGAATGTACACCCGTGGACATTTTAATAAACGAGACATGTTCCTTAGACTCGTCTAAGTATATCTGGCACAATAAATTACTTAGGTATTAGAAAAACATATCTATAATATAAATTAATGAATTACCCACTGCTGGTCCGGTCAATATGGACGTTTGAAATAACAAAAACTCCCGGACTACGCTTTCTATCTCAAAGTTATAAGACTATTCAGTTCCAGTTCAGAATGCAGTTTGCACTAATACGATTTCAATGCGTAATATAACTAGAATCAAAAATTACAGATGACGCCTTTACTGAATAACTTTACGACTGAATATTATTATATATATAATATTTCAACTGAATATTTTTTTTGAGATACTTTAAGCTAGACATAACTTTACTAACGGGAAAATGTTACTTATATTATTATTTTTTTATTTAATTAACTCTATCTTAAAGCTTTCTACCAGTCAATCCATTAGCGCTGCCGAGAATAAGAATATTATCACATCAATGATGTTATCATTTCTAAAGTAGTAACCACCACGAAATGATACTTGTAGGTTTCCTGTCTAATGAACCATTTGATAATTAATTGCTTTAAATTTATGGATAGTTATAAGGTTGAATATTTAATTTTCTTAATTTCCCCAAACATTGTAATGATAGCAATTACATTCTATCAATATACATAATTTCTTAATAAAACTCACAAAATATTCACTCTTCAAAATACAATTACTGCCTATAAATATCCTGGAATAAAGTGAATTATCTCAGTCCTCGCATTTAAGTTATGTAACACACCAAAGAATCAGATTACATTTGTAACTTCCTATAAACCAGCTAAAGTCGTAAAAGATTTGTCAATACCGCAAGCTGATACCTACTGTTACCTACGGATTCAAGTACAGCTGCCTTGTATCCAAATATTCTTCCTTTGCTAACCAAAGGCTCCTATTTTAAGATAGTGTATACTCATACCAAAGTGTTTGCGAGTCTATTAAACACTTTCTGTTCTAGGTTGCTCTGTTTCGTTAAACTTAATTATCATTCTAAATCACGTTACTGTAATAATCACACAAGACTATGATAAAAAAACAAGAAAAAAAACAAGAAAAAGAGAAATATATACTGGACTTTATATTAAAAATATAACGTTAACTTCTAATTTGTAAAATAAATAGTTTAGATATAGCATTATGATCCCTTGTCATCACGCCCTGACTATTATTGCCCTAAATTTGTTCATAGTGTCACGTACAAAACTCATAATAACACAAATAATATATGTAGGTACCTAAAAAGTCAAGTAAAGCAATGAGTGGCATTTATCAATCTAAAAACTTATATTTGTTTTTAATATTCCATATCTACACCCGACCAAATTCGGACAGTCAACGTTTTAAACATTCAATTTCTTATTTTCCTTTTCTTTCTAAAAAGGGAACATGCATGAAAAAAAAATATGTGTTATTTAACCAGTTTATCCATAAATATTGAAAAGAAAAGTTAGCAGTGAAAATAGAATAAAGTTGGTTGAAAAACGAACGAGATATAACGATTTTAAGAAAATATGTCTATCTCACTCGCAATAACGCTATTTTGTTTGGCAAATGTAGACGTCATGGACGTTGACCAGACGTTGACGTCACCAGTCCCTAGCGGACTTCTCTTTGTAATTAAAACTTTAAAGTATCTTAAATGACATTGCAAATATATTCGATAATATTTAAAGATAATGTAGCTCAATGTAGTCATAAGTTTCAATTTAAATATATTACCCCCAAATAAATAAATAAATATATAGGGACAAATTACACTGATTGAGCTTAGCCCCAAAGTAAGTTCGAGACTTGTGTTATGGGATACTAACTTCTTTTTCTTATATTTCAGAGCTGGGCTCTGGGCTCTTGTCGGTGGAGTGCTTTCCATGTCTGTCTTCCTTCCGCTAAGTTCTTTATATGTTTTCACGTTTAATACGGGCAGTACATTTTGTATGGCGTTCTTGCCTTCCGGTTGCATTCTGTTCTTTGCTGTTCTAGGTAGAACAGAAAAGAAACGGTAGTCTGTGGCCGCGCAAAAGGCTCCACGAAAATGTATTTTATTATTCTGTACGCCTTCAATTCACGAAGGGCCCCGCTGGAAGTAAAGGAATCATTTCGCCGTTTTTTGGGGAAATCTGTTGGGGTGGCAATATATATATGTCGCAGTTGGATTGTATAATCCGCTGTTATTCAAAAACTCTAGCTGTTTGGCATTACAGCTCGGTTTTGTAATACAGCTGAAAATCATTCAGCTAGATCGTCTAATGTGTTACGTTTAACCAACTGGCTTACGTAAGATTGTAGAACGATTAGTTCGGAATTCTGCCACTAGTGGCTTGTGAAGTGTCAGTGTCATAACAACAAATATGGCCTCCCATAAAGTAAATTCTTCGTCGTGTTCCGGGACTAAGCTGTTTTCATCGAGAGACATCGGGGGCATCGTTTGTGATTTCGGACTGCAAAAGATTGAAAAGAATAAAGCAGACCTTTAGCTTGGTTCCCATATTGTTATTTCGACGCCCGCCTTCCGGCAAGATGGAATATTCACGTGGATCAATTAGCCGTAAGAATTCGCTACGCCGCCGCCATTGAGTTGTCGGGTTTACAAAATATCAATATCCAATTGCATCGAGCTGATTATCATTCTTTATTGGTGTTTTATAATGTTGGAGACTGAATTATATAGTAAGGAGTTGAATTGAGGTTTTATTTCCATCCCACGAGTAATATAAAAATAATAAAGAATATTATTAACTATTGTCCCCTCATATTTTATATTATTTTGTTTGGTAACACAGTTTTATTCAATAATGGTAACCCTTAATGTCATCTCAACGCTAGCTGTTTTGTTAAACGTAATTACGTAACTCATTGACAATCGAACTGAACTATTTTCTGCTGATTTACAAAACCGAGCTGTAATGCGAAACAGCTAGAGTTTTTGAATAACAACGGATTATACAATTCAACTGCGACATATATATGGCAATAGTACATAAACCTGAAGGTATAAATAAAAGGCTCATGAAAAATATATCTAACACATCAATAACCCAAAATCGGCAAAAGGGCCCCGCTGACTGTATGAAGAAGATTTTTTTTATTTTGACAGTGAATCCACAGAGGTAGAAATTTAAACATATACAAATCGATAGGTAGAAATGGATACTAATTAGACTAAATAGGTCTTAATTCAATCAGGCATAGGGTCCCGCTGGATCTACGGACATAATTGAACCGCGTCTATAAATAAGATTGGAGTTTAAGTAGCTACTTTATTGCTAACCTAAGTACCGTTTTTCTTTTCTCGCGGAACATGACTTGCCCTCCAACAGTCGGAAAATACGCCGAACGCCGCTGCTAGCTGATAAGAGCAGTATATAAATAATGAGCGGGCCCCCAGCCTTGCCATTACCGTGCGCGCTCTCAACTGTAAAAAGCTACTTTACCACAAAGTACATAGCAGCATACTGCAGTATTTGCTTTTACCCAGTAACAACTATCGTACTCCAACATGCGCTGCGCTGCGACTGTGGCGAGCATGTCGCTCGCTCTTCTGTGCTGCTCAGTCTGCTCTGCGGGTGAGTCGAGTGTGACATTTTGAATCTAGAAGGAACTGAAGTGCCATTTTTGAAACGCGGAGTCACCTAAACGAATGATTTTTCCGTACAAAAACCGTTAGTATAGTGACTCCGCGTTTGAAAAATCGCACCAATGTCTGCGGCACCACAGTCAGCACGGAACACCAGTTTCGCTTGCTGCTGTCCGTTTCTGTCGCTCAGGACTGTCATTGGCCAGTAGTGCTAGTTTTCATTGAAGGACTCATCGAAACACAAAACGTGTAGTTTTCCAACTCACCTTATACCTCCACCGTATACCTAAGTACTGTTTGGCCGTATTTTTGAAACCACCGTGTCATCGAATAACATTTATTTTATGCAGAATATGTCTTTTGTTTTTTAATATGACAACCTCCGTGGCGTAGTGATTACCATGCTAGTCCGTCACCCAGAGGTTCCGGGTTCGATCCCCGGTAAGGGCAAATTGGAAAAAGTTGGAAAAAAGGCTTTTTTCAAATTGTCCAGGGTTTTCGATGTTTATCTAATCTATATATGTATTTATTATAAAATATAGTATCGTTGAGTTAGTATCCCATAACACAAGTCTCGAACTTACTTTGGGGCTAGCTCAATCAGTGTAATTTGACGCTATATATTTTTTTATTTCATTTTCTAAAAATTTCACCATGAATAAAAAAGTAGCGTGCAACGGAACGGATTCTCCATGAAAGATTTCTTTGAGACATCTACGCTACAGATGTCAATATTACGAGTGGTGCGCCCGTTTTGAAACGCTCGCGCTAACCATTCGTAATGTGACAAGTGGTTTCAAAAATGCGTCTCTAGAGCGAGAGAGAGCGCCGGAACACTATATAAAGCACGGCCGGTGCTACTAGTTAGTTAGCTAGTTAATGACGCTTCTGAGCGACAGAGAGGGATAGCAGCATAGAAAAGTGCTGTTATGTGCTGACATATGTAGCCCGACCCTACTGCCAGCCTTCTGGCCGCCCTGCCGAGGGTGATATTTTACTACTGGGAGTACGCAACGTGTGTAACGTTTGGAGTTTCAGTTTTATTGAAATATAACTTATCTGAGCAGTTTTAATGTCACTAAAATTTATTTGTACCTTTAGTCATTCCGAGAAAAGATTTTTTTCCATAAGTTAACGTATCTACTTACATGTATATTGTAAATAAACACGCCAATAACACTACTATCTAGCCTAAACGGGAGCTATCGGGATGACTGGTCAGCTTGGTTTTCGCTTTTTAGGGTTCCGTAGCCAAATGGCAAAAACGGAACCCTTATAGATTCGTCATGTCTGTCTGTCTGTCCGTCCGTATGTCACAGCCACTTTTTTCCGAAACTATAAGACCAATAGTGTTGAAAGTTGGTAAGTAGATGTATTATGTGAACCGCATTAAGGTTTTGACACATAAATAGAAAAAAACAATAAATTTTGGGGGTTCCCCATACTTAAACTGAAACTCAAAAATGTATTTTTCATCAAACCCATACGTGTGGGGTATCTATGGAAAGGTCTTCAAAAATGATATTGAGGTTTCTAAGTTTTTTTTTTTCTAAACTGAATACTTTGCGCGAGAGACAATTTCAAAGTGGAAAAAAGTGTGTCCCCCCCCCCGTAATTTCTAAAATAAGAGAATGATAAAACTAAAAAATATATATGATGTTTATTACCATGAAAACTACCAGCGAAAATTGGATTGAACGAGATCTAGTAAGTAGTTTTTTTTTAATACGTTATAAATCATAAACGGCAATTTACCTTCATTCAATCAACTCAAATATAAAAATTTAAAAAAAACATACTACAATACTTTTATATTATGTTATTTGCTACTACGGAACCCTACATGGGCGAGTCCGACTCGCACTTGGCCGTTTATTTAGTATTTCTTATTACGCAATTTATGTTTGCTAACTCGTTCGCAAGCATTACATGTTATTATATTTATATTATAATATAATAATTGGTCAAGTGCGTGTCGGGCAACGCACAGTGTAGGGTTCCGCAGTTGCGAACGCCGACTTTGAGTTTATGCCACTAGAATGTCTAAAAACTATTTTTTTAAATAAAAATATGAATTAGTATGAAATTTCCCGTTTTCGAGCACATCTTATAAGTTAATCGCCTATAACGTTTCAATTTGTAAACCTTATTTAGCTCTGATGGTTTGCCTTTAAATTTCGTTATGCTGTGAATTTTTTCACGTGTCCATATGTAACCGTTTAGCAGATTAATTAGCTAGAGGGGGCGAGGGACACTTGACTTTAACAAAATTTTGCACTTAGAACCAAATATGTATTTGAGTCCGTCTGTCACAGCCAATTTTCTCCGAATATAATACTGAACCAATCAGGTGAAATTTGGTAGGGTGGTGTAATCCTATGACTCAAACACAGATGTGCATAGTAGATAACTAAATAAAAATAAAGGGGTACGTATTGCTTGATATAATTACATTTTATATATTTACATTTTAATAACGTTCATAAGATATAATGTCAATTTGACATAATCATTATGGTATATATTTTTAATAGCTATAATATTCATTAATTTTTTATTATAAAAAGCATAAAATCATTATTATAACGTTTATGTACACTAAAAATCACCTGTTATACAACTTGTGCGGTATACAGGCCAAAAAGTATATCATTCAAAAACTGTATTGTTGAAAAGAGATATCATTCAAAACATATACCTATCAAAATCATATTGTTTAGAAGATATATGACTTAAAAACCATACCATCTAAAAAGTATAGACAGGCAGACAGAAAAAAAATTTGGTTACACGTACAAAATGCGCGCATTTTGAACGTATAACCCTTGCCGCGGTAGCGGCCGGCGAGTGCTAAGACACTTCTATCCATTTACCTAGGTTAGGGCAATCCTATAAGTTAGGTTATGTTAGAACTGCGACCAACACACGCACGAGCCGACCGAGCGAAGCGAGCGTGCCGCGGTAGCGGCCGGCGAGTGCTAAGACACTTCTATCCATTTTCCTAGGTTAGGGCAATCCTATAGGTTAGGTTATGTTAGAACTGCGACCAACACACGCACGAGCCGAGCGAGCGAAGCGAGCGTGCCGCGGCAGCGGCCGGCGAGTGCTAAGACACTTCTATCCATTTTCTTAGGTTAGGGCAATCCTATAGGTTAGGTTATGTTAGAACTGCGACCAACACACGCACGAGCCGAGCGAGCGAAGCGAGCGTGCCGCGGCAGCGGCCGGCGAGTGCTAAGACACTTCTATCCATTTTCCTAGGTTAGGGCAATCCTATAGGTTAGGTTATGCTAGAACTGCGACCAACACATGCACGAGCCCAGCGAGCGAAGTGAGCGTGCCGCGGCAGCGGCCGGCGAGTGCTAAGACACTTCTATCCATTTTCCTAGGTTAGGGCAATCCTATAGGTTAGGTTATGTTAGAACTGCGACCAACACACGCAAGAGCCGAGCGAGCGAAGCGACGTGCCGCGGCAGCGGGCGGCGAGTGCTAAGACACCACTATCCATTTTCCTAGGTTAGGGCAATCCTATAGGTTAGGTTATGTTAGATAGAACTGCGACCAACACACGCACGAGCCGAGCGAGCGAAGCGAGTTATTATGTGTACCGTTACATATTGAAACATGTTTTTATGAACAGTTTTATCGATAACTTAATATTTTATATGAAATGTTAGTTCGATATACCGTTTTTCTATAAAAGAAAACCATTTTAAAATATATATTTTTTTAAATGTTGTTATTATAATATGAAACTGCGATGATAAACTATTCGTTTTATTAAGAAAAAAATGTATTAAAAATCGTGGAATAGTTTTCTGGGAAATGAAATTCGATGTCAAAAAAATCTGTATTCTAATAGACACCCATTTTTTATATATTAGCCATATATAAAAAATAAGTGCGTATAACAAACGAAAATTTGAGCAACGAAATCGTCTATCAATGTTAATACGTACATTATGTGATTGCGACATATTAATGTATTATTTTCAGCCCACCTGCATTGGCTTATTGTAATAAAATTATCCGCAACATACTGCCAGGCGCTATATCAAAAGTTTGTTATATTTAATGATAATTATATATCGATTCATATACGTAATAATTATTATGTTTAATAATATATCTAGAGAAAGTTTATTATACGTAATGACCAATAGATTTCGAGAACTTTATACGACTTTAAATGTATACGAAAGGTTTGTTAGATGGAATAATTATTATTTAAACGATTTTATGGGTTTGAAAAGTATGATTTACGATTTTTATCTTAATTGATAATTATACCAACCAAAATTATATATTTCGTTGCTATTTATTCAAAATAATATATATTTTGTTGTTCTATCTTATATTACTTACCCAAAATAAAGACGAATCAGGAAATTTAAAAAAAAAGTTTTGCAAACCTTACTGTTTTGTACATCGAATGAAAGAGCTCGGAGGATCTAAAATATATTTTTGTCATTATTGTAAGATAAATAGTTTTGATTTTATTCAAGAATTCACGAAAATTGACCGTCCCTTCCCCCTGACTTCCGAAACTACTGAGCATAAAATTTTGAATAAAATACAAATTATAGTTCATTGCTTGTAGATTACAGGAAAACCTGTAGGAATTCCCTCAATTGAAAATACAGTACGAAACTCAATATAGTAATGTTCACTTACGAAATATAGTTCACTAAAATACCACTAGATAGCGCTAGTAGTTAGTTACTTTGTTTTACTGCCTCAGTGGTGTAGTGGTTAGAGCGTTCGGCTCATGCCCGGAGTTCGCGGGTTCGATTCCCGGTGGGGGCAACGACTTTGTGTTGTTGTCCTAGTTTGGTTAGGACATTGTAAGCTGATCACCTGATTGTCTGATAAGTAAGATGATTCGTGCTTCGGAGCGCACGTTAAACCGTCGGTCCCGGTCACTGTCTTTGACAGTGGTCGTTACCTAAAACCATGTCAGAGGATTTAAAGCCGGTTCAAATACTCTGACACTAGTTTTAGTCACTAACACACACGATAAGAAGAAGAAGTTCCTTTGTCTAACTGGAGGATTTCAAATGTGATTGGCTTTGGCATATACGGAACTCTCTCGACGCGAGTTGAACTCGCACCTGGTTTATTTTAAAAATCCCTGAAATCTAAATCGAAACTAACGGACACTCCCAAACATTTTTCGTTTTTATCCATTAAGAGCCATAATTTCCAAAGAGCAAACATTTTACATTCATACCATGACCTTCTTTGGCAGCATCCAATGTCACCATCACCACCGTTGTGAAGTCGGTCGGTGACTACTACGAGTTTAATTGCGAACCGCTTGAACATGATTTGACTGAAGCAAAGATTACCATAAATAATCACAGTAAGTACGGCCGTGTGGTTTCCGGCAGAGTAGAATAGGACCACTCCAATAGTCTTCCCGTGGATGTCGTAGAAGGCGACTTAGAAAATACAGGCTAAACAAAGCTTATTAATATCAATGAGACGTCTTCAACCCGTCTGGCAGCGTGGAGAGTGTAGGCCAAATCTCTGGCCCAAATGTGGCTCTGGTAGTACAGAGAGGGTCGTGCTCCTGCAATAGAGACTAAAACAAAACCTCACAATATCATCATCAGGTCTTTTTCTCTCCACTGCAGAAGCACGATCCTCTTTGTACTACCAGAGCCATACTTGGCCAGAGCAGCCAGAGAACTTGGCGTACACTCTCCTCGCTGGCTAGACGGATCGGAGAGGTCTCATGATGTTCATAAACTTTGTTTAGCTTGTATTTCCTAAGTCGCCTTCTACGACATCCACGGGAAGACATAGAGTGGTCCTATTCTACTCTGCCGGAAACCAAACTTTGCAAAACAAAACCTGATACGTAATGTTACGTAGTAATCTGCGAACTGATGTTGACGTCACTGTACCTAATTTAATTTATTCCAGAAATATTTAGTGACGTGGTGATTTTTCTTCCCCTGAATTACGAAATGAAGGTGCAGACTTTTGATGACGGCGCCGAGATGACGTGTTACAAAAATGGCGATGGAGTAGAACCACAAGTACCATTTAAAATAGAAAAGCTATCAGTGCGGCCGAGCCCTACGGGTAAGTCACTTTGTGAAATTAGGCAGATGTGCGATTTGTTAATCTATCAAGACTTGCTGACCATTATTTAAACACATTCCGTCTGCGCTACTGAATCTGGGGGCACGGCAGTGCCCCCACCAAGTCGAGCAAAAAAGCGTCACGGCCGTACCATCCTTTTCTCGAAGCAATTCAGACCATTTTCGACCCCCTGTAACTTCGTTGTGGATAAAACTAGAAGACTGAAATTTTCAGTAACCATGCAGGCATTGTAAAGACACGGTATATTTCAAATTTCATTCAATTTGAACCAGTATTTTAAGAATTATAACGGGTCAAATTTCTTAATTTTGACACTCACTGACTCACCGATCATCAAAATTCTAAGGCACTTCTAGCAGACCTAGAAGCTTCAAATTTGGAATATAAGTAGTGTTTGGTGTATGAATCAAGGAAAAACTAAAAAATCTAGAAAAGACCGCAAAGAAAATTAAGCCCATACAGCCAAGTCTTCAGTTAAATTTTTCAATATTGGCTTTATTCGTAACGATGTTTTACGGCAGTTATTATTATTGCGTGCGAAGCCGCGGGTTTAAGCTAGTCCCATATAAATATAGGCGCATGGTAGTGCCCCTGCCAAATCGAGCAAAAAATGGGTATTCCCGTCATGAAAACACGTGTAAATTAAATTATTTAATGCAAAAAACGTACCTACGTGCGTATTGGTACTTATTACGAGTGCGTAAGGTTGTAAATTAATTATTATACCACGCGCTGCGATGCTAGCGAGTGAGCGCGGGCTGTTACTACGCGCTGCGCGGTGCGATATACCTACATATACAAAAATAAGAAAAGTTCATAAGTCAGAGAGAGGGCTTTAAGAAAATTCGTTGCTGGTAGATATACATATATACAATAAGTAGAAGGTACCGAAAGGGAAAAAAGTAGAACTGTCTACAAAATACAAAAAGAAATGAGATCCCATCAAAAACAATACTTGTCAAAAAAACCAAGTCTCGCAACTCAGTTGTTCTGTGGTAAAAAGTTGTGAGATCCATGTAATACCAAGTCGGTTATTAATTTATTCAGTCTCTACTTAAGCGACTTTCTGTCTTAATACGTCCAGTCTCTAAGACCACGATCGTGGTCCATAACAATTGAAAATCAATTGTGTCTGGAATCTCCGTACTCGAAGCATTAAGTTGTTACGTAATAATTAACAGCATCTTATAGTGACGCATATCAATATTAAAATTCTTTAATGTTTTATATAAATATATTGAGACTTGGCCATCGCCTGAAAACACGTGTAAATTCAATCGCCTGAAAACACATGTAAATTCAATTATTTAGTGCGATGGCCAAGTCTCGATATATTTATATAAAACATTAAAGAATTTAAATATTGATATGCGTCACTATAAGATGCTGTTAATTATTACGTAACAACTTAATGCTTCGAGTACGGAGATTCCAGACACAATTGATTTTCAATTGTTATGGACCACGATCGTGGTCTTAGAGACTGGACGTATTAAGACAGAAAGTCGCTTAAGTAGAGACTGAATAAATTAATAACCGACTTGGTATTACATGGATCTCACAACTTTTTACCACAGAACAACTGAGTTGCGAGACTTGGTTTTTTTGACAAGTATTGTTTTTGATGGGATAATAATTCTCTAGAAGCGTAACTAATTCCACGCGATATGTACCGCGGCGGGCGGGACTTAAAATATGCGCGGCGCGACAGTTCGCCGTGACACTCGAGTCGTGCGGTTGCGTCGCAAAAAGTTTCCTTTGAGAAGATTGCTGTGTTTTTGCGATAATCGATTCATTAAAAATGCCGAACGTTATGTGCCTTGAAGTGGTGTAGAAGCCATACAGACAAGAAAAACACAGAACACGTTTGTTTGCGAAGGTAAATAGAATCAGAATCGAAGCGGTGAATGTAGGAGCGTTTCATTTCTAGAGAATTATTATTCGTAGCGCCAAATACCAGTTTATTTTTATGCCGCATTTACACATTCGCGCGAATCGCGTGGCGAATATATAAAGGTACTCTGTGTGGCAAATGACGAGGCCAATAACGAACGCGCATATGTAGACAGTGCAGTACACGAATGTTTCGTCGAATGACGAGGCGAATAGCGAACACGAATGTGTAAATGCGGAATGCGGTATTACAGGCAAAAAACGGCAACTGGTAGACGCTTGAATAATTATTCATACCTATATATTATTTTGACATTGCTATATTCTGTTTCAGATGAGTATGATCCAGCCATCGTCTCCACGCACGTCATTCAAGAGAACGAAACGTATACGTACAACTGTGGGATGCCAAACGCTGACAACTCTGGCCAGCGTTCTTGGATTAAACTTGATGGTTTGTACCTTTTTAACCGTCTTCGAAATAGAAGGAAGGATATCAACTCGCCCCGTATGTTTCGTATGCATGTTACCGATATCTTCGCCACTTGTAAGCCAATTTTAAGGATTCTTTTTTATTTGAAAGCCGTTAGTACCAAGTTGGTCCCATATCAATTCGGTGAAGACATGATGAAGAACTTTGGAGATATGGAAGAAACTCCTGAAAAATATGGAGTCGGTTGAGATTTTTTGTTAAAAATGTAATACCTACCTACTTACCAATTTTTTGCTAAAAGTTTAATTGTTATTATCAAACACGGCAGTGGCGGATTTACACATTTATATTTTGCCGCCCCTAAGCTGCGTTCACTGAAATATAATTACAAAAGCGCCCTTCTACCTTTTCGATTGTAATGCACGAAATTGCAACTGGCCTAAAATTTGCCGCCCGCAAAATGTGCCGCCCTAGGCTTTAGCCTACTCAGCCTATTGGTAAATCCGCCACTGAAACACGGACAAACTTTCTTTCTAACCATAACTGCTGAAACCAAGAAGACAATGTTGACGGATGAAGTGGCCGACTTCAAAAAAGGTGGAAGTTATCAATTCATCGGAGTATTTTTTACGTACGTTTACCGATAACTCGAAAACGGATGGACCAATTTACAAATTCTTTTTAAAATAAGCGGCCAAGTGCGAGTCGGACTCGCCCATGAAGGGTTCCGTAGTAGCAAATAACATAATATAAAAGTCTTGCAGTATGTTTTTTTTTAATTTTTATATTTGAGTTGATTGAATAAAAGGTAAATTACCGTTTATGATTTATGACGTATTAAAAAAAACTACTTACTAGATATCGTTCAAACCAATTTTCGCTGGTAGTTTTTATGGTAATGAACATCATATATTTTTTTTAGTTTTATAATTCCCTTATTTTAGAAGTTACGGGGGGGGACACACTTTTTTTCACTTTGGAAGTGTCTCCCGCGCAAAGTATTCGGTTTAGAAAAAAATTATATTAGAAACCTGAATATCATTTTTGAAGACCTATCCATAGATACCCCACACGTATGGGTTTGATGAAAAATAAATTTTTGAGTTTCAGTTCTAAGTATGGGGAACCCCCAAAATTCTTTGTTTTTCTTTTATTTTTGTGTCAAAACCTTAATGCGGTTCACATAATACATCTTCTTACCAAGTTTCAACAGTATAGGTCTTATAGTTTCTGAAAAAAGTGGCTGTGACATACGGACGGACAGACAGACAGACATGACGAATCTATAAGGGTCCCGTTTTTGCCATTTGGCTACGGAACCCTAAAAATATCAAAATCAGTTACGTAGTTTGATGTTGAAGTCGGTTTTTGTTTTGAAAAATTATAATGATAGCATATTATGATTCAGGAGGAAGGTTTGTAAGTGTAATATTAGCTAAACTACCTCCGCGGTCCAGCGATCAAGGCGGTACCGTTGTGATCCAGATAGTTCAAATCCCACCTGGAAAGTAAACTTTGTAAAGTTAGGATATTGCATGCTTGAATCACCTGATTATCCGAAAAGAAAGATGATTGCTTGCTTCGGAAGGCACGAAAAGCTGTGGGTCCCGATCGTCGTCTAGCGTTTGCTCAAACCTATCCAAGGATTGGTTCTGGTCTACCCTTTGGTTGCGGAGGTCAGACGGCAGTCGCTCTGTGTAAAAACCACGTCACATCACCTTAGTCAGGTAGCGGACCCCGGGCTCTGAAGCGTTACCGCTGAGGATGCAACCGGGAATACGGGTAGGTGAATGATGATGATGACGTTTATATGTCTAAACACCCGTTGGTTAGTCGTTATTTTATCGAATAAAATAGTATCCGTCTTAGTAGTACCTATACTATTATGTTTCAACCAATATCCGCCCAAACCGAGATGATCTCGCGCAATATGTCACCTTTTTCATCATTGCGAATTTCATTCGGGTATAGAATATGATTAAATGGTATAGAATAAAACGTGTCACTTATGTATATTTTGTATTTTTAGCTAACAACACTGTGACAGATGGAGGTTACGGGCAGAAAAACATACACTTTGACATGACTCTTACGTATGAGAGCTTCGATGGTGTGAAATTAGTTTGCTTGTCAAACTTGCATCGTTGGAATTTTGGTAATGAGGAAATTAATAAGGAATATACAAGAGAAGTAACTAAGGTTATTGTATTCAAACGTAAGTACTTAACTTTCATTTTTATTTTCATTTATTACTTCCTTTTACAGAGGCGTCTTTAGCCTTTGTGGCGCCCTGTGTGCAACCAGTACCCTGGCGCCCTTTAGTCTAGTAGGAGCGGGGTCAAAATGGAATAAGTACTAACAGTTATACAGGGTGTTCACAAAGGTATGCACTTTTTTTTAACTGTGAAACCTACTCATGATAATACTGAACAACTTTCCCCAAGGAACCCATGGTCAATTCTCAAAAAAAAAACGACGGGTTGCACTCTGGGAGTGCCGGCAGAAGTGAAAACTTGAATATTAACGTTGTGCATTTTTGATATTTTGGAATGGTTAGGGAATAATTTTGCACGAATTGCTTTAATTATCAGTATAAAATATTTCAAATCTTTTCTGAACCACAGTGTGTCACAAATGTCACAAGCATGACCAAATTCATTTTCAACAAAATCATTTTCAAATACACAGCAGTATGGCCACTACACAGACGGTCGAGCCATCAGCTGTCACCATCCATGGATGCGCGTAGCACGCTGTAACATTAACACACACGAACATTCGCGCAAGCGCCCTGCGCCGTCTTACGAATTTTCGATCAGGCCACGTGTCCTGACGCGAGTTTAAAAATTTTTACCCATTCCAAAAAAAGTGCACAACGCCGCTAAAGAAGTTTTCACTTCAAAAATTTGGAGATCGATCAGCTGATTGACCAAGTCTCCATTCAAAATGTTTTTTTTTTTTGAGAATTGACCATGCATTCCTTGGGTAAAGTTGTTCAGTATCATGAGTAGAAGCCACAGTTTAAAAAAAGTGCATACCGTAGTTTAGACCCAATCGACTCTAAGAAACGAATCAAAACAAACAGGTGCCGATGCCGGCTCGCGCCTTTGGTAGCGAATGGATGCGACATTACGCCAATTTAATCTTTAATAATCTGTTTTAAGACTGATTTCACGTTGAAACAAAAGTTATTGTGTATATTAAAATAGAGTAGGAAAAGGAGTAAGTAGCCTTGCTTTGCTACCGAGCGCCCGACGTCGGCAAGGGCGCAGTGGTGTCAGGGCGCTCGACGCTCGGCGCCCCCTTAGACCCGGCGCCCGTGTGCCGCACACCCTGCACTATAGGGAAAGACGCCTCTGTGACCATTTAACAAAGTTTCATTGTGTTGGAATTACTTAAAACTAATATCTTATAATACTATTAAAAATACCTCTGTGCCTCAAGACTAAAGTCTACAACCAATCATGACTTATGGCTCTGAAACGTGGTCCCTTACTATGGGTCTCATATGAAGGCTCAAGGTCGCTCAGCGCGCTATGGAGAGGACTATGCTCGGTGTTTCCCTACGCGATCGAATCAGAAATGAGGAAATCCGTAGGAGAACAAAAGTCACTGACATAACGCAGCGGATTAGCTCGTTGAAGTGGCAGTGGTTGGGACACAAAGCGCGACGAACCGATGGCCGATGGGACAAAAAGGTTCTTGAATGGCGACCGCGTTCTGGCAAGCGAAGCGTAGGGCACCCACCTACAAGGTGGTCAGATGACCTGACCAGGGCCGCTGGAAAGCGCTGGATGCAGGCCGCTCTTGATCGGTCATTTTGGAAATCTTTGGGATAGGCCTATGTCCAGCAGTGGACGTGTTGCGGCTGAAATGATGATGATGATGATTCAATTCAAATTCAAATATATCTTTATTATCATAGGATATTTATAATATCTCTTAATAATCGTCATTATTTTGTTGCACAATTGTTGACGTCAAATGATTACTTACAGCTAAGTTTACTACCGCTTCCAAAGCGCTAGTGCAGAAGAAGCGGTAACAAACTGCACTGCAGCATTTTTACCAAGGACGTCAACTCACAAATAAAGTAATACTTAAAGTTAATGTGGACAGAGAACACATTGTTCGTTATGTCATATCATAATTTAAATTTAATTTTTAGAATGTCAAAATTTTAAAATAATGTCAAGTTGTAGATTTAATTTGTACAAAATGTACCAAATTAGGACATTTGCGAGTACCTATATTACAAGCTTTAAGAGGGACCCTTGTCAAGCTCAAGCCAGACTTTTTTGGCTTTAAGGTAGTCATCGGAAGTATAATAAGCCTTCTCACAAAGTACTTTCTTTACATAAATTTTGATTTTTTTTTCTGGCATATCAAGGACCGATTTTGGCAATTTATTATAAAAACGTATACAGTTCCCCATAAACGTCTTATTAATTGTTTCGAGCCTATAAAACGGGGCAACTAAGTCATTCTTATTATGTAAGTTTCTATCGGTCAAATCGCTTACTTTATTGTATGAGGAAATATTTTTCCTTACATACATTATGTTTTCAAATATATACTGTGATGCTAAGGTAAGTATATCTATTTTCTTGAATAACTCTCTGAGTGAATCTCTAGATCCTAACCCTTAAATAGCACGAATTGCCCGTTTTTGTAAAATGAAAATAGTCTGAATATCGGCTGCACTCCCCCACAGGAGTATGCCGTAAGACATTACACTATGAAAGTAACTAAAGTACACTAGTCTAGCAGTTGCTACATCTGTCAATTGTCTTATTCTCCTAACAGCATAAGCCGCAGAGCAAGCCTATTTGAAAGTTTCGAGTCTATTGTAATTCCTAAGAAGTAGAAGTAGTACTTTCAACAAGACCGAGTTGATGAGATGAACTATTAAAACTATCAATTTATATTTGTCAACTTAAATTTTAAGGCCATAGTACTTTTAATTTCTTTAGGCAATTGGTTGTAAGCCCTATATGCTTGATAGCACTGTGTTTCATTACTTTTAACTTGGGAATGGTATCGTGCTTGAGATCCATTCTCCGAGTTTCTTCGCGCGACTGTTTCTCTACATTTATCTCTATTGTTGTTAAGCCCGCGACTTCGTTCGCGTGGACTATGTCTCTGGAAAATGCTTAACAGGCTGAACATCTGTTACTAAGGCAATTAACTCACTGCACCGCGCCCCGCTGCATAGAGCGGGGCCGCCATACAAAAACGACGCGCGGGGTCGCGGTGTCAGTGTGTTGGACTGTGCGTGTTTTCTATACAATCGGAGGTACTTACAAGCAACGTTAGAACGTTAGACGCTGCGTAGTGCGGGGCAGTGTGAGAATCGCCTAAGGCGTCATTTTTATATTTCTTGTAAGTAGTTTAGCTGGCCCATTATAGTTCGGCATCAGATAATCCATTTTCCAAAATCATTTATACCCTATATGTTGCCTAGGCTCAGCAGCTATATAACAAAAAAGTTTCATTCGAATCCGTCCAGTATTTCCGGAGATTAGAGTGTACAAACAGGACAGACACACAGACAAACAGATTTTTTTTTTAAATTCTTACTCCGTTACTATGTCTCCATCGCCCTCAATATTTTTTATGGAAATATATTTAATGTACAGACACACTTTTTTAGGGTTCCGTACCCAAAGGGTAAACACGGGACCCTATTACTACTACTTAGCTGTCTGTCTGTCTGTCTGTCACCAGCGATAGCTAGCCAGTTGAAATTTTCACAAATTATGTATTTCTGTGGCCGCTATAACAACAAATACTAAAAGCAAAATAAAATAAATATTTAAGGGGGCTCCCATACGACAAACGAGATTTTTTTGCCCTTTTTTGCTCGATATCAATAATGGCAACAGGTAGGCACTTGAAATATTCACAAAGTCAGTTGTATTATTATTTTAATAATTAATAAAAAAATTAAAGTAAAATGCATATTTAAGGGGGGCTCCCATACAAAAAACTTGATTTTTATAGATAATGGTACGGAACCCTTCGTGCGCAAGTCCGACTCGCACTTGGCCGGTTATTAACTGTTTTATTACATGTTTAGATTCATTGAGTAGGATTCGTCTGATTTGTCTTGAGGAGCACGGTATGGTAGACAATGTCTAGGGTCTGGTCATAAAATGGAAGGTGGTCGATGGAACTCAGTAATAAAACGATGCAACTCCATCGAGTTTATTTCATTTGTGTTTAATAACTAAGTATACTTCTGGCTCACAATAAAAGCTTGTTCAAAAAATCTCTTCAGAAAATCTTATTAACGTAGAGTTTTGTTTTCATTGCGACTGCCTTTTGCATATAGAATGGCTAACCGACGCACCCCTCACCCCCGGGAGGGGAGCGGTAGTGGGGGTTCGAACCTAACACCAAACCTCCGTGCTACCGCTCCCCATCTGGCCGGTCACACACCATGAGAGAGCCCGACTCGCACTTGGCCGATTTATTTATGGTATTTCATATATCATCAATCATCATTATAGAAACATAGGTACCTACTTACTTGTCTCCATTTGTTGCAGGTCCGAGCTCAACGGCCGCTAGTGAAGTAAGTAAATTAGAAATTAATAGACCAGTCCATTTGGTAATAAGCAAACAGAATAATGCATACGGGAATTAACGCATAAATTAATAAAAAATTAGAGATCGTTATTGAGTATTTATCTCATAACATGACCGAACAATACGAACTTTATAGGGGCCGCAAGGATCTGCGGGGCCAAAGGGCGACCACCTAGTGGTACCTAAGTCACTCAATATGTGTGACTTTAGTTATATTTTATTACTTAATTCAACTTGATTTATTACTTATTAAATGAGTAGGCAGCACCCGTCGTAGTCTTGCTGTGTGGTTTCCGGCCTAGAATAGAACCACTCCATTTCCTCCTGTGGATGTCGTAAAAGGCGACTAAAGGATTTTCTTCCTGTCACTAAACATGAACAGACTTCCGATGGGCAGCAGCGTCGGAAATACGATAGCGACTCCCACTGCGCTCGCCAACCCGCCTGCCAAGCGTGGCGAGTATGGCATTATCCTCTCATGGATAGACAAAAAATGACCAGGCCCCCAGTACCCGGCAGCCCCGCTATTCCTGACTCCGGTAGCGGTCATGGTAACGGCGGGGCAGGGGGTGCTAAGAATCCCCGGATGGGATCCGACTACCAACCCCGGCGAAAACTGGCCCTGGTAACACACAACGTCTGCACATTGAGGACCGACGAGAGACTGGCTGAGGTGGAAGAAGTAATGAGTAGGTTACGGTGGGACATTGTGGGGTTGTCTGAAGTCCGAAGAGAGGGCGAGGGCACGACAACTCTAGAGTCTGGTAACCTACTCTATCAGCGGGAAGGAGACGAAAAGAAGTCCCAGCATGGCGTCGGGTTTCTCGTCCACAAGTCTCTCATTAACAACGTCACAACCATTGAGAGTGTTTCCAGCAGGGTAATATACCTGATACTCAGAGTATCTAAGTCATAGAGTCTATTGTATTATTATTTTAATAATTATTATTTTATTAATAAATAAAAAAAATAAAGTAAAATGCATATTTAAGGGGGGCTCCCAAACAAAAAACTTCATTTTTATAGATAATGGTACGGAACCCTTCGTGCGCAAGTCCGACTCGCACTTGGCCGGTTATTAACTGTTTTATTACATGTTTAGATTCATTGAGTAGGATTCGTCTGATTTGTCTTGAGGAGCACGGTATGGTAGACAATGTCTAGGGTCTGGTCATACAATGGAAGGTGGTCGATGGAACTCAGTAATAAAACGACGCAACTCCATCGAGTTTATTTCATTTGTGTTTAATAACTATACTTCTGCCTCACAATAAAAGCTTGTTCAAAAAATCTGTTCAGAAAATCTTATTAACGTAGAGTTTTGTTTTCATTGCGACTGCCTTTTGCATATAGAATGGCTAACCGACGCACCCCTCACCCCCGGGAGGGGAGCGGTAGTGGGGGTTCGAACCTAACACCGAACCTCCGTGCTACCGCTCCCCATCTGGCCGGTCACACACCATGAGAGAGCCCGACTCGCACTTGGCCGATTTATTTATGGTATTTCATATATCATCAATCATCATTATAGAAACATAGGTACCTACTTACTTGTCTCCATTTGTTGCAGGTCCGAGCTCAACGGCCGCTAGTGAAGTAAGTAAATTAGAAATTAATAGACCAGTCCATTTGGTAATAAGCAGACAGAATAATGCATACGGGAATTAACGCATAAATTAATAAAAAATTAGAGATCGTTATTGAGTATTTATCTCATAACATGACCGAACAATACGAACTTTATAGGGGCCGCAAGGATCTGCGGGGCCAAAGGGCGACCACCTAGTGGTACCTAAGTCACTCAATATGTGTGACTTTAGTTTTATTTTAGTACTTAATTCAACCTATTTTATCCTATACCTTTAAACGAGCAATTCTTGTGTATTTATATATTTATATGTATATAAATTTCCGTGATCTCGGAAACGGCTCCAACGATTTTGGTGAAATTTGGTATACGGGTTTTCGGGGGTAAACAATCGATCTAGATTAGTCTTAAGTTTGGGAAAACGCGTGTTTTTTGAGTTTTTATGCGTTTTTCTTTTCACGCAGAATATGGTCGCTAATTTCTGGCCCAGCGGTAACGCGGACCGCTAGAAAGAGTGTTACGGGTTCGAATCCCAATCGGTGACATACTTTTGTGTTTTTTTATGTGCAAGTTTATATATTTTTTTGTTTTTACACAAGTTAAAAAATTAAGTTAATGTTTGAGATATAACCGAGCAAAGCTCGGTCGCCCAGGTACTTACTTATTAAATTAGTAGGTAGCACCTATGTACTATGTTTACTTTTAAGTATAAGGTTTTTTTTATTTGTAAATTTTCAAGAGTACATGAACCAATAAAATTCAATTTAATAAATGAATCCTTCGATATATACATTGGACAGAATCGTCTCTTTAAAAGTATATCATACGTTGTGGAATTGGAAGTAGGTAATGGTGACCATAATGCCATGAATTATGCTGCTATAATCGCCATTTGCGACGACCTAGAATTATTTTTACATATAAACATATGTGTATAGGTATCAATTTAATTATATGTTTTTGTTTAATTGCAGGGCCTGCGAGTGTCCGACCGAGAGCCGCGACCCGTTCACCCACCAGCGTAACCCCCACCAAGTAGTAAACAAGAATAAGTACCCAGTAATTGAATCTTACATAGTTAATTACACTAAAATTTATCAATCAATCAATACCGTGTAGTGAGTTTTGTACTTTTTCCCTTATTGTAATTCATCTTTTGGTAACTAGATGGCACTGTCTGATTTTCAAACAACTTAGATATACTCGTATATCTCTCGTGTCGGTAAATCACTTATTAATTAAACAGTTTTAGCAAGCAAACAAAGGTGTTTTATTCGAGCAAGTTATGCGGCTGAAATATGTGCGCTACTGAGGCAGAAACTTACCGAATGTGATATTCTGACTATATTAGATATTCTGGTTCCATCCACGCTGGTCTGGAAGAAAAGAAAAAACTTAGAATGTACCAGCTGCTTCTCTTCTCGCTCAGATCGCAGCCGATCGAGGTAATGGGCAAAAATGCTAATCATGTTAACAGGCGATGCGGCTCTAGCAGCCCATCACTGTATTGATTGCTTTCCATCTTCTCGCCCACCATGACGCTAAAAGTGGCTGTTGGGTCTTGCGGCCCTGAAATGCTCTGTCTGCCCCATTAGGGATAAAGACATTATAGTATGTATGTATTAGATATTCTGTCCCGAACGTCCTGTAAACGTACAAATTAACACACGTTGGCGTACATTTACAGGACGTTCGGGACAGAATATCTAATATAGTGCTGAAAAATTGACGCTGGTATTAGTTAGTAAAACGCGTCTTTGGCTAACATTTCGTCTTGGTCAGATGATTTTGGTATTAAAATAATGCGTCCAAGTGCCAGGCAATTATGATCGGTAGTTCTAGACAGCTAGGCAAATATTTGATTGAAATGAGCTCTGTTCCCTCAATTACCCTTAATAATACAATCATCTCACTTTCTCCATCTGTAAAAAGTCTTGGTCTTGTGATGGACTCAACGTTTAGCTGGAGAGCTGTCACTGAGATCAGCAGAAAAGTCACTTTTTCCTTACAACACCTGAACCGTTATAGAAATTTCCTTCTAATCAAAACTAAAATCACTTTAATACAGTCTCTTTTTTTTTATTTATTATAAAATCCAGTACAGTCTTAAACACGGAAAAAACAAAACATACAAAAATTACAAATAAAATAGAGATTCCAACGCGTCGCCGCGAGGCAGGGTGCCCAGTAAGCTAGCAGCTTTGCCTCTCTGCACTGCAATTGAAATTCTTTGGGCGAAATAACTGCCAGCCCTTGGATCACCCGTAACCTCCCGAAGGCGCGCTGAAATCTCAGTCACCAGTGTTTTTGCTTCCGGGCCCCACGGACCCATTGTCTGATACAGTCTCTTGTTTTACCTATTATTGATTATGTTGATGTGTGTTATCCTGATCTAAACTCAGATGTTCTTAATAAGCTAGATCGTCTTATTAATAATTGCATTCGCTTTATCTTCTGTGTTCGTAAATACGATCACATATCTTCTTTTCGATCTAAGCTTAACTGGCTTCCTGTTCGTCAGCGTCGACAGCAGAGAATGCTATGTACTCTATACTCTATATTTAAGAACCCTCTTTCTCCCCAATATACGAAAACCAAATTTCGTTTTCAGTCTGTAAGCCATGACCGTGAGCTTCGCTCCAGTCATACTCTTCGACTTCATCTTCCGTTATTATATGTATGTATATGTATTTATTTGTATCTTACCTTATACCTTTAAACGAGCAATTCTTGCATATTTATTTATTTATAGTACCTGGGCGACCGAGCTTTGCTCGGTTACATCTCAAACATTAACTACATTTTTTTAAACTTGTCTAAAAACAATACATAATAAAAAATTCTATATAAACTTGAACATAAAAAAAACAAAAGTAAGTCACCGAGTGGGATTCGAACCCGTAACACTCTTTCTAGCGGTCCGCATCTTAGACCTCTGAGCCAGATGGATAGCGGCTGGCAGGACGAAATTAGCGACCATATTCTGCGTGGAAAGAAAATCGCATGAAAACTCGAAAACGAAATTGTTAGAGCCGTTTTCCAGATCACAGAAATTTATATATAAATATACAAGAATTGCTCGTAGGTATAAGATATTAATTAATTTCTGTGATCTCGGAAATGGCTCTAACGATTTCGCAAAGAATTTGGTATATGGGGGTTTTCAGGGGTAAACAATCGATCTTGATTAGTCTTAATTTTTGTGAAAAAGCGTGTTTTCAAGTTTTCATGCGTTTGTCTTGTTGTTGGAGTCGGCCAGCGACCATGATGGCAGAAGGGCCGTCGAAATATCTGGCAAAAAACGATATTAATCGCGGTAAGTCCCGTAATACTAATAACAGTAATAATCAGTTTATTTTGTTACACCTTATATAGTGTATTTTAAATACATCTTTAAGCATCTCTATCTTTAATCATCTATTGCATTTAGGTTAAAGTACCTGGGCGACCTGGTTATTACTATTTATTGTAATATGGTGGTGTTTAGGTTCTCGTTCTTAGGATCTATAAAAACTTAAAAAGTAAAATGTGAATTATAACAAACATAAACTACATTTTTTAAACTTGTCTAAAAACAATAAATAATAAAAAATTATACAGGGTGCAATTAAAATCATTAGCAATAATTTAACTTATTAACATACTCACATAAAGGATATTTTGTACAGTAACAACACTACAATTAATGCAGTTATTAAAAATAATCGAAAAGCAAGAAAAATAACCAAATTATCAAAACACTTCAAGTCGTGCGCGCTCACTGATACCTACGGGCCTTAAGGTCAGCGACCCGCTGCAATACAGCTTAGCGGCGGGCGCGCCGGCATACAAATGTAGACTTTAAAGTACGTGAATAAGGTTGAAAGTCGAGTGGGGACGTGTCGTGTCACACGAACGCTTGAATCCTCAAGTAGGTACGTTGAAACACAGAATACATACTGCCTGGCCTTGGTAGGATACACACACTATGAATTGGTACCCCCCGCCCACTCCGCGCCGCCACCGCCATCGCTCCGTGCGAATAGAGACAGCTAAACGGCTAGCGGCTGTTCAAAATTAGTGAGAAAATCGGTTGTTTGAGGGAATACAAAAAATTATGTATAAACTTGATTTTATCATACCTAACTTTCTTTATTACATTCTGTAACTAGACAGTATAAGTTATGTTTATAAGTACTATAATTACAAGGTGAGTGATTAAATTTTTAATACTAAACAAATAGGCAGAAAATACGTCGAAAACGTCCTATAATGTACGAAAAGTAATCGCACATATTTTTAGGTACGTGTATATATTTTGAAAAAATGTTGAGGTAAAACCTTAGATAAGTACTGTCTTAATCCGAATAACATTATACATTAATTGAAATATTCTCGAAGTAAAATTTGTTTTGGTATTACGTTTGTATGAGAAATTCATTGTTCGCCGGCTTCTTAAAATATTTGCAACGAATACAAAACCGCATTCCATCAAGCATATGTAATCATTTTGCACTTTTGCACTTAGGGTTTCCTCTTCTATATGCGAATAAATAAAAATGTAAAACTACCATCACTTATGAGAAAAACATCGGTACTCATTTTCGCTATTTAACGCCAGTGAATATTTAAGAAATGTACGTTGGACACTTAAAATACTTGCATGGAATATAAAACCGCTTATCGACAAGCGTATAAAATAATTTTGTGCACTTACGGTTTCCACTTTTGCAGGCGAAAGTTGCAACACTTCTGATATATAGTGAAACTCAATGTCATGTAATGTCTTGTCCCATCTTGGTCTCCACTCCATGTCCGTCCTTCGTCAGCGCCAGCATAAGAATGCTTCGCTTTCCCCAGGTGTGTAAGTCATTGCCTCGGCTTCCGCCTTTTTGAAGTGAAAACTTCTTTAGCGGCGTTGTGCACTTTTTTTGGAATGGGTAAAAAATGCTAAACTCGCGTCAGGACACGTGACCTGATCGAAAATTCGTAAGACGGTGCAGGGCGCTTGCGCGAATGTTCGTGTGTGTTTATGTTACAGCGTGCTAATAAAATGTCATGTTTGTGTACGATAGCCCAATAAATAAATATTGTATTCTACCACATAAATGAGATTACTTTTATACTGATAATTAAAGCAATTCGTGCAAAATTATTCCCTAACCATTCCAAAATATTAAAAATGCACAACGTTAATATTCAAGTTTTCACTTCTGCCGGCACTCCCAGAGTGCAACCCGTCGTTTTTTTTTAAATACGGCGGTGGTAACACATTTCAATTGGCAATGGTTTCATGTCGATGTCATCCGTTCATTATTTTTATAAGATGGCGCTACTTTTTAAATAATTTAACATTGCTATAATTAAATATTAACAGAATAATGTGAGTATTTTTAAAAATCATGTCACCCTTTATTGCACAAAATAAATAAATACTGGACACGATTATCTTAAAACCTAGGAAGCCATTTCTGCCACAAACAAACAAACCTTGCTGTATAAAAATAATGATGGGAAATTAGGTAAGTATATATAATTACTAACTGAGCTCCGGACGGTCGAAGAGAGAGGAAGACCAAGAAAGAGCTGGGCGGACGACCTTACACGGTTTGAAAAAGAACGGCAGATCGCGTATAGGGAGGCTTTTGCCAAACAGGACCATTAAAATGTAGCTAACAAAAAACTTGTGGTCACCCATCCCAGTGCGGACCACGGCCGGTATCGCTTTACTTGCGATAGCGCCAGTAAATAGGTACTCCCGCCCGGCCACCAAGCTCTTTACATTGATGGAACAGATTATTATCGCTATTTAGGTAGGTAAGTACATAAAAAAGTTATTTTTTTTCAAATTCTCAATTCGAATTTATGAAGATTAGGAAATTATCGTAGGCCGGCAGGCGGGACATTCGATAACCTGAGAGCGTACGGTCAGATAGCATGAGCTGATGTGGGGGTCAGTGGAAATCCCAAGTTGTTGCTTATTGTATGAGATCAAAACAAATACCGGCCAAGTGCGGCGCCGCGCTCGGTGTAGGGTTCCGACTTTGAGTTCACGCCTCACGGCCCAACGACTAAAAACCTCTAAAAAACTAGTTTTGTATTGAATTTGTTACATTTTAAAAGTTGGTCGACTTTAGCTCTGACTATACAAAGTGGAACAGACTTACCTGTAATAAATTAAGCCACGAGCTATACTAGATCACTATATAGCATAATAAAATTAGAAAAACAGTCAAATAACTAAACAAAAATCGACATTAAGTACTATAAAAATTGCCCGGCGATTTTAGTATGAAAATGCCGAAAAATTGTTTGCTATTTCATTATGCTATAGTGATCTAGTATAGCCCGTGGTTCGATTTATTCCGGTTATGACCCTTCCACGTTGCATATACATGCGAATGTCTACCTCCTCCAATGGTTTGTGTAATGAAGGTCGGGTTTAGTTTTGAAAAATGATTTAATCCGTGTTCCTCAATCTGTATCGCGAGCAACCAGCTGCCACCCGCAGGGGGAAGCCTTTTCCCACCTGTGGGACACCCCCTGGGAACAACATAACACCTCTGTTTCTTAACCGATTTAGAAAAGTCTTTTTTTATTTGAAAGGGAAACCCTCCCGTTTCTGATATCAGATGCTTGCTTACATACGTTTGATATGTTTTATGAATAAGGAGGAAAATCTAATAAAATACTTATCATTCGCAACTACGGAACCCTGCACTCTACTTAGTAATTATATTATCTTTGACTCTAGGTACACTTCACTGAATTGTTTTTATGTATATTTCTCGATTACTAAGAAAATCATGTTTAATCAAATTGCAATCCGGGGCGAGGCCGAAGACCGATCCCCCCTCCCCCCCCCCTCTCTGGAAAATGCTCATCAAGCTGAACAACTTTTTGCTAAGATGTCATTTTTATATTTCATAAAGTTTAGCTGGACCATTATAGATCTGCATCAGGTGTTCCATTGTTCAAAATAATTAATAACCTATATGTAGCCTAGGCTTAAAAGCTATATAGCAAAAAACGTGTGATTCGAATCCGTCCAGTGTTTTCGGAGATTAGCGTGTACAAACAGACAAATAGTCTAACAGACACATAGACAAATAGACGGACATTTTTTTTAATACTTATTCTATTACTATGTCTCCTTCGCCCCCAATATTTTTTTGGAAATATATTCATTGTACAGACACACTTTTTTACTGTTTTATTATATGTATAGTAGAAAAATCAATAATGCACCAAATAAAATTAAAGAGACATGGAATGTCATAAATAAAGAAACCGGGAAAACTAGAGCGAGAGAAAATATTCGTGAAATCAATGTGCCGAAACTAATGACATAGTATAGCGGGGACTATGGATGACCCAGTGCAAACCTCACCCCAAGTGCTTAGTCTATAACTTGTCTAGGACAGTAGTTGATGGTTTGAAAAAAAAGAGATAGTGAACTCGCGCGCGGGAAATCTAATTTAATTAATAAAAATTGTTAATGATTGTTTAAATGTAGATAATTTTTATAACACACAGTTGGTAGGAATAAAATAATTTTACACGCGTAGTGCGCGACTTTTATTCCATTATATTATAGTGGGCGACGCCGTCGATATTGGAAAAGGCTTTGCCGCCCGCTAAAAAAATTGGCGCCAAACGTTAGGGCACAGACAAATCCTAGTGTTTTCGTGAATCCAGAACTTTTCCCGTGTGACCTAAGTATTACCGAAAGTGTTTTGAACATTTTTGTGAACTTGTGAACTGTGTGTGTTTTTTCCGCCGCGCGTCATTTGTTCACGTTGATCGTCTTTTTTTTTTTGTCTACGACGGTCGTATACCGTTTTGTACCGTGGACATTGGAAGATTATAGGACTATTTTTCCATGGATTTGTGACAGTTTTGGAACCTTCGTACTGTTTGTTCCACGAAGGCGTGTGCTTTAATAGGGCTGGGAAACGTAATTTTCCATTTCCCTGTTTTCCCACCTTTGTGACAGTGCCGGAACCTGTAAGACTGTCCGTCTCACAAATTCGTTCAGTTCTACTGTTGGCGACAGTAAATTTCTGTTTGTTTACGCAAACATATAGTCTTCCTAATCTTACCGTTCCTTCCGTGTTTCGTGACAGTTTTATGTCAAACTGTTTGTTCCGCAAAACCCGTGTTGGACTTGAACTTTTGAACATTTCGTGTTGTACCTACGTACTATCTCTAGTGACTGAGTACCAGTTTGTTCCGCGATTGAGACTGTTTGAACTCTAGTACGTGTAGATACCCTGTTTGTTAAACTGTTTAGTTGGACTAAGTGATTTAGCGTTTGCTCGCTGTGGTGTAAGTGTAGCGTACCTACCTACCTAGACTGTGTTAGTGCTTTAAGACGTTTTGTGTAAATAGTTCCGACATGGTGCTTACGAGATCGCGCGCCGCGAGCCCGGCTGCCACCGGCGCCTCCCCTAATGAGGCGGCGTCGTCGTCGGCGCCGGAACAACCGCAACCACTCGCGCCTGCGCCGGAACTACAGCAGCCGGTCGCACCCGCGCCAGTCCTCATCACCACCGAACAGTTGGCAATGCTGTTAAGTCGGGTAACTAAAGAAGACGCAAACGTGAGTACTCGCTTGCATGGTAATTTCGCAAAATGTACAGCCCGCTTTGATGGCGACAAAAGTAGTAACGTCGAAGCGTTTATTGACGCTATAGAAGTTTACAAGGACTGTATAGGCGTGAGCGATAACAACGCGCTCCGCGGCCTGAGTATGTTGCTGACGGGTATTGCCGCGACGTGGTGGCAGGGTGTAAAGGATCACACCACCACTTGGACAGACGCGCTCCAGGCACTCAAGCAAACTTTCGGCCCGAGACTCCCACCTCATAAACTATATCGTAAACTCTTTGAAAGGGAGCAGCGAGACAACGAGGCTACGGATCTTTTTGTTTGCCATTTGAGAGCGCTGTTCGCCCAGCTACCACCTCACTCTCTGTCAGAGACCGTGCAGCTTGATATGACCTACGGCTTGCTGCACCGCCGTATAAGGGAGAAAGTCCCACGAACAGATTTTGTAAGCTTCCCAGAATTAATTACTATGGCCCGTAGAGTAGAGGATATCCTAGATGAAAGTCGACCTACCTCAACTGGAAGCGTTAAGACGCCATCGGCTTTGACAAAGACAACGTCCGCCTCCTCTTCGTTAATTTCTGAAAAAACAACCGCTGCAACTAACAGCAAAACTCGTATGCGCTGTAATTATTGCAGACAGTTTGGGCATCTGAAAGACGCGTGCCCACGTTTAACTAAGATAAAGAAAGATCAGGAATCGGAGCCGCGTGAGCCTAACATAACGTGTTTCGGTTGTGGCGCGCCCGGCGTTATAAGGTCTAACTGTACCACGTGTAAACAAAAGACAGTTGATAAAGTACCAACCGCGTCATTTCATACTGTGTCAAGTGTGAGCTTAGACTCTAGAGTGCGACCTGTTTTAGAAATTAAAGTGTATGGTAAAATAGGAAATGTGTTGGTGGACACAGGTGCTAATCAATGCATAGGTAGCGTTAGTCTTAGGGCCCATCTGGCCGACCATAACCATGCTTTTGAAAATGTATATACAGAGCTAAAGTTTGCTGATGGTCGGGTGGTTGCGCAAATTGTTGAAAGGACGCAAGTTAAGGTTGAGGTTCGCGGTGTGTCATTCAATGTAATGTTTTTCATGTTGCCCGGAGCAACAGAAAGTTTGTTGGGAATTAATTTTATACAGGACGCTGGCATGATATTAGACTTTGTTCGCGGTGTTTGGTTTATTAAAAACGATATGACCCCTCAGCCAATCGTATATGAGGGACAAGGTCAGTTGCATAAGCCACTTAGTTGTTCGTCTGTGGGCCTTCGTGAGGACGAAGGTAGCCACTTGAGTATAGACGAACGTCAGCGACTGTCTGACCTCCTGAATGTCAATGAAGACATTTTTGCTGCAGGGGGAGGACCGACCAAGTTCGCTGTTCATCGTATAGATAATCGTATGGATACTAAACCCATTACAAGCCCGCCTTATCGAGTGACTCCTGCTAAGAAGGAAGTGATTAAGGCAGAGATAGAAAAAATGTTAAAAGACGATGTCATTCAGGACGCCGAGTCGGAGTGGGATTCTCCCGTGTCACATTTTTCTGAGGTTGCTCGACCTCTGACGGATCTTTCTAAAAAGAATAATCGTTGGCAGTGGGGGGAGTCTCAACAGAAGGCGTTTGAGGAGCTCAAGTTACGGCTCTCGACAACCCCTTTACTCCGTCAACCCAGTTTTGATGAACCATTTGTCCTAAGGACAGATGCGAGCGCGTATGCTTTAGGAGCAGTGCTTATGCAGGGCGCTACTCCTCAGGAAGAACAGCCGATTGAATACGCCAGCAGGCTGTTGACTTCCGCTGAGAAAAATTATACAACAACCGAGCGAGAAGCCTTGGCGGTGGTTTGGGCTTTAGATAAATTCCGTAGTTACCTTGAAGGTGTAAAGGTACGCGTTGCTACTGACCACCAGCCTTTGAAGTGGCTTCTGGGGTTAAAAACTCCAAATGGACGACTTGCTCGGTGGGCTATGAAGGTACAATCATATGACCTGGATATAGATTACACTCCAGGCAAGGTCAATGTTATTGCCGACACTTTGAGCCGTCCAGTGTGTACCGGTAACGAAGAGCAGGTAACTGAAACCAATGATACCTGTCCTGTCGTGGTTGACCTGCCTCAATGGGCCCCAGAGGACATGCGGAGCTCACAGTTAAGTGATCCAGATCTAACCCAAATCATTAATGATTTCGAAAATACCCAAAATCCGGAGGTCGCGTTGCGTTGGACAGATAGAGGGTATTATCTTTCCCAGGAGGTTCTTTATAGGTGTGACCCAGACGATGAGTCTGAAGAGCCACAGTTGGTTATTCCAGAGTCTTTGAAGGCAAAGCTTATGAAGGAGTTACATGACGCGCCTACTGCTGGTCATTTGGGCCTAGAGCGGACTTTGCGAAAGATCAAAGAACGATATTACTTTAAGAACATGAGGAATTTTGTAGCTCAATATCTTAAGTCATGCGACCTCTGCCAACAGTACAAGAGTACCAATTTGAAACCTGCGGGTTTGTTGCAAACCCCAGTCCCTCAAAAACGTTTTGAGGTCTTGGCAATGGATCTATTCGGACCTCTTCCAGAAGGTGACAATGGAGAAAGATGGATCTTCCTGGTCGAGGATACCGCTAGTAGATGGGTGGAGTTATTTGCTCTCCGTAATGCTACTGCAGAAACTTGCGCAAAGGTGCTCATTGAGGAAGTTTTCCTACGTTACGGATTACCCAGGAGGGTAATCTCAGATAACGGTACGCAATTTGTATCGGCCGTGATGCAAAAGGTTATGCTAGTTTTTGGCGTACATCAGGCTTTAATACCGGTGTACCAACCAGAGGCCAATCCCGCGGAAAGGAAGAACCGCGAGCTTAAGAAAATTCTTGCAATGTTAGTAGGAACGGAACATCGGTCATGGCCAGAAAAGATATCTGCTGTCCGTTTTGCTCTGAATAGTGCCTACAATGAAGGGACTGGTCAGACTGCTGCTTATATAACTTTTGCGCGAGAGATGCGTTCGCCTTTAGCTGTAAGCACTGATATTCGAGGAATAGTTTCCCAGCAGAATTTTGTTCCCCAAATCACACCTTATTTGGAGCGTTTTGCTCAGACTCTCGTGGAGATCCATAAGCGTATCGAGTCCCAACAAGATGTGCGTAAAGCTGTCGCTGACAAAGCACGAAGGCAGACAGTTGCCTTTAAAGAAGGGGATTTAGTATTAGTAGATGCACATCTAGCTAGTAATGCAGCGCGTGGTTTTACTGGTAAATTCGCACCCAAACAAGAGGGACCATATCGCGTTTCCCAAATTGTAAGCCCAACGTCATATGTTATTGTTGATAGTACGGGTGTAGTAAAAGGGAAATATCATGCTAGTGTCTTGAAACCTTATGTAGGGCCGACACCGGTGATTGTTCACCAGCGCCGCCAAGGCCGTCCAGCCAAGCCACGGTCGAGTCGACCTCGTGACTTGGAGGGGGAGGATATAGCGGGGACTATGGATGACCCAGTGCAAACCTCACCCCAAGTGCTTAGTCTATAACTTGTCTAGGACAGTAGTTGATGGTTTGAAAAAAAAGAGATAGTGAACTCGCGCGCGGGAAATCTAATTTAATTAATAAAAATTGTTAATGATTGTTTAAATGTAGATAATTTTTATAACACACAGTTGGTAGGAATAAAATAATTTTACACGCGTAGTGCGCGACTTTTATTCCATTATATTATAGTGGGCGACGCCGTCGATATTGGAAAAGGCTTTGCCGCCCGCTATAATAGCAAATATATTCGATATTTTTTTAAAGATAATGTAGCTCAATGTAGTCATAAGTTTCAATTTAAATATATTACCCCCAAATAAATAAATAAATATATAGGGACAAATTACACTGATTGAGCTTAGCCCCAAAGTAAGTTCGAGACTTGTGTTATGGGATACTAACTTCTTCTTCTTATATTTCAGAGCTGGGCTCTTGTCGGTGGAGTGCTTTCCATGTCTGTCTTCCTTCCGCTAAGTTCTTTATATGTTTTCACGTTTAATACGGGCAGTACATTTTGTATGGCGTTCTTGCCTTCCGGTTGCATTCTGTTCTTTGCTGTTCTAGGTAGAACAGAAAAGAAACGGTAGTCTGTGGCCGCGCAAAAGGCTCCACGAAAATGTATTTTATTATTCTGTACGCCTTCAATTCACGAAGGGCCCCGCTGGAAGTAAAGGAATCATTTCGCCGTTTTTTGGGGAAATCTTAAGATAACAGATATATATATAAAAAAAATCTTCTTCATACAGTCAGCGGGGCCCTTTTGCCGATTTTGGGTTATTGATGTGTTAGATATATTTTTCATGAGCCTTTTATTTCTACCTTCAGGTTTATGTACTATTGCCATATAGATATATATATGGCAATAGTACATAAACCTGAAGGTAGAAATATAGATATATATATGGCAATAGTACATAAACCTGAAGGTAGAAATAAAAGGCTCATGAAAAATATATCTAACACATCAATAACCCAAAATCGGCAAAAGGGCCCCGCTGACTGTATGAAGAAGATTTTTTTTTATTTTGACAGTGAATCCACAGAGGTAGAAATTATAATAAAATAATAAAACATATACAAATCGATAGGTAGAAATGGATACTAATTAGACTAAATAGGTCTTAATTCAATCAGGCATAGGGTCCCGCTGGATCTACGGACATAATTGAACCGCGTCTATAAATAAGATTGGAGTTTAAGTAGCTACTTTATTGCTAACCTAAGTACCGTTTTTCTTTTCTCGCGGAACATGACTTGCCCTCCAACAGTCGGAAAATACGCCGAACGCCGCTGCTAGCTGATAAGAGCAGTATATAAATAATGAGCGGGCCCCCAGCCTTGCCATTACCGTGCGCGCTCTCAACTGTAAAAAGCTACTTTACCACAAAGTACATAGCAGCATACTGCAGTATTTGCTTTTACCCAGTAACAACTATCGTACTCCAACATGCGCTGCGCTGCGACTGTGGCGAGCATGTCGCTCGCTCTTCTGTGCTGCTCAGTCTGCTCTGCGGGTGAGTCGAGTGTGACATTTTGAATCTAGAAGGAACTGAAGTGCCATTTTTGAAACGCGGAGTCACCTAAACGAATGATTTTTCCGTACAAAAACCGTTCGTGTAGTGAGTCCGCGTTTGAAAAATCGCACCACTGTCTGCGGCACCACAGTCAGCACGGAACACCAGTTTCGCTTGCTGCTGTCCGTTTCTGTCGCTCAGGACTGTCATTGGCCAGTAGTGCTAGTTTTCATTGAAGGACTCATCGAAACACAAAACGTGTAGTTTTCCAACTCACCTTATACCTCCACCGTATACCTAAGTACTGTTCGCGAATACTGTTTGGCCGTATTTTTGAAACCACCGTGTCATCGAATAACAATTTTATTTTATGCAGAATATGTCTTTTGTTTTTTAATATCACAGCCTCCGTGGCGTAGTGGTTACCATGCTTGTCCGTCACCCAGAGGTTTCGGGTTCGATCCCCGGTAAGGGCAAGTTGGAAAAGTTGGAAAAAAGGCTTTTTAGGGTTCCGTAGCCAAATGGCAAAAACGGAACCCTTATAGATTCGTCATGTCTGTCTGTCTGTCTGTCTGTCCGTCCGTATGTCACAGCCACTTTTTTCAGAAACTATAAGACCTATACTGTTGAAACTTGGTAAGCAGATGTATTATGTGAACCGCATTAAGGTTTTGACACAAAAATAGAAAAAAAACAATAAATTTTGGGGATTCCCCATACTTAGAACTGAAACTCAAACATTTATTTTTCATCAAACCCATACGTGTGGGGTATCTATGGATAGGTCTTTAAAAATGATACTGAGGTTTCTAATATCATTTTTTTCTAAACCGAATACTTTGCGCGGGAGACACTTCCAAAGTGGAAAAAAGTGTGTCCCCCCCCCGTAACTTCTAAAATAAGGGAATTATAAAACTAAAAAAAATATATGATGTTCATTACCATAAAAACTACCAGCGAAAATTAGTTTGAACGATATCTAGTAAGTATTTTTTTTTAATACTTCGTAAATCATAAACGGCAATTTACCTTTCATTCAATCAATTCAAATATAAAAATTAAAAAAAAACATACTACAAGACTTTTATAGTATGTTATTTGCTACTACGGAACCCTTCATGGGCGAGTCCGACTCGCACTTGGCCGCTTTTTTCAAATTGTCCAGGGTCTTCGATGTTTATCTAATCTATATAAGTATTTGTTATAAAATATAGTATCGTTGAGTTAGTATCCCATAACATAAGTCTCGAACTTACTTTGGGGCTAGCTCAATCAGTGTAATTTGTCCCTATATATTTTTTTATTTTATTTTCTAAAAATTTCACCATGAATAAAAAAGTAGCGTGCAACGGAACGGATTCTCCATGAAAGATTTCTTTGAGACATCTACGCTACAGATGTCAAAATTACGAGTGGTGCGCCCGTTTTGAAACGCTCGCGCTAACCATTCGTAATGTGACAAGTGGTTTCAAAAATGCGTCTCTAGAGCGAGAGAGAGCGCCGGAACACTATATAAAGCACGGCCGGTGCTACTAGTTAGTTAGCTAGTTAATGACGCTTCTGAGCGACAGAGAGGGATAGCAGCATAGAAAAGTGCTGTTATGTGCTGACATATGTAGCCCGACCCTACTGCCAGCCTTCTGGCCGCCCTGCCGAGGGTGATATTTTACTACTGGGAGTACGCAACGTATGTAACGTTTGGAGTTTCAGTTTTATTGAAATATAACTTATCTGAGCAGTTTTAATGTCACTAAAATTTATTTGTACCTTTAGTCATTCCGAGAAAAGATTTTTTTCCATAAGTTAACGTATCTACTTACATGTATATTGTAAATAAACACGCCAATAACACTACTATCTAGCCTAAACGGGAGCTATCGGGATGACTGGTCAGCTTGGTTTTCGCTTTTTTAGTATTTCTTATTACGCAATTTATGTTTGCTAACTCGTTCGCAAGCATTACATGTTATTATATTTATATTATAATATAATACTTGGTCAAGTGCGTGTCGGGCAACGCTCAGTGTAGGGTTCCGTAGTTGCGAACGCCGACTTTGAGTTTATGCCACTAGAATGTCTAAAAACTATTTTTTTAAATAAAAATATGAATTTGTATGAAATTTTCTGTTTTCGAGCACATCTTATATTACGCCTATAACGTTTCAATTTGTAAACCTTATTTAGCTCTGATGGTTTCCCTTTAAATTTCGTTATGCTGTGAATTTTTTCACGTGTCCATATGTAACCGTTTAGCAGATTAGTTAGCTAGAGGGGGCGAGGGACACTTGACTTTAACAAAATTTTGCACTTTAAAACCAAATATTTCCGTCCGTCTGTCACAGCCAATTTATCCGAATATAATACTGAACCAATCAGGTGAAATTTGGTAGGATGGTGTAATCCTATGACCCAAACACAGATGTGCAAAGTAGATAACTAAATAAAAATAAAGACGGAAATTTAAAAAAAAGTTTTGCAAACCTTACTGTGTCATACATCGAATGAAAGAGCTCGGAGGATCTAAAATATATATTTGTCATTATTGTAAGATAAATAGTTTTGATTTTATTCAAGAATTCACGAAAATTGACCGTCCCTTCCCCCTGATTTCCGAAACTACTGAGCCTAAAATTTTGAATAAAATACAAATTATAGTTCATTGCTTGTACATTACAGGAAAACCTGTAGGAATTCCCTCAATTGAAAATACAGTACGAAACTCAATATAATAATGTTCACTTACGGAATATAGTTTACTAAAATACCACTAGATAGCGCTAGTAGTTAGTTACTTTGTTTTACTGCCTCAGTGGTGTAGTGGTTAGAGCGTTCGGCTCATGCCCGGAGGTCGCGGGTTCGATTCCCGGCGGGGGCAACTTTGTTGGGCGACTTTGTGTTTTGTCCTAGTTTGGTTAGGACATTGTAAGCTGATCACCTGATTGTCTGATAAGTAAGATGATTCGTGCTTCGGAGGGCACGTTAAACCGTCGGTCCCGGTCACTGTCTTTGACAGTGGTCGTTACCTAAAACCATGTCAGAGGATTTAAAGCCGGTTCAAATACTGTGACACTAGTTTTAGTCACTAACACACACGATAAGAAGAAGAAGTTCCTTTGTCTAACTGGAGGATTTCAAATGTGATTGGCTTTGGCATATACGGAACTCTCTCGACGCGAGTTGAACTCGCACCTGGCCGGTTTATTTATTTTAAAAATACCTGAAATCTAAATCGAAACTAACGGACACTCCCAAACATTTTTCGTTTTTATCCATTAAGAGCCATAATTTCCAAAGAGCAAACATTTTACATTCATACCATGACCTTCTTTGGCAGCATCCAATGTCACCATCACCACCGTTGTGAAGTCGGTCGGTGACTACTACGAGTTTAATTGCGAAGGGCTTAAAGTTGATTCCGATGAAGCAAAGATTACCATAAATAATCACAGTAAGTACGGCCGTGTGGTTTCCGGCAGAGTAGAATAGGACCACTGCAATAGTCTTCCCGTGGATGTCGTAGAAGGCGACTTAGCTTAGAAAACACAGGTTAAACAAAGCTTATTAATATTAATAAGACGTCTTCAACCCGTCTGGCAGCGTGGAGAGTGTAGGCCAAATCTCTGGCCCAAGTGTGGCTCTGGTAATACAGAGAGGGCCGTGCATTTGCAATAGAGACAAAACAAAACCTCACAATTATCATCATCAGGTCTTTTTGTCTCCACTGCAGAAGCACGATCCTCTTTGTACTACCAGAGCCATACTTGGCCAGAGCAGCCAGAGAACTTGGCGTACACTCTCCTCGCTGGCTAGACGGATCGGAGAGGTCTCATGATGTTCATAAACTTTGTTTAGCTTGTATTTCCTAAGTCGCCTTCTACGACATCCACCGGAAGACATAGAGTGGTCCTATTCTACTCTGCCGGAAACCAAACTTTGCAAAACAAAACCTGATACGTACCTAATAACTTATTACGTAGTAATCTGCAACCTGATGATGACGTCACTGTACCTAATTTTATTTATTTCAGAAATGTTCTGGGACATGTTCTATCCATCCCTGAAGTACAAAATGAAGGTGCACTCTTTTGATGACGGTGCCGAGATGGCGTGTTACAAATATAGCAAGGGAGTAGAACTACCATATAAGATAGAAAAGCTATCAGTGCGGCCGAGCCCTACGGGTAAGTCACTTTGTGTAATTAGGCAGATGTGCGATTTGTTAATCTATCAAGACTGACCATTATTTAAAAAAATCCCGTCTGCGCTACTGAATAATAATTCTCTAGAAGCGTAACTAATTCCACGCGATATGTACCGCGGCGGGCGGGACTTAAAATATGCGCGGCGCGACAGTTCGCCGTGACACTCGAGTCGTGCGGTTGCGTCGCAAAAAGTTTCCTTTGAGAAGATTGCTGTGTTTTTGCGATAATCGATTCATTAAAAATGCCGAACGTTATGTGCCTTGAAGTGGTGTAGAAAACATACAGACAAGAAAAACACAGAACACGTTTGTTTGCGAAGGTAAATAGAATCAGAATCGAAGCGGTGAATGTAGGAGCGTTACATTTCTAGAGAATTATTATTCGTAGCGCCAAATGCCAGTTTTTTTTTATGCCGCATTTACACATTCGCGCGAATCGCGTGGCGAATATATAAAGGTACTCTGTGTGGCGAATGACGAGGCGAATAACGAACGCGCATATGTAGACAGTGCAGTACACGAATGTTTCGTCGAATGACGAGTTTAACAGCGAACACGAATGTGTAAATGCGGTACCTATAAAAACAGTAGTTCGCGTCGGCATTTGCATACGAATGTTGGTATCCGCAAAGCCACTAGTCGCCTAGCGTTTAAGAGTGCCGTACCCCAGGTAGCAAACTGACGTCAGCGACGTATAAGCGATGTCACTTATAGGTCATAATAGGGTCGGTCATTTATTCGTCGAGAGCAGACGTTAAAGTGACGTCAGTTTAGGGTCAGCGTTGAGCAGGACGTCGTATTTACGTCAAATTAAAGGCAAGTATCTGGACGTACCATATACGCCGCCAAGAGGACGTTTTGCTGACGTCTATTTAGGGTCAGTTTCTGGACGTACCATATTCGCCACAAAGTGTACGTCTTACTGGCGTATATTTAGGGTCAATATCAGGACGTACCATATACGACGCCACGAGGACGTTTTACTGAAGTAAATTTAGGGTCAGTATATGGACGTAAGTACCTACCATATTCGTCCCAACGTGGACGTTTTTTTGTTCAAGACTTTTAAGGTAAAAGTAACATGTACTCAGTGATACAATTAAGTGAAAAAAAACAGCGGAACCGAATCGGTGGTAGACGCTAAGGCATTGTGAAGTTGGCCACCTGTTAAGTTTAAGTAAAAGTACGGTTTAAATCATTTTTCCATGTCCTTAAGTCTATGGTCTTAAAAAAACATGGTCCCTGTATCATTGTTTTGGCAATTGTATCCCACTGTCCTTTATTGCATCTTAAATATAGATTATACTACTTACATTGTGTTTTTTTAGTTTCATCCATAAAAGTTCTTGAGTCTCTTCAAGATACGTAGGTAAGATGCCTGCAAACGTAAATGCTACATGCTAAGCACTAAATTCTATTCTACTATCACGCGTAAGGATTTGCGAGATGGAGTGAAAAGGGATAGAATATAACACGTACCGTAGTCTTTTGATCTAGGGCCCCTGACCAATAACTTAGAACCGTCGTAGAGCTTAAATGCGCAGCTCAAGCTTTAGTGCCAGTTTTGCCAGCACGTTATTTCACTCAATAGCCAGGGCGGTTCTCTTTTTTAACAAACTACCCACCCAAACTACCTAAGGGGAGCATATTGCCGTGCTAACGATATCAGCTGTGTGTTCTTACAATCTATATAATACCCGCTGTCCAAATTCGTGTAGTCTTTGTTAATTAATTTTATTTCCTCTGAATTAGGCAGTTTTAGACTTCGTCCATTCCGTAAAAAATTAAGACGTAAAAAGCATTAAGTAATAGTTCTAATCATAACCATAAAACCTTTTATTTGGAGTAATATTGTATGCAAGTGTTAGTTTCTTAGAAAATCCCTAGATGGCGCTGTTCAAAATTAAAACTGGTTATGGTTTCTTTTATGTACATTCTTATTACTTGGTGCATATTTCCAATAAATCGAGTTCAGCAGTAGTGTGTGGTTTCATTTCCATATCGGTGTGCGACGGTAACGACACCCAAGACACACTGTACATATCATGAGCTCCCGTAGGTCCTACTCCTGACTTGTATGTCTTAGTAACGTCTGTGTATAACGTCAGTGGCTGCCCTAATATGTACGGCCCAGTAACGTCCCTATATGACGTCTCTCTAACGTCTGTAAACTGACGTCTCTCTAACGTCTATAAACTGACGTCTTGAGGCTGTGACAAATTGAGGTCATCTGTTGGGACCCCCCGACGTCAAGACATGACGTCTCTTACGTCGAGCAGTACCGTAAACGGACGACATAATGACGTATAAATGCTACCTGGGACGCGCATTTTATCTACACAAACTGTCATAGAGTATTTTAAATATTTGTGTAGTATATGTAGGGTTTATGAATTTAACCTATTTATGTATATAGTATGTAGGTTTATGTTTAAATATATATATTATATATATATATATCTTACATATGTGTATATATTTATAATATATTGAAAAGTTCCTCCTAATTTGTACTTTCGTCCAAAATTTGCTTTTGTCAGCACCACCTGGGCCTTAAGTCCGCCTGTTATATTTTTGTAATAAAGTTTGATAAATAAAAAATAAATAAATAATGTTTTGTCGAATCGATGACGAGGCGAATAGCGAACTCGCAAGTGTAAATGCGGAATGCGGTATTACACGCAAAAAACGGCGACTGGTAGACGCTTGAATAATTCATACCTATATATTATTTTGACATTGCTATATTCTGTTTCAGATGAGTATGATCCAGCCATCGTCTCCACGCACGTCATCCAAGAGAACGAAACGTATATGTACAACTATAGGATGCGATGTGGCGAGTTTTCTTGGATTAAACTTGATGGTTTGTACCTTTTTAACCGACTTCGAAATAGGAGGAGGATATCAACTCGCCCCGTATGTTTTGTATGCATGTTACCCGATATCTTCGCCACTTGTAAGCCAATTTTAAGGATTCTTTTTTATTTGAAAGCCGTTAGTACCAAGTTGGTCCCATATCAATTCGGTGAAGACATGATGAAGAACTTTGGAGATATGGAAGAAACTCCTGAAAAATATGGAGTCGGTTGAGATTTTTTGTTAAAAATGTAATACCTACCTACTTACCAATTTTTTGCTAAAAGTTTTATTGTTATTATAAAACACGGCAGTGGCGGATTTACACATTTATATTTTGCCGCCCCTAAGCTGCGTTCACTGAAATATAATTACAAAAGCGCCCTTCTACCTTCTCGATTGCAATGCACGAAATTGCAACTGGCCTAAAATTTGCCGCCCCCAAAATGTGCCGCCCTAGGCTTTAGCCTACTCAGCCTATTGGTAAATCCGCCACTGAAACACGGACAAACTTTCTTTCTAACCATAACTGCTAAAACCAAGAAGACAATGTTGACAGATGAAGTCGCCGACTTCAAAAAAGGTGGAAGTTATCAATTCATCGGAGTCTTTTTTATGTATGTTTACCGATAACTCGAAAACGGATGGACCAATTTACAAATTCTTTTAAAAAAAATATCAAAATCGATTACGTAGTTTGATGTTGAAGTCGGTTATTGTTTTGAAAAGTTATAATGATAGCATATTATGATTCAGGAGGAAGGTTTGTAAGTGTAATATTAGCTAAACTGCCTCCGCGGTCCAGCGATCAAGGCGGTACCCTTGTGATCCAGATTGTTCAAATCCCACCTGGAAAGTAAACTTTGTAAAGTTAGGATATTGCATGCTTGAATCACCTGATTATCCGAAAAGAAAGATGATTGCTTGCTTCGGAAGGCACGAAAAGCTGTTGGTCCCGATCGTCGTCTAGCGTTTGCTCAAACCTATCCAAGGACTGGTTCTGGTCAACCCTTTGGTTGCGGAGGTCAGACGACAGTCGCTGTGTGTGAAAACCAGTAACCTCGTCACATCACCTTAGTAAGGTAGCGGACCCCGGGCTCTGAAGCGTTACCGCTGAGGATGCAACCGGGAATACGGGTAGGTGAATGATGATGATGACGTTTGTATGTCTAAACACCGTTTGGTTAGTCGTTATTTTATCGAATAAAATAGTATCCGTCTTAGTAGTACCTATACTATTAATTTTCAACCATTATCCGCCCAAACCGAGATGATCTCGCGCAATATGTCACCTTTTTCATCATTGCGAATTTCATTTGGGTATAGAATATATTTAAATGGTATAGAATAAAACGTGTCACTTATGTATATTTTGTATTTTTAGCTAACAACACTGTGACAGATGGAGGTTACGGGTGGGCAGATATACAATTCAACATGACTCTTACGTATGAGAGCTTCGATGGTGTGAAATTAGTTGGCTTGTCAAACTTGTATGGTCGGAATTTTTTTAATAAGGAATATACAAGAGAAGTAACTAAGGTTATTGTATTCAAACGTACTCGTAAGTACTTAACTTTTATTTTTATTTTCATTTATAACTTCTATTTACAGAGGCGTCTTTAGCCTTTGTGGCGCCCTGTGTGCAACCAGTACCCTGGCGCCCTCTAGCCTAGTAGGAGCGGGGTCAAAATGGAATAAGTACTAACAGTTATACAGGGTGTTCACAAAGGTATGCACTTTTTTTAACTGTGGCACCTACTCATGATAATACTGAACAACTTTCCCCAAGAAACCCATGGTCAATTCTCAAAAAAAAATTGGACTTAGTATGGAGATCGAGCAGCTGATTGACCAAGTCTCCATTCAAAATCCGATGCCGATGCCGGCTCGCGCCTTTGGTAGCGATGCGACATTACGCCAATTTAATCTTTAATAATCTGTTTTAAGACTGATTTCACGTTGAAACAAAAGTTATTGTGTATATTAAAATAGAGTAGGAAAAGGAGTAAGTAGCCTTGCTTTGCTACCGAGCGCCCGACGTCGGCACGGGCGCAGTGGTGTCAGGGCGCTCGACGCTCGGCGCCCCCTTAGACCCGGCGCCCGTGTGCCGCACACCCTGCACTATAGGCAAAGGCGCCTCTGTGACCATTTAACAAAGTTTCATTGTGTTGGAATTACTTAAAACTAATATCTTATAATACTATTAAAAATACCTCTGTGCCTCAAGACTAAAGTCTACAACCAATCATGACTTATGGCTCTGAAACGTGGTCCCTTACTATGGGTCTCATAAGAAGGCTCAAGGTCGCTCAACGCGCTATGGAGAGGACTATGCTCGGTGTTTCCCTACGCGATCGAATCAGAAATGAGGAAATCCGTAGGAGAACAAAAGTCACTGATATAGCCCAGCGGATTAGCTCGTTGAAGTGGCAGTGGTTGGGACACAAAGCGCGACGAACCGATGGCCGATGGGATAAAAAGGGTCTTGAATGGCGACCGCGTACTGGCAAGCGAAGCGTAGGGCACCCACCTACAAGGTCGTCAGATGACCTGACCAGGGTCGCTGGAAAGCGCTGGATGCAGGCCGCTCTTGATCGGTCATTTTGGAAATCTTTGGGTGAGGCCTATGTCCAGCAGTGGACGTGTTGCGGCTGAAATGGTGATGATGATGATTCAATTCAAATTCAAATATATCTTTATTATCATAGGATATTTATAATATCTCTTAATAATCGTCATTATTTTGTTGCACAAATGTTGACGTCAAATGATTACTTACAGCTAAGTTTACTACCGCTTCCAAAGCGCTAGTGCAGAAGAAGCGGTAACAAACTGCACTGCAGCATTTTCTCCAAGGACGTCAACTCACAAATAAAGTAATTGTGGACAGAGAACACATTGTTCGTTATGTCATATCATAATTTAAATTTAATTTTTAGAATGTCAAAATTTTAAAATAATGTCAAGTTGTAGATTTAATTTGTATAAAATGTACCAAATTATGACATTTGCGAGTACCTATATTACAAGCTTTGAGAGGGATCCGCGCCAAGCTCAAGCCAGACTTTTTTGTCTTTAAGGTAGTCATCGGTACTATAATAAGCCTTCTCACAAAGTACTTTCTTTACATAAATTTTAATTTTTTGTCTGGCATATCAAGGACCGATTTTGGCAATTTATTATAAAAACGTATACAGTTCCCCATAAACGTCTTATTAATTGTTTCGAGCCTATAAAACGGGGCAACTAAGTCATTCTTATTATGTTAGTTTCTATCGGTCAAATCGCTTACTTTATTGTATGAGGAAATATTTTTCCTTACATACATTATGTTTTCAAATATATACTGTGATGCTAAGGTAAGTATATCTATTTTCTTGAATAACTCTCTGAGTGAATCTCTAGATCCTAACCCTTAAATAGCACGAATGGCCCGTTTTTGTAAAATGAAAATAGTCTGAATATCGGCTGCACTCCCCCACAGGAGTATGCCGTAAGACATTACACTATGAAAGTAACTAAAGTACACTAGTCTAGCAGTTGCTACATCTGTCAATTGTCTTATTCTCCTAACAGCATAAGCCGCAGAGCTAAGCCTTTTTGGAAGTTTCGAGTCTATTGTAATTCCTAAGAAGGTAGTACTTTCAACAAGACCGAGTTGATGAGATGAACTATTAAAACTAACAATTTATATTTGTCAACTTAAATTTTAAGGCCATAGTACTTTTAATTTCTTTAGGCAATTGGTTGTAAGCCCTATATGCTTGACAGCACTGTGTTTCATTACTTTTAACTTGGGAATGGTATCATGCTTGAGATCCATTCTCCGAGTTTCATCGCGCGACTGTGTCTCTACATTTATCTCTATTGTTGTTAAGCTCGCGACTTCGTTCGCGTGGACTATGTCTCTGGAAAATGCTTAACAGGCTGAACATCTGTTACTAAGGCGATTAACTCACTGCACCGCGCCCCGCTGCATAGAGCGGGGCCGCCATAAAAAAACGACGCGCGCGGACGCGGTGTCAGTGTGTTGGACTGTGCGTGTTTTCTATACAAACGGAGGTACTTACAAGCAACGGGGCAGTGTGAGAATCGCCTAAGGCGTCATTTTTATATTTCTTGTAAGTAGTTTAGCTGGCCCATTATAGTTCGGCATCAGATAATCCATTTTCCAAAATCATTTATACCCTATGTATTGCATAGGCTTAGCAGCTATATAACAAAAAAGTTTCATTCGAATCCGTCCAGTATTTCCGGAGATTAGAGTGTACAAACAGGACAGACACACAGACAATCAGACAGACATTTTTTTAAATTCTTATTCCGTTACTATGTCTCCATTGCCCCCAATATTTTTTTTGGAAATATATTTAATGTACAGACACACTTTTTTAGGGTTCCGTACCCAAAGGGTAAAAACGGGACCCTATTACTACGACTTCGCTGTCTGTAACTGTTCGTCTGTCTGTCACCAGGCTGCATTTCAAGAACCGCGATAGCTAGCCAGTTGAAATTTTCACAAATTATGTATTTCTGTGGCCGCTATAACAACAAATACTAAAAGCAAAATAAAATAAATATTTAAGGGGACTCCCATACGACAAACGCGATTTTTTTTGCCCTTTTTTGCTCGATATCAATAATGGCAACAGGTAGGCACTTGAAATATTCACAAAGTCAGTTGCATTATTATTTTAATAATTATTATTTTAATAATTAATAAAAAAATTGAAGTAAAATGCATATTTAAGGGGGGCTCCCATACAAAAAACTTGATTTTTATAGATAATGGTACGGAACCCTTCGTACGCAAGTCCGACTCGCACTTGGCCGGTTATTAACTGTTTTATTACATGTTTAGATTCATTGAGTAGGATTCGTCTGATTTGTCTTGAAGAGCACGGTATGGTAGACAATGTCTAGGGTCTGGTCATACAATGGAAGGTGGTCGATGGAACTCAGTAATAAAACGACGCAACTCCATCGAGTTTATTTCATTTCCCAGGTAGCATTTATACGTCATTATGTCGTCCGTTTACGGTACTGCTCGACGTAAGAGACGTCATGTCTTGACGTCGGGGGGTCCCAACAGATGACGTCAATTTGTCACAGCCTCAAGACGTCAGTTTACAGACGTTAGAGAGACGTCATATAGGGACGTTACTGGGCCGTACATATTAGCGCAGCCACTGACGTTTGAGTGACGTCATATACTGAATTCATAGGGACGTTACTGGGCCGTACATATTAGGGCAGCAACTGACGTTGAAGTGACGTTATATACAGACGTTACTAAGACATACAAGTCAGGAGTAGGACCTACGGGAGCTCATGATATGTACAGTGTGTTTTGTAGAAGCAAGCGATCTTGAGTGTCGCTACCGTCGCACACCGATATGGAAATTAAACCACACACTACTGCTGAACTCGATTTATTGGAAATATGCACCAAGTAATAAGAATGTACATAAAAGAAACCATAACCAGTTTTAATTTTGAACAACAATAAAAAAATTAAAGTAAAATGCATATGTAAGGGGGGCTCCCATACAAAAAACTTGATTTTTATAGATTATGGTACGGAACCCTTCGTGCGCGAGTCCGACTCGCACTTGGCCGGTTATTAACTGTTATATTACATGTATAGATTCATTGAGTAGGATTCGTCTGATTTGTCTTGAAGAGCACGGTATGGTAGACAATGTCTAGGGACTGATCATAAAATGGAAGGTGGTCGATGGAACTCAGTAATAAAACGACGCAACTCCATCGAGTTTATTTCATTTGTGTTTAATAACTATACTTCTGCCTCACAATAAAAGCTTGTTCAAAAAATCTCTTCAGAAAATCTTATTAACGTAGAGTTTTGTTTTCATTGCGACTGCCTTTTGCATATAGAATGGCTAACCGACGCACCCCTCACGCCCGAGAGGGGAGCGGTAGTGGGGGTTCGAACCTAACACCAAACCTCCGTGCTACCGCTCCCCATCTGGCCGGTCACACACCATGAGAGAGCCCGACTCGCACTTGGTCGATTTATTTATGGTATTTCATATATCATCAATCATCATTATAGAAACATAGGTACCTACTTACTTGTCTCCATGTAGGCTAAAAACTAAGATTACGGTATGTTGCACGAGTCCGGCAATCCCACCGGCAATAAACAAACACACAAACAAACCTACGCAGTCTGCTACCACCCTAGATAAGGTCTTAGGAACCTTCTAACCTAATTATAACCTAAACCTAAATATCTAAATGAATTATATTAAATTACAAAATTTGGCAGAATTAATTTGAATTACTTACAGCTAGTACGGCCTTCGGACGACCTCGTCCAGCTTGATCTAGAAGTCCTCTTCGGGGTTTGGCGACGGCTTTGGGTCCCTCCACGGGCCCCAAGCCAGAGGTAAACAAGATTGGGTCCCTAAGCCCCACCCTGAGCTCATATCGCCCCAGACGAATATGTCGAATATATCACCACTTCACACAAGATTTCACCGTCTTTATTGTAATTTTACTTTAAGTAGATATAACCTAACAAGCGAATTATGACGTGACACCATGTGACGTCTTTCATAGCGATTCAAGTGTTCATCACTATTTATACATCTAGTTTTGCCAATAACACCACCAAACAGTCTATTTTAGAATCAGTTCACATAAATACTTCCGTTACAGTAATTAATTTAGGGCGTCATGCCTCTCAAACAATAGACAAACGAATTGGGCACTCAAACAAACTATAATTAGTTAATTAGCGATAAATCTCCACGACATACGCTTTTTTTTACAAACACGACCAAACATGGCGTCGGGATCGCCCAAACGAACGCGGCCGCCCCCGTTCCGTGATTTCGAGAACTGACAGCTACACCGCGCGCCCAACCTAGTGATGCGACGCGGCGCCTACCGATCGATTCTCGCTAAATCGATAAATCTTGCCCGTGTTTGTGGAGATCACACGCAGATGGCGCTAGTCTCCTAACAATAAGTACTTTTATTCAAAACACTCCATTTGTTGCAGGTCCGAGCTCAACGGCCGCTAGTGAAGTAAGTAAATTAAAAGTTAATAGACCAGTCCATTTGGTAATAAGCAAACAGAATAATGCATACGGGAATTAACGCATAAATTAATAAAAAATTAGAGATCGTTATTGAGTATTTATCTCATAACATGACCGAACAATACGAACTTTATAGGGGCCGCAAGGATCTGCGGGGCCAAAGGGCGACCACCTAGTGGTACCTAAGTCACTCCATATGTGTGACTTTAGTTATATTTTATTACTCAATTCAACCTATTTTATTACTTATTAAATTAGTAGGCAGCACCCTTCGTAGCACCTATGTACTATGTTTACTTTGAAGTAGAAGGTTTTTTTTTATTTGCAAATTTTCAAGTGTACATGAACCAACAATATAAAATTAAATAAATGAATCGTTCGATATACAGGCTGTAAATCTGTAACCTTGCCATATTCTCAGACGTACCTATACCGATCATACTGAACAACTTTCCCAAAGAAAATAGGTCGAAATATGAAAAAAAAATTGGACTTCCCATACTAAATCGATCAGCTGATTAGCAATTTTGTAAGGGGGAATATTTTTTTTTTCATATTTCGACCTATGTTCCTTGGGGAAAGTTGTTCAGTATGATCGGTATAGGTACGTCTGAGAACATGGCAAGGTTACAGATTTACAGCCTGTATACATTGGACAGAATCGTCTCTTTAAAAGTATATCATACGTTGTGGAAATGGAAGTAGGTAAGGGTGACCATAACGCCATGAATTATGCTGCTATAATCGCCATTTATACCATAGACCTAGAATTATTTTTACATAAAACATATAGGTACCAATTTAATTATATGTTTTTGTTTGGTTGCAGGGCCAGCGTGTGTCCGACCAAGTAGTAAACAAGAATAACCGACCAAGTAGTATACAAGAATAAGTACCTAGTGATTGAATCTTACATAATTAATTACACTAAAATTTATCAATCAATCAATACCGTGTAATGAGTTTTGTACTTTTTCCTTTATTGTAATTCATCTTTCGGTAACTAGATGGCACTGTCTGATTTTCAAACAACTTAGATATACTCGTATATCTGTATATAGAGATTTCTTAGCGTTTTCGCACCGTGTCGGTGAATCACTTATTAATTAAACAGTTTTAGCAAGCAAACTAAAGTGTTTTATTCGAGCAAGTTATGCGGCTGAAATATCTGCGCTACTGAGGCAGAAACTTACTGAATATGATATTCTGACTATATTAGATATTCTGGTTCCATCCATGCTGGTCTGGGAGAAAAGAAAAAACTTACAATGTACCAGCTGCTTGTCTTCCCGCGCAGATCGAAAAGCCGATCGAGGGAATGGGCAAAAATGCTGTTCATGTTAACAGGCGATGCGGCTAGCAGCCCATCACTGTATTGATTGCTTTTCCATCTTCTTTCCCACCATGATGCTAAAAGTGGCTTTTGGGTCTTGCGGCCCTGGGCTCTGCATAGAGCCGCAAGACCCAAAATGCTCTGTCTGCCCCATTAGGGATAAAGACGTGATAGTATGTATGTATGTATTAGATATTCTGTCCCGAACGTCCTGTAAATGTACAAAATTATACACTTTGGCGTACTTACGGACGAATAGGACGTTCGGGACAGAATATCTAATACTAGCAGTAACCCGCGACTTCGTCCGCGTAGAAGTCTAAAATGGTTCTTATATGATTTTTATAGGATTTTTATTTGTTTTTTTGTTATTAATTTTGTTATAACATATGAATTATTAGAATTATTATGTTAATATGATTGACTTTCCCGACGACTTGACTTAAGCGACGGAACGCTTTAGCATGGCCTAGGTAGTAAGTCACCCCATTTCATCTCTCTAGGGGTTGAAATCCTGAAACACGTACTTACTCATTTACCGCCAAGAGTATTCCTGCAAAGTTTCGAATAAAATGGTCTAACTATAATCTTGTTTCTCCATACAAACTTTGGACGCCGTTTCACCCCCTAACGGAATGAGTTTTAAAAAATCCTTTCTCAGTACACCCCTAGACTTCATAAGGAAACTATCTGCCAAATTTGGAGTCTCTAGACCCAGTGGCTTGGGCTGTGCGTTGATATGTCAGGCAGTCACCAAGCAATCGTTTTTTTTTCCGTTCCCATTGCAATTCCCGTTTCCGTTCCAGTTTCCACTTCCGTTCCTGTCATTTGTTAGAGCAAGAGAGAGCATCGGTATGCTTCAGCATGGCCTAAGTAGTAGGTATTTCACTATCTAGGGGTCTAATTTTTGCAAATCCTGAAACACGTATATACTCATTTACCGCCAGAAGAACTCCTTCGAAGTTTCTAATTAAATGGTCTAACTACTCCTATTTCTCCATACTAACTTTAAACCCCCCATTAACCGCCTTAAGGGGCGAGTTTTGAAAAATCCTTTCTTACCATTAGAACTCGTAAGAAACTTATGTGCGGTTTGGGCTGTGCGTTAATATGTCATTCAGTCACCAGTCAGTCAGTTTAATTTTTTCTCGTTCCTGTTCCTGTCTCCATTCCCGCTCGTCATTTGCTAGAGCGAGAGAGAGAGAGCAACGGAATGCGTCAGCATGACCTAAGTCACCCCATTTTATTTCCCTATATTATTATATACGTTATAGTATTTCATGGAAATTGTATATAATAATTAAATATTCTTAAGCTATTTTACAACATTTGGGGATGGATATTAGAAAACCGAAATATACTCTTTTCATTTGTATTTAGGAGTTATAATTACAAATTTCATGGAAATTGTAGAAGATTTTAAACTTTCAATTCCCATTTTGCACCCTTAGAGGGCGAATTCTAATAAACCATGAAATACGTATTTAATTGAATGTTTTTAAAAGCATGAATCTCAATTTTTGACAAAATAAATGCACAGTTAAGATTTTTCCATACAAACTTTCAACCTCTATTTTGCGCCCTTAGGGGGTGAATTCTAATAAACCAATGCGTTCAATAAAATGTTTTTTAGAGTACGTATCTCAATTTTTATTAAAATCGATGCAGGCTTAGAGAGTTTTCCATACAAACTTTAAACCCCTATTTTACCCCTTTAGGGTTAAATTTGTTTAAAATCCCTTCTTAGTGTGCCTCCACATTTTAAATTGAAATAACTGTCCAAATTTCACGTTTCTATCATAAGCGGTTACGGCTGTGCGTGCATCTTATGTCAATCAGTCAGTCAGTGGAAACTTCTCCTTTTATATATATGTTACGGCTAAAACCCGACATGCTACGCCTAGAACTAAGTAGGTGCAGCCGGTCTCAGATGGCTACACTTAGGTGTAAGAGTAAGTTGTCTATATTTTGGGTTATAACACTGATAAAATAAAAGACCAAAAAAGTTAAAATAACGTTTATATTGTTTTGTTGATACATTATATTTTAAATAAAAAGTGATGAGTGGCGGAACTATATAAGGTCTAACAAAATATACTGAAACTATTTTAAGGGCGAATTCAGCCCGTGATAGTGAACAACTTATGAAAAATATTTTTTGGCATTCTATACGAACTCGGATCTGCTGATCGGTCAGCTTGTATGGGAGTATGGGAGACCAAAAATTACTTTTCATATTTCGATACGTGTTCCTTGGAGAAAGTTGTTCAGTATCATGGACTGAATTCACCCTTAAAATATTTTCAGTATATTTTGTTAGTCCTTATATATAAAAGGAGAAGTTTCCACTGACTGACTGACATAAGACGCACGCACAGCCGTAACCTTTTATCACGGGATGCTCTGGCTAGATAAACTCGGTAAGTTGAGCGACCCCTGACAAAATTATTTAAGATTTCAAATAAAAGGTTATCTGTGGATTCTAGGTACCTATAAGGAGTATTAAATAAAGATATAATAGACCATCAATACGATTTATATTTTTATAAGTAACAAGTAAACTGAATTAGGCATTTATGTGATATAACCAAGTGTAGGGTAGTACAAAATACGCGAGGCGTTCTAAAGAGAGCACAATGTTCTAGGACTTAATTTCCTCTCTATCACATTGGCAGTCACCGTACATAAGTCACAGGGATTGACTGTACCCAGGGTAGTGGTCGACCTTGGGTCACGAGAACTCGGGCTCAAAGACTTACCATTTTAACCGACTTAACGTCATCTTAGAGCCGTTCGATTTTGACCGTTTGACAAGAATCAGGTCTATGAAACTCCTGTTAAGTAGGAGGAGGTTGGCAATTCGCATGTGTATTTATGCAACGTGGAAGGGACGCACCCGCAACAAATCGAACCACGGGCTATACTAGATCACTGGAACATAATGGAATTAAAATAACAGTAAATAAGCGGCCAAGTGCGAGTCGGACTCGCCCATGAAGGGTTCCGTAGTAGCAAATAACATAATATAAACGTCTTTTAGTATGTTTTTTTAAAATTTTTATATTTGAGTTGATTGTTGTCGTTTATGATTTATGACGTATTAAAAATAAACTACTTACTAGATATCGTTCAAACCAATTTTCGCTGGTAGTTTTCATGGTAATGAACAACATATATTTTATTTAGTTTTATCATTCTCTTATTTTAGAAGTTACGGGGGGGGGGACACACTTTTTTCCACTTTGGAAGTGTCTCTCGCGCAAAGTATTCGGTTTAGAAAAAAATGCTATTAGAAACCTCAATATCATTTTTGAAGACCTATCCATAGATACCCTACACGTATGGGTTCGATGAAAAATAAATTTTTGAGTTTCAGTTCTAAGTATGGGGAACCCCCAAAATTTACTGTTTTTTTTCTATTTTTGTGTCAAAACCTTAATGCGGTTCACATAATACATCTACTTACCAAGTTTCAACAGTATAGGTCTTATAGTTTCTGAAAAAAGTGGCTGTGACATACGGACGGACAGACAGACAGACATGACGAATCTATAAGGGTTCCGTTTTTGCCATTTGGCTACGGAACCCTAAAAACACATAGTACTTAATGTCGATTTTTTTGGTTATTTGACTTTTTTTCTAATTTTATTATGCTATATGGTGATCTAGTATAGCTTCATTCGAATCCGTCCAGTATTTTCGGAGATTAGCTTGTACAAACAGACAAACAGACAAACAGACATTTTTTTTTAATTCTTACTCTATTGCTGTCTCTATCGCCGCCAATATTTCTTTTTGGAAATATATTTAATGTAGACACACTTTTTTACTGTTTTATTATCATCATCATTTCAGCCGCATAACGTCCACTGCTGGACATAGGCCTCTCCCAAAGATTTCCAAAATGACCGATACAGAGCGGCCTGTATCCAGCGCTTTCCAGCGACCCTGGTCAGGTCATCTAACCACCTTGTAGGTGGGTGCCCTGTGCTTCGCTTGCCAGTACGCGGTCGCCATTCAAGAACCTTTTGCCTCATCGGCCATCGGTTGTTCGGCGCTATGTGTCCCGCCTACTGACACTTCAACGAGCTAATCCGCTGGGCTATATCAGTGACTTTTGTTCTCCTACGAATTTCCTCATTTCTGATTCGACGTAGAGAAACACCGAGCATAGTCCTCTCCATAGTCCGTTGCGCGACCTTGAGCCTTCTTATGAGACCCATAGTAAGGGACAACGTTTCAGAGCCATTAGTCATCACTGGTGTTTTATTAAATGTATAGATATTAAGGATGCATGCGACAGATGATCCGCCCAATCCTATTTTTACTTAAGTAGCCGCTTTTACTCGTCGGCGTGCTATCTACTCAATTCTGAAATTTAAAACCTTTTCACTAAATACAGCGAGAACAAAAACAAAAAATAGTTTTGCCACAAAGCTATACAACGTGGAAGGGACATACCCGTAATAAATCGAACCACAGGCTATATACTAGATCAATAGTATAATGGCAATAAAATAACAAAAGTACAAAAAAAATTGGCATTTCTATACTAAAGTGTTTAGCCGCTCGAGCAATTTGTGAATGCGTAACCCCAGAAAAATGTTGCGCCTTAGAGAAATAAGAGTTGGTTCATAGTAAGCCTCCATTTGTTCAATTATAGCAAAATGTAAAAATAAAATAAATAAATATAAATATAAATATATAGGGAAAGTTCTAATAATATGACCCTTAGGCCAGGTTCCTCTGGGTAAATCTTCATCTACAATAAGTACGACATCTCCAACTTTTAGATTTGTATACGGTGGGACAGGTCTGCGTGGCATTAGTTGAGGTAAGTACTCCCGCACCCACCTTTTCCAGAAGTGATCAGCTAGTCTAAGCCCTTTCTTGAAGTCCGTTCGTCGAATTAGATCGGCATCATCTGTCTCTGTGAGTTGTGTGTATGTGGAGCTTGATCCAATCAAGAAATGAAATGGAGTCAATGCTTCTTCATCTTTAGGACATAGCGAGACGTGCGTAAGGGGACGAGAATTAACAAGAGCATCTGCCTCTAACAGTAGGGTGTGTAGCACTTCCTCTTTGGGTTGACGCTCTTTTAATGTAGCATAAAGAGCGATCTTGACACTACGCACCAGTCTTTCCCAACAGCCTCCCATGAAAAAGGTGCAGATGGGGGAATGAAGCACCACTTTATCCGATGATTAGCAGAAAATTGTTGCAGGGGTTCATCATACAACTTTTGGAGTACCCTGTAGTCACCTACAAACGCTGTTCCATTATCAGAATAAATTTTGCTTGGATACCCTCTGCGGGATATAAACCTTCGGAGTGCCATTATAGCAGAGTCCGAGGAGAGGCTGTTTACGATCTCTAAATGCACAGCATGGACGGTTAGGCAAGTGAAGAGAGCTACATATCTTTTTTCTGAGCGACGTCCTACTGTGACTAACACTGGACCAAAATAGTCTAGTCCGACGAATGTAAACGGTCGTTTTCCGGCTGCCAAACGCTCCGCTGGTAGATCGCCAACTGGAGGTTTCAATGGTATTCCTTTGGCCTTGCACTTAGTACATGTTTTCCCAATCTTTCGCACAGCTACCCTCAGGCCAAAGATGTAATATTTCTGCTTCATTTCGTTCAACACCATCTGACTGCTGCCGTACGCTGCTTTCGTGTGGTAGTAAGCAATAAGGAGTTGCACAATTCTGTTCTTGGCATCAAGGACAATAGGCTGACATGCTGTACTAGGTACGTAAACGCTTCTGATGGCTCTAGTTTTATTATTTATTTTATTTAACCTTTATTGTACAAAATACAATTTGTATGGCACAATAGGCGGACTTAATGCTAAAAGCATTATCTAACAGTCAACCTTTGGGTTGTTAGAGAAATTTATGTGGGTGTAAAATAATGGGATAGCAAAAGGAATTCAGATAAATACTTACTAATAATTACTACATAAGATAAACTACTGTATACTACTTACTAAAATAAATATCAATCCACCAATACAATCTACACGGACTGAGCCTTTAGGTCCCGTGGCACCAACATATGCTGCTACTTCTTGGTCAATGAATGATGCAGTTGATCCATCGTCAAGTAGTCCGTAGGTGTCCACAGAATTCAAAGGACCAGTTACGGTGATAGGTATAACCTTGAGCATAGGTCGTGACATCGACTGTACCATTGAAGTATGAGTTACTACAGCCTGATCATCAATTTGGAGGTTGCTCGTCTGGGAGCATGCAGGGTCAGCACATTCCTTGTGGAGCAGGTCGTGATGTGGTCCATTACATATACTACAAGCAATTTTGCAGGACATGAATTTATGAGAACCTTTTAAGCACTTACGACAAATTAACCAGCTTCTTTTTACACCTTTGTCCCTACCATTTATCCATCGCCACTTATCGTCCACCGACAAAGATCGAAACTTCTCACAATCACTAAGTAGATGTGCTTTCAGCTTACAATACATGCAAAAAGTATTATCGTTGATCAGAGATTTAGATCTTTGTGACAAAGTGCCAGTAGAATATGGTGTTATAATTTCTGGCTCGGAAACTTTTTCGGAGATTTAGTCGATGATATCAACCTTTTTGCTAGTTGTAGCATGAACTTTTTCAGTTTTAATATTTTTTGAGTCACGGCTAATGTCAGCAGATGACAATATGCCAAACTTCAAATGAATGAAAGCTTCATGGCTTAAAAATTCCGACAAAATTTCGAGCTTGAATTTACCTGGACACTGATGATGATGATTGTATGCGTACTCCATCCACTTTTCTTTTAGGAGAGGAGTGAGTTTACTGAGCACTGCATTAGTTAGCTCCGGGGATGCCATGTATTCCGTATAACCCAAAAGCTGTATAGTGTTAACACAATTTCTAATTTTGCTAGAAAATGTATTGAGGTCTTTGCCTAAATCAAAATTATTTAACCTAGGTAAAGCCCTAACCTCTGCTGTGACTTGCAACACTATCAATTCCGGTTGACCAAATTGCCGCTCCAGTGCGTCCACGACTTCATCCGGATCCTCTGCTAGCACCAACAAAGTTGCAACCGCATCGCGCGCTGAACCTTTTAGAGCAGTAGATAACCTATTAAGATTTTCGTATGACGTAAATGTTGCCTTTGTACGCTCATAACTCTTCTTAAAACCTAGCCATTCGGCTGGTGGAGTTCCTGTAAAAGAAGGCAACGTTAAGTCACTTACCCGTTTCCTTGGTGCTAAATCCGAAATAGCCTCTGCTAAGAGCTTCAAGTTGTTTTGTGTAGAATTTTCACTAACTTTATTGATGTTACAAAAATGGTTATGAGTGCCTCAATGAGTGTGATGTGTTTCCTGGACGGTTGGTTGCATCTGATCGCTTACATACTGGCGGGTTACACTTGATGGGCTACGATGGCTCCTTCGTGATGACCTACTACTATGTGTTCGCGACCTTTCGCATGCCTCCAGCGATGCGAGTTGTGCCTGTAACTCTAGCTGAGCTACCGCTTTTTCTTGCTCCGCAATTTTTCTAGCATGCTCTGCTTCTAGTGCTAACCTTTGTGCCTTGACCGTAACAGAGGAGCACCGGCTAGAAGCCACACTAGATGTTTCTCCTACATTAGATCTGGTATGTAAATTATTTACACTTCCACTTGCACTGGCTGAGGCTTTTTGCCCCCGCGTTTTCACCATTATGGATTCTTTTTTAATACTTCTGACACCAAAAATGATAAGGGTTTATCATTTAAAACACACTTCTCTTCAAAGACATACGTGTAATAATAAAAAGAAGAATGACAAAGAACATAAATATAAAAAACTAGCAGTCCATCCCGGCTTCGCCCGTGGTACATACATAGCCTATGTCACTCAAGGATAACATACCTATCCAACAGTGAAAGAATTTTTAAAATCGATCCAGTAGTTTCGGAGCCTATTCAATACAATCAAACAAACAAACAAACAAATCTTTCCTCTTTATAATATTATTAGTGTAGACAATTCAAAATATAAAAAATAAGCCTTTACGGCTGGCCAGTGTCAGCGACAGAAAGTTTAAAATCTTCTCCAATTTCCATGGAATTTGTAATTATAACTCCTAAATACAAATGAAAAGAGTAAATTTCAGTTTTCTAATATCCATCCCCAAATGTTGTAAAATAGCTTAAGAAATATTTAATTATAATATACAATTTCCATGAAATACTATAACGTATATAATAATATAGGGAAATAAAATGGGGTGATTTAGGTCATGCTGGGGTGGATCCTACAAAATTGGTTCTCACCAATCTACCGTCGATTTTCATATGAAATTTTCGTTTTTCTAAATTAATTTTTATTGCATATTATGTGAATTGGTTTATATTATCAAGGTAAGAAAGTCTTACTTGTGTTTTATTTGCATTTAAAAAAATAAATTAAAAAAACTACGCAAAACGTCATTCAGACGTTTGAAGCCAAGCGGTCTCCTTGGCAACATATAATAACAAAAAAAAAACTATAAGAAAGAGAAAATAATAAAAAAAAATACTTTTAATAGATGAATGTCTCATTCATTTTTTTGACATGATAATATATAAAAATTAATATTTAAGAAAATAAATGAGTTCAAAGTTTTGTCACTGTAAACCCGTCATTCAGTTCACGATGACAATTCGACATTTGAACGTCTCCACTTCATGTTTGCTCGTGTCGAGACGCGTCGAAACCCCATGGAACACCCGCCCACCGGCCGGCGTTCATTTACCGCCCGTAGTCAGTGGGAGAAAGACGTGTCTTAATGCTATTTCGTCGACCAAGTTTCGTTCGCAGTGTTTTGTCACACCTTTGCGTCATTCAGCAAAGTGCGTGTAATTTCAAAAGGATCAACCGTAAATAAATTCGGATTTATGCATATGATAGACCCTGGTGGTCAACGATAATTGTGTGTAGTTCTACTCTTTACACACACAATATATTCTTATTACGTTAAAATTAGATATTTTGTAATGACATTATCGTGAACGTAATGACAAAATATTGTGTGATAATATAAGTTCTTGTTATTCGTAGACTATTTACTATTAAACAAACAAGATTTTTTCATACTCATGTGTACTGTATATACTAGCTGCGTCCGCGACATCGTTCTTGTGACGTATTTCGTATATTTCCTTAGGAATCAGATATTTCTCTTTAATAAATTGCATATTAAATGTTGACCTCATCATTTAGCTACCAACATCTCAAATATCATAAAAATCTGCCATAAATATAGTTTTTGCGTGATGGGTGAAAAAACATACATATAGACAGACAAAATGTAAAAAAGATATTAAATATATTTAATGGTACAAACAAAGGTTATTTAGTAAGTATATTTGTACTGTATATTGTACTGTGTATTGAGTTGACATACAGAGCCGACCCCAAATAGGGATAAGGCGAGGAAGATGATGATGATGATTGTAAGTTTGAATTATTCTTGATTGGGTAAAAAAATAAGTCAAGGTTGAAATTTAGAACTTTATTTGTTTATTTTTCATTTAACTTGGTGATCTCCTGATGAGACGAATACAAAAAAAAAATGTTATTCTGATTACTCAATCTTAATTGTAATACTAAGTAATAAACCAAGTACTGATGTTACTTTGTCTTTTATTTAGTATAACTAATTCTTATGAAGAAAATAAGACCAACACGTATAAATGTCATTACGCTCCTTTAGATGTCATTACGTTCACGATAATTTACATAAAAATTTTTTTTACTCAAAATCTATAACGGATAACAAGGTCCAACTACTTGTAAAAAGTTGTTAGTAATGTATACTATAGAATGTATGCCAAAAGCTTGATATTAGAGAGAAATTCCTGTGGAAGATAAAAAATGCATCAAATTAAATCAATTTGTAGGATCCACCCGCTGACGCATTCCGTTGCTCTCTCTCTCTCGCTCTAGCAAATGACGGGAATGGAGACAGGAACAGCAACGAGAAAAAATTAAACTGACTGACTGGTGACTGAATGACATATTAACGCACAGCCCAAACCGCACATAAGTTTCTTATGAGTTCTAATGGTAAGAAAGGATTTTTCAAAACTCGCCCCTTATTTACCCCCTGTAAATCGGGGGTTAAAGTTAGTATGGAGAAATAGGAGTAGTTAGACCATTTTATTAGAAACTTCGCAGGAGTACTTCTGGCTGTAAATGAGTATATACGTGTTTCAGGATTTGCAAAAATTAGACCCCTAGAGAGATGAATACCTACTACATAGGCCATGCTGAAGCGTACCGATGCTCTCTCTTGCTCTAACAAATGACAGGAACGGAAGTGGAAACGGGAATTGCAATGGGAACGGGAAAAAAAACTACTGCTTGGTGACTGACTGACATATCAACGCACAGCCCAAACCACTGGGTCTAGAGACTTTAAATTTGGCAGATAGTTTCCTTATGTGGTCTAGGGGTGTACTGAGAAAGGATTTTTTAAAACTCATTCCGTTAGGGGGTGAAACGGCGTCCAAAGTTTGTATGGAGAAACAAGATTAAAGTTAGACCATTTTATTCGAAACTTTGCAGGAATACTCTTGGCAGTAAATGAGTAAGTACGTGTTTCAGGATTTCAACCCCTAGAGAGATGAAATGGGGTGACTTACTACCTAGGCCGTGCTGAAGCGTTCCGTCGCTCAAGTCAAGTCGTCGGGAAAGTCAATCATATTAACATAATAATTCACATGTTATTTATAACAAAATTAATAACAAAAAAAACAAATAAAAATCATATAAAAATCATATAAGAACCATTTTAGACTTCTACGCGGACGAAGTCGCGGGTTACTATTATTAGATATTCTGTCCCGAACGTCCTATTCGTCCGTAAGTACGCCAAAGTGTATAATTTTGTACATTTACAGGACGTTCGGGACAGAATATCTAATACATACATACTATCACGTCTTTATCCCTAATGGGGCAGACAGAGCATTTTGGGTCTTGCGGCCCTGGGCTCTGCATAGAGCCGCAAGACCCAAAATGCTCTGTCTGCCAAAAGCCACTTTTGTAAATAAATAAATAAATAATTGAGCTAGCCCCAAAGTAAGTTCGAGACTTGTGTTATGGGATACTAACTCAACGATGCTATATTTTATAATAAATACATTAAACAAAATAAACATCCAAGACCCAGGACAATTTTAATGATGGGCGAGAAGATGGAAAAGCAATCAATTCAGTGATGGGTTGCTAGCCGCATCGCCTGATAACATGTTTAGCATTTTTGCCCATTCCCTCGATCGGCTTTTACGATCTGCGCGGGAAGAGAAGCAGCTGGTACATTCTAAGTTTTTTCTTTTCTCCCAGACCAGCATGGATGGAACCAGAATATCTAATATAGTCAGAATATCAAATTCGGTAAGTTTCTGCCTCAGTAGCGCACATATTTCAGCCGCATAACTTGCTCGAATAAAACACCTTTGTATGCTTGCTAAAACTGTTTAATTAATAAGTGATTCACCGACACGAGAGATATACGAGTATATCTAAGTTGTTTGAAAATCAGACAGTGCCATCTAGTTACCAAAAGATGAATTACAATAAAGTAAAAAGTACAAAACTCACTACACGGCATTGATTGATTGATAAATTTTAGTGTAATTAACTATGTAAGATTCAATCACTAGGTACTTATTCTTGTTTACTACTTGGTCGGACACACGCTGGCCCTGCAACCAAACAAAAACATATAATTAAATTGGTACCTACCTATATGTTTATATATAAAAATAGTTCTAGGCCTATGGCTACGAATACTATGGTATAAATGGCGCTTATAGCAGCATAATTCATGGCGTTATGGTCACCCTTACCTACTTCCAATTCCACAACGTATGATATACTTTTAAAGAGACGATTCTGTCCAATGTATACAGGCTGTAAATCTGTAACCTTGCCATGTTCTCAGACGTACCTATACCGATCATACTGAACAACTTTCCCCAAGGAACATAGGTCCAAATATGAAAAAAAAATATTCCCCCTTACAAAATTGCTAATCAGCTGATCGATTTAGTATGGGAAGTCCAATTTTTTTTTTCGTATTTCTACCTGTTTTCTTTGGGAAAGTTGTTCAGTATGATCGGTATAGGTACGTCTGAGAATATGGCAAGGTTACAGATTTACAGCCTGTATATCGAAGGATTCATTTATTTAATTTTATTTTATTGGTTCATGTACTCTTGAAAATTTACAAATAAAAAAAACCTTATACTTAAAAGTAAACATAGTACATAGGTGCTACCTACTAATTTTATAAGTAAGTACCTGGGCGACCGAGCTTTGCTCGGTTATATCTCAAACATTAACTTAATTTTTTAACTTGTGTAAAAACAAAAAAAATTATAAACTTGCACATAAAAAAACACAAAAGTATGTCACCGATTGGGATTCGAACCCGTAACACTCTTTCTAGCGGTCCGCATAACCGCTGGGCCAGACGGATAGCGCCCGATAGGACGAAATTAGCGACCATATTCTGCGTGAAAAGAAAAACGCATAAAAACTCAAAAAACACGCGTTTTCCCAAACTTAAGACTAATCTAGATCGATTGTTTACCCCCGAAAACCCGTGTACCAAATTTCACCAAAATCGTTAGAGCCGTTTCCGAGATCACGGAAATTTATATACATATAAATATACAAGAATTGCTCGTTTAAAGGTATAGGATAAAATAGGTTGAATTAAGTAATAAAATATAACTAAAGTCACACATATTGAGTGACTTAGGTACTACTAGGTGGTCGCCCTTTGGCCCCGCAGATCCTTGCGGCCCCTATAAAGTTCGTATTGTTTGGTCATGTTATGAGATAAATACTCAATAACGATCTCTAATTTTTTATTAATTTATGCGTTAATTCCCGTATGCATTATTCTGTTTGCTTATTACCAAATGGACTGGTCTATTAATTTCTAATTTACTTACTTCACTAGCGGCCGTTGAGCTCGGACCTGCAACAAATGGAGACAAGTAAGTAGGTACCTATGTTTCTATAATGATGATTGATGATATATGAAATACCATAAATAAATCGGCCAAGTGCGAGTCGGGCTCTGTCATGGTGTGTGACCGGCCAGATGGGGAGCGGTAGCACGGAGGTTTGGTGTTAGGTTCGAACCCCCACTACCGCTCTCCTCCCGGGGGTGAGGGGTGCGTCGGTTAGGCATTCTCTATGCAAAAGGCAGTCGCAATGAAAACAAAACTCTATGTTCACGCGCAGTTTATTTTAGTTAACAACTATGTCAATAGATGGCGTTGTGCGATTAGGTAAGATTGTGAAACGCGCTCTGGAGATTTTTTCGCCGTACATATAGGCCTCCTAGAATTTTGTACCGGCAGTTCATTCGGGACCAATAAAGCAGATCACTATACGAGTGACTCTTATTTGGACACCCACCTCCCTCCGTATACAAAGTCCTACGGAGCCGGATACGCGAATCTGAGCAGGTTGGAACCGCTCGGACCCCCGGGGCTGGACAGGACAGTAAGTAGTGTAGTGATAGTGCACTAGTGAGTTAAAAAGTGCACAAAGTGAAGTGACAGTGTAGTGAAGTGAAGTGTTAGTGCTCAGCTAGGACAGGATTGCAGTGCCAAGTCAGGATTGCAGTGCAGTGCCCCCCGCCCCGGTGGTGAGTTCAAGGAGAAGAGGTGCGGTGAGTCGAAGCAGCCAGGGTCAACGACCCCCATAGTGCTGGGGTATCTTCCAGACCACTGGCTGAGGTCATCGTCCCGACGTGACGGCTAGACAGACAGTCTCAAAGGCCGATCCAACGACCTCCGTAGAGCTGGAGTCAACGGCCAGACACTGTCCCGACAGCCAGATAGTCTCGGCGCGGCGATGACGACGCGTGAGAAAAACGTCTGGACAGCGAGAAGAACGCGACCCACCGCGTGACCCCCGGGAGAGCTGGGGTCGACGGCCAGACCCTGTCTTGACGACCAGACAGAGTCAGCGTGGCGACAAGTCCATCGACCTCCAAGTAGAGCCGAGGTCCGTCTAGACGCGTGGGTCTTTAACATTGTATCGTTTTTTAATTTCATGTTAGTTCATTAAAAATGGCAGAAGGTCTTATAAAAGTTCAGTTACAGTTAAGTTTGTATAGAAAAAGCGTTAATAAATTACAATAAATCTCCTAAACAAAGAATAACTTTAGAATATGTAGAAGTTCGTTTAGAAGATTTGGAAAGAGATTGGTCTCTTTTCCGTGAAAATCACATGAAATTAATCAATGAATATCCAGATGAAATAGAATATACCGAATATTTTGAGAAGGAAATATATGATGCTGTAAAGGACACATACTTAGAATACCGGGTTCTCTTAATGTCGGTTTGCAATCAATTGAAGGTTCCCAATTTGTCAAATAATTGTAAAAATGATTCAGTAGACCAGTCAAGTTCCAATGTTAATAACAATAGTTCATTAGTTCGTTTGCCAAAAATTTCTATTTGTAATTTTTCAGGAAAATATTCAGAATGGGTAACTTTTAGAGATTTATTCCTCTCATTAGTACACAACAACAACACATTAGATAATGTCCAGAAACTACATTACTTAAAAAGTCATTTGTCTGGTGAAGCAGAACAACTAATTCGACATATCCCTATTACAGAAGCTAACTATCAACAATGTTGGGACAAATTAGATAAAAGATATAATAATAAGAAGTACTTAGCGAATTGTATTTTTAAAAGGTTTTTCGAGCAAAAGAAATTGTCGACTAAGTCCGCAATAGGTTTAAAGGAAATTCTCGACACAACCACTGATTGTTTAAATGCATTGAGTAATTTAAAGATAGATGTAAGCACATGGGATTTATTAGTCATTCATATTGTAACAGAAAAGTTAGATCCAGAAACCCGCAAGCAATGGGAATTGCATGTTTCAAGTTCTGATAATAGCGAATTGCCTACATTAGATCAGTTTAAGAGCTTTTTGGAGAGTCGGTTTAGAGCATTAGAGTACATCCAGCCGACCAAGGCACCAGTTCAGTACGGTTCATCCACCCAGAACCCAAAGGTCTTATTTACTCGTAATCGCAGTTCTACCACCAAATTCAAATGCGAGCTCTGCTCTGACATCCACAAATTGTGTTTCGGCAAGAAGTTCATAGCTTTAGATTACGTTAAAAAGCGAGAGTTTGTGATGAATCGTAAAATGTGTTTCAACTGCCTTGGCTCCAACCATAGATCCCTTGATTGCAAGAAGTCCACATGTTGCCGCATTTGCAAGAGAAGACACAGTACACTATTACATCCGCCTGCAAGTTCAAGATCAGTGCAAAATAGTCAGCATAAAGCAGAATCCATAATTAGTTCCAAGAATAATAGTTGCCATCAGGATAGCAGTACAATTAAAATTGTATCGTGTCATTCAATAAAAAGAAACACAGAAAAAGTCTTTAGCGAAGTCTTGCTACCTACCGCTGTCGTAAGAGTCAGATCAAGTAAAGGTTATAGTTCAGTTCATAACAGTCAAAGAGTTCGTGCTTTAATAGACCAAGGCTCCCAAGCCTCATTTATTACAGAATCCACAGTACAAAATTTAAAATTAAAGAAAATACCTACCGAGAGTACAGTGTCAGGTCTGAGTAGTTACAAAATAGTAAAAAATCAGCACATGGTTTCATTCAAGGTACAGTCTTTAACAGATCCTAGTTTTGAAGTTGAAGTCAATGCTTATGTTTTAAAAAATATTAGTTCTTATTTACCAGAAAAGAAAATCGAGGCTTTGCACTGGAACGAATTAGAAGAACTACAACTAGCTGACCCACAGTTCAGTAAACCTAAAAGAGTAGATCTTTTACTGGGAGCTCAGGTTCACAGCAGGATTATTAAAGAGGGAGTAAAGAAATCTCCATCCGGGTCACTAGTTGCTCAATGCACGAGTTTAGGCTGGATAATATCTGGTGTATGTAGTCGAATGTAGTTCAAAAATATACAGTAATTAAGAAGCACTGCACACAAAGGTATACAGTTCAGAAAGAAGAAATAAGATCAAGAACCTAGTACATACAGTCCAATAGCTCAAGAATAAAGTTCAAAGAAATGTTTTACCGTATAGTCCAAAAAGATCAAAGAATGCACAGCATTTAATTCAATTGTCATGCTAAAATAAGTAGAGTACCCACCTTTCCTAGTTCTTAGGTGGTAATTAGTACCCATCGTGCGTAGATGGTAATAGAAAAGAAAATAGAAGATTTTAGGAAACAATTCGTGAGAAAAGAGTTCAAAGAAGTAAACAGTGAAAGAAGAAGAAAGGATTTTCTACTAGCAGGTTAACAGTTCTAGCTTTATTGTCAGGGTGGGCGGCTGATTGGAAAAGAGTGAGAATAAGATCTACAGAACGTTCTCGGTGGATGGTCCGTCGCTGACTGTTTCCCATACTAACCAGAAAGACTCTCCAATTGGTCTCTACAACCATTTGCACTAAGTACAATGTTAGGAAAATTAACTGTAGTCTCAGAATATGTAACGACATAAGTGCATCGTTAAAAAACAGATCATAAACTTATGTATCATTGTTTGTTAGTTTAGTTCAAACTATGTTCTGTGATAAGTTCAGTATTCGTTAAAATAAATGAATAGTTCATGCATGCAAGTTCAAGTTAAAATAGAGTATAGTTCATTGAATGTTCATAAAGAATGTTATAAAAAAAGTACATATATATGGGTTATTTCTTATAGATAAGATCAAGAGTTTTACGAATATTGTACATAGTTCATTTTTTAAGTTCAGTTCTTAATATAGTTCAATTTTATAAAATTTTGTAAAGTCTTTGTTTATTAGAACATAGAGTGGATATTTGGAGATCAAGTTCATAGTTTAATTAAATTATTTATAGTTTGTAGTTCTGAAGACAGTTACATTAGTTCATAGAGAATTTGTAAATGTTTACTAAAGATCTCAGTATGTAAATTGTATAGTTCCTTATTAGAATTTTATTACGATGATTTAGTTCAAAAATACAGTTCACACTTAGTAATGCCATCGAGAGGTGATAAGATCGTAGTTCAAACATGAGTACAAGTTCATATTGATGTAATCTAAATTATATTAGTTCATGAATAATTGTAAAGTCAGTTCATGAGAATATAGTTTTGTTAGTTCATTTGGTAAAGATAAGTACAAGAATTCTAGTTCAAATACAGTTCATTAAAGTTATGCTATCGGAAGGATATGAGTTCTGAATTCATTAAGGTCATTGTAAATTTTTATGTTTAAAGTTGTTAGTCCTTATTTATAGTTCAGTTCAAATTGTATCAGTTCTTAGTTCATGTATAGTTCAATTAGTACATTTGAAAGTTTCTGCCGATAGTTCAAGAGTTTAGTTACGCGAGTTTTTTGTAATATCTCCTACCAAGGATATTTCTTATTGAAAGAGTAGATCATCGAAATTTAAGGACGTTACTTCAGTGCCGTCCTTGGTGGGCGGTATGTTCACGCGCAGTTTATTTTAGTTAACAACTATGTCAATAGATGGCGTTGTGCGATTAGGTAAGATTGTGAAACGCGCTCTGGAGATTTTTTCGCCGTACATATAGGCCTCCTAGAATTTTGTACCGGCAGTTCATTCGGGACCAATAAAGCAGATCACTATACGAGTGACTCTTATTTGGACACCCACCTCCCTCCGTATACACTCTACGTTAATAAGATTTTCTGAAGAGATTTTTTGAACAAGCTTTTATTGTGAGGCAGAGGTATAGTTATTAAACACAAATGAAATAAACTCGATGGAGTTGCGTCGTTTTATTACTGAGTTCCATCGACCACCTTCCATTTTATGACCAGACCCTAGACATTGTCTACCATACCGTGCTCCTCAAGACAAATCCTACTCAATGAATCTAAACATGTAATAAAACAGTTAATAACCGGCCAAGTGCGAATCGGACTTGCGCACGAAGGGTTTCGTACCATTATCTATAAAAATCAAGTTTTTTGTATGGGAGCCCCCCTTAAATATGCATTTTACTTTAATTTTTTTATTAATTATTAAAATAATAATACAACTGACTTTGTGAATATTTCAAGTGCCTACCTGTTGCCATTATTGATATCGAGCAAAAAAGGGCAAAACAATCTCGTTTGTCGTATGGGAGCCCCCTTAAATATTTATTTTATTTTGCTTTTAGTGTTTGTTGTTATAGCGGCCACAGAAATACATAATTTGTGAAAATTTCAACTGGCTAAAGTCTAATTTTTTATTCCGTAGAATTCTGACATTTCATAAGTGTTGCTACTAAAAAAGTTCTCCAACTAAAAAGGGAACGCATATAAGGGCGATAAAAAATTTAATTCTTGATTAATTTTAATGTTTTACCAAGATAATGATACACTTTAAACTTTCTGGTATATTTAAAATGTTATAACATTTTTTATTACCGAATTATCAAAGTTATATTTTTAAGTAATTTTAAGTCAGCAGGTTATATTTCTTTTCCTGGCATCACTCCCTACTAATTCATGTATCATCAACCTTTTTAGCCAAAAGCTTAATAAATATTTTTTTTCGTAATCCATGAAGCACAAAAATTAAAAAATAAAGTATACGGCCATCAGCTTTCACGTCACGGCTGTCACATTGATTGTGATATTTGTTATCTTTCTGTTAAGTTTTTTCTTGTTAAAAAAAACTTTTTTCTTAACTGATTTAGATTAAATTTGATATGGAGATAGTTTAAGAACCTGGAAAGGACGTATAAGCCATTCACCCACAAATTGACTGCGGTGGAAAGCTAATTGGATTTATTTGTATGTATGTTTGTTAAATCAAATAGTTTTCATAGTTGTTCGTATTTTATGTCGGTTATTCAAATGTTCCTGATGAAAATATTACTCGCTGTAAATCCCCTTTTGTTTTTGGAGCACCGCACTAAATTAAATGGTTACATTCACTAACAAATAAAATGTGTAGACTCAGACGTTCAAACTCTTATTGAAATCTGGAATTCAATAAAATAATGTGCCCTGCCAAAAAGGTTTATGATCTCTGATTAGATATGAGCGCCGATGGCCAATACCACGGCGGCGGCGTGGACTAAAAATTTGCGAGGCGGCGGCGGCGCGCCGGCGCGTATTAATTTTTTATGGAGGGGGGACTATTTTTTAATAATAAAGAAAAGAAAACCATATTGTTTTTACTAAAAAAATATATTGTTTATACTAAAGAAAACGACATATTTAAATAAAGGAACAGAAGGTATATTCGTGAGAATTGCTTATTCATATCACATAAATCACATTTTTAATGATAAAACTAACTAGCATCAATCATTTTAAGGAGATCGACCAATATTAACTCCTCAAAATTGCTTGTTTTAATTTTTTCAATAGAATTAAAATAAATCACATTTATAAGGACAAAAACTAGCATCAGTAATTTTTAGTCGACAAATAAAAGGGGGCTGTTATCAGTTCCTTGCAATCTTTTTTCTGATGTATGTTCACCGACTATTCCAAGACGCCTGGGCCGATTTGGAAAATATTTTATTGGTTGAAGCCCTTTCAGGCCCTTTACTTGTCAGGTGGCCCCATAGATGATTTGATATCTGACCGATTTTGATTTTATTTATATCAAAATCGGTCGTGAAGTTTATTACATAATAAGATCGACCAATATTAACTCCTCCACAATTCCACATTCATTGTTTTTAAATTTTGTTTATTTTAAACAGAAATAAAATAAAAAAACATTTCTAAAGACATAAATTAGGATCAATCAACTCGACTAAGCTTGCGCAGCGCAGTCGAGTGGCGATAGATTGCAATGCGGGTTACTCCATAAAATAATTCGTTAGTCGTACGATAGTGAAGTCCTATTTCTATGTCAAACCAAATGAGACTTTATCAATATACGTCAGTGCTTAATGTTGCTTGACACAGAAACGCGGATATGCAGTAACGTCCGTCTTGCGTACCGCTTTGGAGTAACCCCCTGGTCAGTACAGGCCGCGACGGCGCGCCGCTTGTTTCGCTCGGCGGCGGCGCGCTGACGCTAAGTCACGGCGACGACGGCGCGCCGGCGCGGCGCTCATATCTATCTCTGATATGTCAAAAAATGACAGCTGTCAGAATTCTACGGAATTAAAAATCAGACTTTAGCTATCGCGGTTCTTGAAATGCAGCCTGGTGACAGACAGACAGACAGACAGCTAAGTCTTAGTAATAGGGTCCCGTGTTTACCCTTTCTGTACGGAACCCTAAAAAAGTGTGTCTGTACATTAAATATATTTCCAAAAAAAATATTGAGGGCGATGGAGACATAGTAACGGAGTAAGAATTAAAAAAAAATGTCTGTTTGTCTGTGTGTCTGTCCTGTTTGTACACTCTAATCTCCGGAAATACTGGACGGATTCGAATGAAACTTTTTTGTTATATAGCTGCTAAGCCTAGGCAACATATAGGGTATAAATGATTTTGGAAAATGGATTATCTGATGCCGAACTATAATGGGCCAGCTAAACTACTTACAAGAAATATAAAAATGACGCCTTAGGAGATTCTCAAACTGCCCCGCACTACGCAGCTTCTAACGTTCTAACGTTGCTTGTAAGTACCTCCGATTGTATAGAAAATACGCACAGTCCAACACACTGACACCGCGACCCCGCGCGTCGTTTTTGTATGGCGGCCTTGCTCTATGCAGCGGGGCGCGGTGCAGTAAGTTAATCGCCTTAGTAACAGATGTTCAGCCTGTTAAGCATTTTCCAGAGACATAGTCCACGCGAACGAAGTCGCGGGCTTAACAACAATAGAGATAAATGTAGAGAAACAGTCGCGCGAAGAAACTCGGAGAATGGATCTCAAGCACGATACCATTCCCAAGTTAAAAGTAATGAAACACAGTGCTGTCAAGCATATAGGGCTTACAACCAATTGCCTAAAGAAATTAAAAGTACTATGGCCTTAAAATTTAAGTTGACAAATATAAATTGTTAGTTTTAATAGTTCATCTCATCAACTCGGTCTTGTTGAAAGTACTACCTTCTTAGGAATTACAATAGACTCGAAACTTTCAAATAGGCTTAGCTCTGCGGCTTATGCTGTTAGGAGAATAAGACAATTGACAGATGTAGCAACTGCTAGACTAGTGTACTTTAGTTACTTTCATAGTGTAATGTCTTACGGCATACTCCTGTGGGGGAGTGCAGCCGATATTCAGACTATTTTCATTTTACAAAAACGGGCAATTCGTGCTATTTAAGGGTTAGGATCTAGAGATTCACTCAGAGAGTTATTCAAGAAAATAGATATACTTACCTTAGCATCACAGTATATATTTGAAAACATAATGTATGTAAGGAAAAATATTTCCTCATACAATAAAGTAAGCGATTTGACCGATAGAAACTTACATAATAAGAATGACTTAGTTGCCCCGTTTTATAGGCTCGAAACAATTAATAAGACGTTTATGGGGAACTGTATACGTTTTTATAATAAATTGCCAAAATCGGTCCTTGATATGCCAGAAAAAAAAATCAAAATTTATGTAAAGAAAGTACTTTGTGAGAAGGCTTATTATACTTCCGATGACTACCTTAAAGCCAAAAAAGTCTGGCTTGAGCTTGACAAGGGTCCCTCTTAAAGCTTGTAATATAGGTACTCGCAAATGTCATAATTTGGTACATTTTGTACAAATTAAATCTACAACTTGACATTATTTTAAAATTTTGACATTCTAAAAATTAAATTTAAATTATGATATGACATAACGAACAATGTGTTCTCTGTCCACATTAACTTTAAGTATTACTTTATTTGTGAGTTGACGTCCTTGGTGAAAATGCTGCAGTGCAGTTTGTTACCGCTTCTTCTGCACTAGCGCTTTGGAAGCGGTAGTAAACTTAGCTGTAAGTAATCATTTGACGTCAACAATTGTGCAACAAAATAATGACGATTATTAAGAGATATTATAAATATCCTATGATAATAAAGATATATTTGAATTTGAATTGAATCATCATCATCATCATTTCAGCCGCAACACGTCCACTGCTGGACAAAGGCCTCTCCCAAAGATTTCCAAAATGACCGATCAAGAGCGGCCTGCATCCAGCGCTTTCCAGCGACCCTGGTCAGGTCATCTGACCACCTTGTAGGTGGGTGCCCTACGCTTCGCTTGCCAGAACGCGGTCGCCATTCAAGAACCTTATTGTCCCATCGGCCATCGGTTCGTCGCGCTTTGTGTCCCAACCACTGCCACTTCAACGAGCTAATCCGCTGGGCTATATCAGTGACTTTTGTTCTCCTACGGATTTCCTCATTTCTGATTCGATCGCGTAGGGAAACACCGAGCATAGTCGTCTCCATAGCGCGTTGAGCGACCTTGAGCCTTCTAATGAGACCCATAGTAAGGGACCACGTTTCAGATTCATAAGTCATGATTGGTTGTAGACTTTAGTCTTGAGGCACAGAGGTATTTTTAATAGTATTAAGTATAAGATATTAGTTTTAAGTAATTCCAACACAATGAAACTTTGTTAAATGGTCACAGAGGCGTCTTTACCTATAGTGCAGGGTGTGCGGCACACGGGCGCCGGGTCTAAGGGGGCGCCGAGCGTCGAGCGCCCTGACACCACTGCGCCCTTGCCGACGTCGGGCGCTCGGTAGCAAAGCAAGGCTACTTACTCCTTTTCCTACTCTATTTTAATATACACAATAACTTTTGTTTCAACGTGAAATCAGTCTTAAAACAGATTATTAAAGATTAAATTGGCGTAATGTCGCATCGCTACCAAAGGCGCGAGCCGGCATCGGCACCTGTTTGTTTTGATTCGTTTCTTAGAGTCGATAGGGTTTAAACTACGGTATGCACTTTTTTTAAACTGTGGCTTCTACTCATGATACTGAACAACTTTCCCCAAGGAATGCATGGTCAATTCTCAAAAAAAAAAAACATTTTGAATGGAGACTTGGTCAATCAGCTGATCGATCTCCAAATTTTTGAAGTGAAAACTTCTTTAGCGGCGTTGTGCACTTTTTTTGGAATGGGTAAAAATTTTTAAACTCGCGTCAGGACACGTGACCTGCTCGAAAATTCGTAAGACGGCGCAGGGCGCTTGCGCGAATGTTCGTGTGTGTTTATGTTACAGCGTGCTACGCGCATCCATGGATGGTGACAGCTGATGGCTCGACCGTCTGTGTAGTGGCCATACTGCTGTGTATTTGAAAATGATTTTGTTGAAAATGAATTTGGTCATGCTTGTGACATTTGTGACAGACTGTGGTTCAGAAAAGATTTGAAATATTTTATACTGATAATAAAAGCAATTCGTGCAAAATTATTCCCTAACCATTCCAAAATATCAAAAGTGCACAACGTTAATATTCAAGTTTTCACTTCTGCCGGCACTCCCAGAGTGCAACCCGTCGGTTTTTTTTTTTTGAGAATTGACCATGTGTTCCTTGGGGAAAGTTGTTCAGTATTATCATAAGTAGGTGTCACAGTTTAAAAAAGTGCATACCTTTGTGAACACCCTGTATAACTGTTAGTACTTATTCCATTTTGACCCCGCTCCTACTAGACTAGTAGTTCGCCACGAACTTAGACCTCGCGATAATTATTTCAGAATAATGTACCTGATTTTGATGAACTATCGGTCTAGGTTTAAAGATAAGCAGATTCATGGTTGTGACCAAATTTCGAAAATAGTTGGCAATCACAGCCCTTTCTTCAAACGACGTTCGATCTAGCTCTGAAATGTCAGAAGCACCTTCCAACCATACAACGCCATGGATATGAGGTCTACCGTGATGCTGAAATTTAGTTCTATACCAGTAGTCTTTTACCGAAAAATTACCCATCATTTTTTAAATGACAAAGTCAGCTCGTTGTTGGAAAAACCAGAAAACTATTAATGGGTTTCCGTTTATATGTTTATTTGTATTGCCATGGCTCTATGCCGCTGCTCATTGGTTTCTTACTCTCTTCGTAAAGCTACTTCGCGTGCTTTGGTTGCTGTTGATCTCTTATTAGTTCGTAGCATAATTACTAATAGGTACTACTAGAGAAGCACAGGCAAGCAGCGATAGCGATTGAACGAAAATTCGCTCAACAAAATTGCTAAATTTTATAAAGAAGCCAACAATCAATCAAAATAAGCAAAAACTAAAAAAATAAGCGGCCAAGTGCGAGTCGGACTCGCCCATGAAGGGTTCCGTAGTAGCAAATAACATAATATAAAAGTCTTGCAGTATGTTTTTTTTTTAATTTTTATATTTGAGTTGATTGAATGAAAGGTAAATTACCATTTATGACGTATTAAAAAAACTACTTACTAGATATCGTTCAAACCAATTTTCGCTGGTAGTTTTTATGGTAATTAATATCATATATTTTTTTTAGTTTTATAATTCCCTTATTTTAGAAGTTACGGGGGGACACACACTTTTTTCCACTTTGGAAGTGTCTCCCGCGCAAAGTATTCGGTTTAGAAAAAAATGATATTAGAAACCTGAAAATCATTTTTAAAGACCTATCCATAGATACCCCACACGTATGGGTTTGATGAAAAATAAATTTTTGAGTTTCAGTTCTAAGTATGGGGAACCCCCAAAATTTTTTGTTTTTCTTTGATTTTTGTGTCAAAACCTTAATGCAGTTCACATAATACATCTTCTTACCAAGTTTCAACAGTATAGGTCTTATAGTTTCGGAAAAAAGTGGCTGTGACATACGGACGGACAGACAGACAGACATGACGAATCTATAAGGGTCCCGTTTTTGCCATTTGGCTATGGAACCCTAAAAACTAATCGTAAAATAAGCAAAACCCTTTTTTTTAAGAACTACTTATGAAACTCAAAATAATAACCATAATAGTTATTCAGAGCAATTACTTTGTGGACCCCAGGGTGTATGTATTTTTAAGAAAGTTGCTTAGTAACCCGGACTGAATTCACCCTTAAATAGTTTTAGTTTAATTTGTAAAAAGATTTGTATTGTATATCCGTCAAGGCTCAATCAGCTAGACTTCGCGAGTCACCCTAAACCCGTTTAAGTATAACGTATAAAAAAGATGTTCAGACAAAAAAGTTGTTCAAATAAAAAAAAATCGTTTTTATAATGGCAACAAAAAAGTCTAATAAAATTTTTGAAAATATTTTGAAATGGCAGATATATGACAGTTTTAAAATTTTAAACCCCCATATTTCCGCCATTTTGAAAAATTTCGAAAAACTGGCTCGACAAAAAAATTCTATGTTGTTGTTGAATCTGCTTACAAAATTTCATGAGAATTGGTCAAGAAATGCGACCTGTAGGCGAGAACAGCCAGACAGACAGACAGACAGACAGACGGACAAAAGAATTTTTGGCCAATCTCGAAACTGAGACGCTTCGCTCGCTTCGCTAGCTCGGTCAACTAGAGGGCGCCAGGGTACTGGTTGCACACAGGCGCCACAAGGGCTAAAGACGCCTCTGTAAATAGAAGTAATAAATGAAAATAAAAATGAAATTTAAGCACTTACGTTTGAATACAATAACCTTAGTTACTTCTCTTGTATATTCCTTATTAATTTCCTCATTACCAAAATTCCAACGATGCAAGTTTGACAAGCAAACTACTTTCACACCATCGAAGCTCTCATACGTAAGAGTCATTTCCAATTGTTCTCTTTGTATGGTTCTCCACCCGTAATCTCCATCTGTCACAGTGTTGTTAGCTAAAAATACAAAATATACATAAGTGACACGTTTTATTCTATACCATTTAAATATATTCTATACCCGAATGAAATTCGCAATGATGAAAAAGGTGACATATTGCGCGAGATCATCTCGGTTTGGGCGGATATTGGTTGAAACATAATAGTATAGGTACTACTAAGACGGATACTATTTTATTCGATAAAATAACGACTAACCAACGGGTGTTTAGACATATAAACGTCATCATCATCATTCACCTACCCGTATTCCCGGTTGCATCCTCAGCGGTAACGCTTCAGAGCCCGGGGTCCGCTACCTGACTAAGGTGATGTGACGAGGTTACTGGTTTTCACACAGAGCGACTGCCGTCTGACCTCCGCAACCAAAGGGTAGACCAGAACCAATCCTTGGATAGGTTTGAGCAAACGCTAGACGACGATCGGGACCCACAGCTTTTCGTGCCTTCCGAAGCAAGCAATCATCTTTCTTTTCGGATAATCAGGTGATTCAAGCATGCAATATCCTAACTTTACAAAGTTTACTTTCCAGGTGGGATTTGAACTATCTGGATCACAAGGGTACCGCCTTGATCGCTGGACCGCGGAGGTAGTTTAGCTAGTATTACACTTATAAACCTTCCTCCTGAATCATAATATGCTATCATTATAATTTTTCAAAACAAAAACCGACTTCAACATCAAACTACGTAACTGATTTTGATATTTTTTTAAAAAGAATTTGTAAATTGGTCCATCCGTTTTCGAATTATCGGTAAACGTACGTAAAAAAGACTCCGATGAATTGATAACTTCCACCTTTTTTGAAGTCTGCGACTTCATCTGTCAACATTGTCTTCTTGGTTTTAGCAGTTATGGTTAGAAAGAAAGTTTGTCCGTGTTTCAGTGGCGGATTTACCAATAGGCTGAGTAGGCTAAAGCCTAGGGCGGCACATTTTGGGGGCGGCAAATTTTAGGCCAGTTGTAATTTCGTGCATTCCAATCGAGAAGGTAGAAGGGCGCTTTTGTAATTATATTTCAGTGAACGCAGCTTAGGGGCGGCAAAATATAAATGTGTAAATCCGCCACTGCCGTGTTTTATAATAACAATAAAACTTTTAGCAAAAATTGGTAAGTAGGTAGATATTAAATTTTTAACTTTTGGGTACTTCCACAGTGTTATGTCCTATGGAATATTGCTATGGGGTCACGCTGCAGATACAAAATACCATATTTGTTTTACAAAAACGCGCTATCAGATTTATATATAAATTAGGTGCTAGAGAGTCTTTGAGGGAACTATTTAAAGACATAAATATTTTGACCCTCCCTTCGCAATTCATCTATGCGAACATTATGTACGTGCGTCAGAATATACACTCATTTAAGAGAAATAGTGATATTCATAGTATTAACACGAGAAATAAAAATAAATTAGCCATCACAGCTTTGCGGTTAGAGAAAACAAAAAAATCTTTTGTGGGTCTCGGCTTGCGCCTCTATAATAAAAGTCCAGATGATATAGTAGCATTACCACTATCTAAGTTTAAGACAGCCGTTAAAAATCATTTATTACAAAATGCGTATTATCATGTTAATGACTACTTATCATCATCTGAGAAAAATTCTTGGAAATAGTTGTCTGCAAATTGTAATTGTATAATTTAAATGTATAGCTTAAGTGTAAATCTGTATTGTAATTGTAACATAGCCCATCAGGCTGGGTAGGGACCAATACTGAACTGGGTTTCTTTCGGCGTAATCTTCCCAGCAGTGGTCGTTCCGAAACGCCAGTAGTTTTTAGCTTTTGCACTAAAATAATATTTAAAAAAATGACCTTCAATAAGAGATAAATTTATCCTACATTGAATAAAAATTTTTGTCTTTTGACTTTTGAATTTTTGACTTTTTAACAAAAAATTTCAACCGACTCCATATTTTTCAGGAGTTTCTTCCATATCTCCAAAGTTCTTCATCATGTCTTCACCGAATCGATATGGGACCAACTTGGTACTAACTTTCAAATAAAAAAGAATCCTTAAAATTGGCTTACAAGTGGAGGAGATATTGGTAACATGCATACAAAACATACGGGGCGAGTTGATATCCTCCTCCTATTTCGAAGTCAGTTAAAAAGGTACAAACCATCAAGTTTAATCCAAGAAAACTCGCCAGAGTTTGGCTTCCCACAGTTGTACGTATACGTTTCGTTCTCTTGAATGACGTGCGTGGAGACGATGGCTTTCAAATAAAAAAGAATCCTTAAAATTGGCTTACAAGTGGAGGAGATATTGGTAACATGCATACAAAACATACGGGGCGAGTTGATATCCTCCTCCTATTTCGAAGTCGGTTAAAAAGGTACAAACCATCAAGTTTAATCCAAGAAAACTCGCCAGAGTTTGGCTTCCCACAGTTGTACGTATACGTTTCGTTCTCTTGAATGACGTGCGTGGAGACGATGGCTGGATCATACTCATCTGAAACAGAATATAGCAATGTCAAAATAATATATAGGTATGAATTATTCAAGCGTCTACCAGTTGCCGTTTTTTGCCTGTAATACCGCATTCCGCATTTACACTTGCGTGTTCGCTATTCGCCTCGTCATTCGACGAAACATTCGTGTACTGCACTGCCTACATATGCGAGTTCGTTATTCGCCTCGTCATTCGCCGCACAGAGTACCTTTATATATTCGCCACGCGATTCGCGCGAATGTGTAAATGCGGCATAAAAATAAACTGGCATTTGGCGCTACGAAAAATAATTCTCTAGAAATGTAACGCTCCTACATTCACCGCTTCGATTCTGATTCTATTTACCTTCGCAAACAAACGTGTTCTGTGTTTTTCTTGTCTGTATGGCTTCTACACCACTTCAAGGCACATAACGTTCGGCATTTTTAATGAATCGTTTATCGCAAAAACACAGCAATCTTCTCAAAGGAAACTTTTTGCGACGCAACCGCACGACTCGAGAGTCACGGCGAACTGTCGCGCCGCGCATATTTTAAGTCCCGCCCGCCGCGGTACATATCGCGTGGAATTATTTTTGATATTTTGAGTCTTGATAGATTAACAAATCGCACATCTGCCTAATTTCACAAAGTGACTTACCCGTAGGGCTCGGCCGCACTGATAGCTTTTCTATTTTAAATGGTACTTGTGGTTCTACTCCATCGCCATTTTTGTAACACGTCATCTCGGCGCCGTCATCAAAAGACTGCACCTTCATTTTGTACTTCAGGGGAGCAAACGACCACACCACGTCCCGAAATATTTCTGGAATAAATAAAATTAAATTAGGTACAGTGACGTCAACATCAGTTCGCAGATTACTACGTAACATTACGTATCAGGTTTTGTTTTGCAAAGTTTGGTTTCCGGCAGAGTAGAATAGGACCACTCTATGTCTTCCCGTGGATGTCGTAGAAGGCGACTTAGGAAATACAAGCTAAACAAAGTTTATGAACATCATGAGACCTCTCCGATCCGTCTAGCCAGCGAGGAGAATGTACGCCAAGTTCTCTGGCTGCTCTGGCCAAGTATGGCTCTGGTAGTACAAAGAGGATCGTGCTTCTGCAGTGGAGAGAAAAAGACCTGATGATGATATTGTGAGGTTTTGTTTTAGTCTCTATTGCAGGAGCACGGCCCTCTCTGTACTGCCAGAGCCAAACTTGGGCCAGAGATTTGGCCTACACTCTCCACGCTGCCAGACGGGTTGAAGACGTCTCATTGATATTAATAAGCTTTGTTTAGCCTGTATTTTCTATGTCGCCTTCTATGACATCCACGGGAAGACTATTGGAGTGGTCCTATTCTACTCTGCCGGAAACCACACGGCCGTACTTACCGTGATTATTTATGGTAATCTTTGCTTCATTGGAATCATCTTCAAGCCCTTCGCAATTAAACTCGTAGTAGTCACCGACCGACTTCACAACGGTGGTGATGGTGACATTGGATGCTGCCAAAGAAGGTCATGGTATAAATGTAAAATGTTTGCTCTTTGGAAATTATGGCTCTTAATGGATAAAAACGAAAAATGTTTGGGAGTGTCCGTTAGTTTCGATTTAGATTTCAGGGATTTTTAAAATAAATAAACCGGCCAGGTGCGAGTTCAACTCGCGTCGAGAGAGTTCCGTATATGCCAAAGCCAATCACATTTGAAATCCTCCAGTTAGACGAAGTAACTTCTTCTTCTTATCGTGTGTGTTAGTGACTAAAACTAGTGTCAGAGTTTTTGAACCGGCTTTAAATCCTCTGACATGGTTTTAGGTAACGACCACTGTCAAAGACAGTGACCGGGACCGACGGTTTAACGTGCCCTCCGAAGCACGAATCATCTTACTTATCAGACAATCAGGTGATCAGCTTACAATGTCCTAACCAAACTAGGACAACAACACAAAGTCGTTGCCCCCGCCGGGAATCGAACCCGCGACCTCCGGGCATGAGCCGAACGCTCTAACCACTACACCGCTGAGGCAGTAAAACAAAGTAACTTACTACTAGCGCTATCTAGTGGTATTTTAGTGAACTATATTCCGTAAGTGAACATTACTATATTGAGTTTCGTACTGTATTTTCAATTGAGGGAATTCCTACAAGTTTTCCTGTAATCTACAAGCAATGAACTATAATTTGTATTTTATTCAAAATTTTATGCTCAGTAGTTTCGGAAATCAGGGGGAAGGGACGGTCAATTTTCGTGAATTCTTGAATAAAATCAAAACTATTTATCTTACAATAATGACAAAAATATATTTTAGATCCTCCGAGCTCTTTCATTCGATGTACGACACAGTAAGGTTTACAAAACTTTTTTTTTAAATTTCCTGATTCGTCTTTATTTTTATTTAGTTATCTACTATGCACATCTGTGTTTGAGTCATAGGATTACACCACCCTACCAAATTTCACCTGATTGGTTCAGTATTATATTCGGAGAAAATTGGCTGTGACAGACGGACTCAAATACATATTTGGTTCTAAGTGCAAAATTTTGTTAAAGTCAAGTGTCCCTCGCCCCCTCTAGCTAACTAATCTGCTAAACGGTTACATATGGACACGTGAAAAAATTCACAGTATAACGAAATTTAAAGGGAAACTATCAGAGCTAAATAAGGTTTACAAATTGAAACGTTATAGGCGTAATATAAGATGTGCTCGAAAACAGAAAATTTCATACAAATTCATATTTTTATTTAAAAAAATAGTTTTTAGACATTCTAGTGGCATAAACTCAAAGTCGGCGTTCGCAACTACGGAACCCTACACTGAGCGTTGCCCGACACGCCCTTGACCAATTATTATATTATAATATAAATATAATAACATGTAATGCTTGCGAACGAGTTAGCAAACATAAATTGCGTAATAAGAAGTACTAAAAAAGCGAAAACCAAGCTGACCAGTCATCCCGATAGCTCCCGTTTAGGCTAGATAGTAGTGTTATTGGCGTGTTTATTTACAATATACATGTAAGTAGATACGTTAACTTATGGAAAAAAATCTTTTCTCGGAATGACTAAAGGTACAAATAAATTTTAGTGACATTAAAACTGCTCAGATAAGTTATATTTCAAGAAAACTGAAACTCCAAACGTTACATACGTTGCGTACTCCCAGTAGTAAAATATCACCCTCGGCAGGGCGGCCAGAAGGCTGGCAGTAGGGTCGGGCTACATCTGTCAGCACATAACAGCACTTTTCTATGCTGCTATCCCTCTCTGTCGCTCAGAAGCGTCATTAACTAGCTAACTAACTAGTAGCACCGGCCGTGCTTTATATAGTGTTCCGGCGCTCTCTCTCGCTCTAGAGACGCGTTTTTGAAACCACTTGTCACATTACGAATGGTTAGCGCGAGCGTTTCAAAACGGGCGCACCACTCGTAATTTTGACATCTGTAGCGAAGATGTCTCAAAGAAATCTTTCATGGAGAATCCGTTCCGTTGCACGCTACTTTTTTATTCATGGTGAAATTTTTAGAAAATAAAATAAAAAAATATATAGGGACAAATTACACTGATTGAGCTAGCCCCAAAGTAAGTTCGAGACTTGTGTTATGGGATACTAACTCAACGATACTATATTTTATAACAAATACTTATATAGATTAGATAAACATCGAAGACCCTGGACAATTTGAAAAAAGCGGCCAAGTGCGAGTCGGACTCGCCCATGAAGGGTTCCGTAGTAGCAAATAACATACTATAAAAGTCTTGTAGTATGTTTTTTTTTAATTTTTATATTTGAGTTGATTGAATGAAAGGTAAATTGCCGTTTATGATTTATTAAAAAAAAAAATGGTCAGGGGTGCCATTCCTAAATTACCAGTCCGGTAGTTTAATGGATATGTCATACGGGTACGCGGACCCGGCCTCCCGAGCTGCTATGGACTCACTCCTTTTGTCTTCCGAGTCAGTAGTATCCCTTAACCTTTTGTCCTATCCCATTCCCAATTAATCCTGTCCTTATATATTTATATCTCTTTATATGTTACTTTCTCCCTGCCTTCTTTTTCCATGCCAATCCAAGGTCTGCCGTGCCGAGGGATGCGTGGCTAGGGGCGAGCCTAGTCTCGAGCGTGCTGTTTTACCCTGGGGTCGGGCGCCCCCAGAACAAGGATAGCCTTCGCCTGACAAGGGGCTCTGTCAGGTGCGACCGAATAGATCCCCATTACTCGTGGGAACGCAATGATCCAGAAACATTTAAGCAATCAGTATGGCGGCGACGCGGTTCGCAACCCGTCACGTCCCGTTTCCCGCAGGTGCGAAAAGCGGTCTTTGGACAGCCGCTTGGCTACTTTGAATATAAGAGGAGGAATGAATGGTAAAATAGATGAGGTATATCAGATGATGAGTGAAAGAAAGATTGATGTGCTGTGTGTAAATGAGACGAAACGGAAAGGATGCGGAACCACTGAGAGTGGTTCATTCACGGCATATTGGTCTGGAGTACCAGAAACCGCCAAAGGCTGTCAAGGAGTTGGCCTCATCCTTTCCAAAAGAATGACAGAGTGTGTGAGTGAGTATGAATTTGTAAGTTCAAGACTTGTCTGGATTAGAATGAAAGTTGGGTTGAATCGAATATTTATATTGGGAGCGTATGCGCCTACAGAAGGTAAGTCTAAAAGAAATAAAGAAGAAAGAAAGGAATTTTGGGATAGTGTGAATGATGTTCTGAGTGGTTGCAAAGACAATGAGAAGATAGTTATGCTAGGTGATTTTAATGGATGGGTTGGTATTAAGCGAGATGGTTATGAAAAGGTATTGGGTTTGTTTGGCGATGAAAGGGAAAATGAAAATGGGAAAAGTTTGCTTGAGGTATGTCTGCAAAAGAATCTTTGTGTGACAAACACTATGTTTGATCACAAAAAGATTCACATGTACACAAGGGAGAGAAAGGGATGTTAAGATGGTTTGGGCATATAGAAAGGATGGATGAAAAGAGATTGACGAAAAATATTTATATGACGAATGTGAAGGGAACAGTAGGAAAAGGTCGGCCTCGGCGAACTTTCTGCGACCAAATTGCAGACGTTCTAAAAAAAGGAGAGGTAAAAAGTACCCGTAACCGAAGGGCATGTATGAAGAGATTGATGAGTTTAGATGAAGCAAAAGAGGTTTGTCAGGATCGTAGCAAGTGGAGGTCCATAGTCTCTGCCTACCCCTGCGGGAAACAGGCGTGATATTATGTATGTATGTATGTATGTAAAAAAAAAAAAACTTACTAGATATCGTTCAAACTAATTTTCGCTGGTAGTTTTTATGGTAATGAACATCATATATTTTTTTTAGTTTTATAATTCCCTTATTTTAGAAGTTACGGGGGGGGGGGGGGGGAACACACTTTTTTCCACTTTGGAAGTGTCTCCCGCGCAAAGTATTCGGTTTAGAAAAAAATGATATTAGAAACCTCAGTATCATTTTTAAAGACCTATCCATAGATACCCCACACGTATGGGTTTGATGAAAAATAAATGTTTGAGTTTCAGTTCTAAGTATGGGGAATCCCCAAAATTTATTGTTTTTTTTCTATTTTTGTGTCAAAACCTTAATGAGGTTCACATAATACATCTGCTTACCAAGTTTCAACAGAATAGGTCTTATAGTTTCTGAAAAAAGTGGCTGTGACATACGGACGGACAGACAGACAGACAGACAGACATGACGAATCTATAAGGGTTCCGTTTTTGCCATTTGGCTACGGAACCCTAAAAAGCCTTTTTTCCAACTTTTCCAACTTGCCCTTACCGGGGATCGAACCCGAAACCTCTGGGTGACGGACAAGCATGGTAACCACTACGCCACGGAGGCTGTGATATTAAAAAACAAAAGACATATTCTGCATAAAATAAAATTGTTATTCGATGACACGGTGGTTTCAAAAATACGGCCAAACAGTATTCGCGAACAGTACTTAGGTATACGGTGGAGGTATAAGGTGAGTTGGAAAACTACACGTTTTGTGTTTCGATGAGTCCTTCAATGAAAACTAGCACTACTGGCCAATGACAGTCCTGAGCGACAGAAACGGACAGCAGCAAGCGAAACTGGTGTTCCGTGCTGACTGTGGTGCCGCAGACAGTGGTGCGATTTTTCAAACGCGGACTCACTACACGAACGGTTTTTGTACGGAAAAATCATTCGTTTAGGTGACTCCGCGTTTCAAAAATGGCCCTTCAGTTCCTTCTAGATTCAAAATGTCACACTCGACTCACCCGCAGAGCAGACTGAGCAGCACAGAAGAGCGAGCGACATGCTCGCCACAGTCGCAGCGCAGCGCATGTTGGAGTACGATAGTTGTTACTGGGTAAAAGCAAATACTGCAGTATGCTGATATGTACTTTGTGGTAAAGTAGCTTTTTACAGTTGAGAGCGCGCACGGTAATGGCAAGGCTGGGGGCCCGCTCATTATTTATATACTGCTCTTATCAGCTAGCAGCGGCGTTCGTATTTTCTACCCGACTGTTGGAGGGCAAGTCATGTTCCGCGAGAAAAGAAAAATACGTAGAAAGTACCAGCTGCTTGGAGAGAAAAACTCGAGAAAACATGCCCTAATGGCAAGTACATTTTGTTTTCTCATTTTCACTTGCACGCCGAAACACACAATTTGGAACATGAGCCAAGGTTAGTCTGTGTACAGTACTTAGGTTAGCAATAAAGTAGCTACTTAAACTCCAATCTTATTTATAGACGCGGTTCAATTATGTCCGTAGATCCAGCGGGACCCTATGCCTGATTGAATTAAGACCTATTTAGTCTAATTAGTATCCATTTCTACCTATTGTTGGAATCTCCTGGTCGTCTGGGTAACACTCACTTCTTCATTAGGGTACTTTTAAATAAAACCGGGAAGCTCCTTTAAATCTTGTATATTCTGTTAATATTTACAATCCATATAATAAAATACGCTTCACTCCTCATGTCCGACAAGCGCGCGCGGCAATATCTCATATCATGACACTGACAGCGTGGCCGGTGTTACCATTTTTCTCACATTAAAGACCCTTTTTGGGTTGCCAGTATTTATTAAATTATGGGAGATTTCTGGAAATGCTAACAGACGGCCATTCTGCTAACAGGAATGTCCCTATTCCTGATGCCAGAGATTGCTTAAAACTAACGCTGCTAGAGAATAACAAATATATTATTGTAACTACAATATTTTGACTTAGCATTTCCAGCTTGGTCTTTAATTAGGTTCTAAAGAACTACAAGCATCATGGATCATTATGCAACATTTATACAAGTCTTATTTTTATACTTATTACGAATATTGTAGAAGTCTTTTATACATATTTCGAAAGAAGAAAAGAAATTAATTACATTATAAGTCAATACTACATGAACCCAGTATTTACTCTTTCTCTCTTTAGAATATTCCTTTGAAAATATATTATGATGCTTAACATATTGATAAAATAACTGACAAAGTACTACTAACCTCGGCCGTTCTGATATGGGATATGTCCGCATATCCAAAGATTCAATAACTTAGGTAAGTATATGTTAGTATTACAGTTAACATTTGCAATTTTGCATCTCATTTTATGTAAAAGTTAGAATCGTAATTACAGTATATTAACGTTTATATTGAAATAGAAATAGAAATATTGCAGACTTAACTGTAACACTTGTCCTTTTTCCTTTAAAATAACTAATTACTATATTTTATAACTGTTAAACAATTAAGTAATGTTTCAAAAGCCAATCAGGCAGACAACTTCTACCTTCTATATTGAAATAATATCTTTTTTTTTTTTTTTTTAAATATTACATTAGCGTTTTTATACATTAAATAATATCAAGTACCTATCTATTATTTTACTTTCGTATCGTATTAAAAGCATGAATCATCATCATCAAGTCATCATCATGACTTGAATATTGACTGTAATACAGCTGTTAGTTTTGTATTAAAACAACCGTAACAAGGTGGCTTTTTCTAAGAGTATTTTACTTATTTTATAAGATGACAATTACAGGCAATTTATCTTGTTTACTAACTGAAATAACTAATAAATTGATTATGGGATTAATTACATCATTGCTAATGTACATCGAGAGAGATACAATACAACTCATGTACATGGGTTAAATAAATGGCATAAATAGGGAGGGACATTAACCTCCACGTTAAAAATATACATTGTTGAAGTATTTATTATTATATACCTGGGTATATTAGGGTTTGACCAATGCAATTAGGTTTTTATAGATGATACAGCACAGTTTGAGTTTAAAATGACAAAATTACTCATATATATAATATCTAGAAAAACTACTGTATCACAATACTCTTAACTGTACTATAGTCGAGCACTAAGTGCAGTACCTAGCAGATTATTATTATTATTGTTTAAACAAGTATAGACTTGCAAGATAACTAAGTAGGTATGTATCTACCTGGACAATTGGACACACTTACATGTATGTTGGTAATGTTTTAACACAGATTTCCATTCTATAAGTATACTTATATAATTTAGTTATGTAACGATGTTTACAAAAGATTTCCTTTTTTTTTTTTTACATTCGATGAATAAGTAAAGAGGAAAAACTATCAGCTCACAATATTTAAATAAATATTTATCAATACAATAAAACTTATTCATTTCAGACCACCAAAATATAACTTTACATAATTTCCATAGTAAACTTCAAATAATAATAATAATAGGTTAACTGTAGAAAAATAACAGACATTTGAACCAAATGACATATATATCTGCATTGAAGCTTATTACTACAACTCAGATTTTCTTTACTAATTAAATTGTATAAAATATTTGCCTCATTATTATGTTATCTAGATTATACCTATTTTTAGAATAATTTCTAAAATGCTGTCTTAACAACACTTATGTAGTATGTCACATAGTGGAAATTGTCATATACATATTCTTATAAATGTATGTACATGTGTGCAGAGAACATGCTTATGTTTAAAGATGATAACTACTGAATACAAAATTAGTTTTGCATTCATTTTTTTTGTATAAAGGCACACAGCAATTAAATATATCACATTGCTCTTAAATATGATAATTTGAATTTATAATTATTTTATTTTACATTTACCATAAGTAGGTAAAATGTATCGTCGTACATAGAAATTGACTATTGTTGCTTAACATGAATAGGACAATTTGAACAGGTATCTTTTAACTAGAAACTAACATTAATCATATTTGTGATACTTTTTTTTTTTAATGCAATGTAAGTTCTGGCTAAACTTTAGTAACTCAATATAACTAACTCAACTAAGTTATTCAATAAAACTTTTTATAAACATACTTAAGTAATATTTATTTTTATGATAATGAGTCACAATAGCCTCTGCCTACCCCTGTGGAAAACAGGCGTGAAAATATGTATGTTTGTATAAGTAACAGTTAATAATTATAACTTATGGAATAAGTCCTTTGTATGTTTGCTCTTTGAAATGCTGGCTTTATATTCAAGTATATGTTACTAGTGCATCAAAGTTTTTACAAACAAACTATATTTCGTAAGTGGAAGCATTGTAATTGACTAATATTAAGTAAGAAGTATCACCAAATAGCAACATATTCCAATTACAATAATCTTGAAACAATAAATTAACAGATTCCATTTTTGTGAGATATACATCTACAGTTGAGTTACACAAACAATTACAGCACTTTACATTTATAGAAATTACTTACAAGAATAGCTACTAGCACATATATAAACGATCCTGTAAATATGTATTAATTATACACAAGTAGCGGCACGTAAGTTTAGCGCTGAGTGAAGTGTAGAGGGGATACTGCGCATGGGTACAGTATTCATTTTTGACTTCTGCGCAAGCAATGTTAGCGCTAGAGTTTCATGCCGCCACCTGTATCTCACTATGCAGGCCAAATATTGCCTTTTATACTAAGTCCCTACTTATTTGTAGACTTTGTTCTTGTCGGCGCAGTAATTTCCGTATTCTACGTCGAATCCTCTTTTGCCCTGAGCTATTCATTTGGCCTCCCTTTAAGAGTAGGACTTGCGCTTTTCCTCCTTAGATGCTCTTCTCGGTTTTCCCTTCCTCTCCTTAATTCGACTTTTCTATGACGTTTTATACAAATTGTTTGGTGTCCGCTCTTGGTCGATAGAATTGTATCAGATCACCAAACATATTTATTTCCTCTTCTGATGTCTATTGCTCTTAGTGACTGTCTTCTCGCTTTCACTAGATTACGTATTTCTTCATTTTTAACTTTTAAGTAACTTGCACATATTCCAGCAGAATATTCCGAACATTCAAGCAAATAAAATTATTCTTATCCTCATCTAAACGCTCTCTTTACTTTCTGAGCCTTTATTATTCTTCCAAACTATACAAAACATCATCACGATTTACTTGAGTGGTGCGTGAGGCTGTTGCCTCCCATATAATTTTCTTACTCAAATATTGAATTCTCATGTCATATCTTTTTTTTCATTTTTGGCCATTCGCTGAATGAATGCTTCTGTAGACTATATTTATCTTTGATACTTTACATAGCATATTCACTTGACAGTCGGTTACCGTTTGCCACCGTTTGGACACGTGCCTACCGACTGTCGATGCCACCCGCGGGCATCTCATATTTTAAGTATCATTTTCATACCTTTGTCATCATTCGGTTCACATTAACCGATAGCCGGGCCCATTGCCCTCTCGCGCCTCTACGCGAGCCATTTCTATCTCTTTTATCGTCTCAGCCACAGTTACCGCTCGGCCACTTTGGGACACGGCCTACTGCGTACTGATCTGCAGCCGTAGCCACTCGCAGGCTCGCTGCTACTTCCAATCTGTACAACACATAAATACGATTTATTAGATTAGTAAGATATATATTCCGTATTTATCGATCCGCCATAAACGAATACGTGTACCCCACTGGGTGTTCCTCTGAGTGACTGGATACTCCCTCTCGAATTAGCTTTTCCTATTCTATACATATACATGAAATTGCTCTCCCTTCTAATTTGGTCTCCCTTCTATATGGTACATTGCAATCGGATTGAAGGTGTACAAAAGAGATTCCTTAGAATTCTGAGCTTTAGTTGTGGAATGGGCCGTAGACCCACCTCATATAAAGATCAGTCTCGATTATTTTCGTGTGAGCTCCCTTGAAACTCGACGCAATATAAATGAACTTGTTCTATTGTATAAAATCATACACAATCTCATATATTCGCCTAACTTGCTTTCCTTTCTAAATTTTAACACTAGATTCAGATCACGTAATCCAAATTATAATATTTTTGTCCTCCACGTCTTCTCAAATAATACTTCGTACTATAACCCAATAGTTAGAATGTGCCGCCAATACAACGAAATTCTTACGTCCAACAGAGATATTGATATCTTTCATATGACATTGTCTCAATTCCGGAGGCAAATAAACATCACCTAGTCTCTTTAGTAAATTTCATATAGGTATATTAATGTAATTAAAGCTACTGATTTTACTTAAATATTTTTACAACATATCAGCGCTCCTTAGTATTAAATAGTCATTATGTGATTATGCTTTTAGGCACACATCTTTTGGATTATAATTTAGTACGATACTTTTACGCATAAAAATACTGATCCTCTATTCGATTGTAATCTGTTTTGTGTGTTAACAATAAATAAAATAAAAATAAATAAAAATTATGAATTTACCATTTGTAAATTCATGAGACCATCAGGTAACCCAATTTCTGAGTAGCACCATTTAATTATACATCACCTTAACAATTAAGGTGACAGACAAATAGCTTTTATTATACAACAACACTTCTTAATCAACAATGAAACAAAACATTCGTTCGATCATCCTGATAACTAAGAAGTTTGTTTATATAATTTTGATATATGAGTTTGCCTCACCCTTACTAGGCTCAACCACTTACTAGAAAACTCATGGTATCTATTAGCTACAGTTAACAGATGTCTAGTCTTTTATTTATTTAGTTATGTTGTGACCAACACGAATTATTGAGAGTACCAAGGAGTAGTGCCTCTTTAATGTAGTCGCGACGTATTTCAGACTGACTATTTTATTTTACACAAGAGATAAAATCTCTATATGTACTCACTTAAGTACTTTAGTTACTCTTACTAGTTTATTTATCGTTATAAAGAAAAACTTACTTTAGTTACTTCTCAGTAACTTCATCTAATTATTTTGAATATAATAGACTAGATTTGAAATTCGCCTTGAATTTGCTACACATGTTAACCCCATATCTTGGTAGCTCTGTAACTCCTTAACCGATATGATTCACATTCAATTCGGTCCCATTCACTTGTGTACCAAATTTATTTATTATTTATCGTCGAACATGTTTCAAACGCCGAAAAGGCCAAGTAGACTGTGAGGACTTAGCTATGTATTTAAATTTATTAACCTTTATGTATAAAATATGTCAACTATACTAAATCATTAATTTCCTAGTTCAATTAAGTAGTACTTAACAGTTTTCTCAGTACTATGACTGCACTACGCTATGCCTATATCTTAAAGGTCTTGTCTAAATAATTTAAACTGAATCAATGAACTTTATATGGCTATTTCTATGACAGCTACAATATTATGACTCCGGTCTGGACGTACAAGCTATTCACTGGTTCTAATAGGTACTTGCCACATGCACTCTGATAGGGCATTGCAACATTAGAAATTGGAGCAGTATATAGATTTTAGTTAGTATGTAACATCTAAGGTGTGTGATAGTGAAATATTGACTTTTATAGTTATACAGTACTACACTCCAGTTATACTGTACTAACTTATCATCATGATTTTTAACCTATACTCAATCATGTTAAAATATTGTATTGTGTCACACCAAATATAGGATAAATTAATATCAAATATCACTAACTAGACAAAGGTCCCAACCATCTTTATCAAGTTTAAGTTCAAAACATTTAAACATTATCTTGCACTAAGATTTTAATTCTTTACAAGAAATATAAACATTATGGATACATGTGATAGCACTAAGGGAACAACCTGGTATTATGGACACATTTGCAGGTGTTTGTGTTGACACTTTCAACCCCAAACACATATCAAAACCCTTATATGCAATATTTCATTGCATTGGTGTTTACTATGTGTTGGTATAACTAAATGGTTCAAAATACATATTAATATCCAATTCATATTTCTCCTACAGGAATTAAGGTGAGTTAATTTGTCTTCAATTATTTCTTTTTATTATTGTTGATGATATTTTTGGTGACCATCCACTCTTAACTTCACCTGTGATATCCTCATTACATACTAATCATGTATGAAAGTAAATAGATAATGGAGCTATTTTATCATAATTTCAGAGCCACACACAGTGACTACTCCGTTAACTGCATCCACTACCTCCCTTAGGATTAATGAATACCCAGACATTTAACATACATACTCTATCTTTAGTAATATCATTCGTTCATTTACTTTTATTTTTATATAACTTGCTTGCTGTTTAAACAGTCTAAACTGGGGAACCTACATCTAAAAAGTATGAACACACAGAAGTACATCTATGTCTGTGTATGCACGTGACTTGTATAAGTGGTTCAAACATTTTAGTACCTAATACAATTAAGCCTGAATATTTAAGAATATTTGTTACATACTCGTAAACTTCATTAACTTAAAACCCACGCGTCGGATTTCTATTAAGTATAGTAAACATATAGTAATAAAGTAAAAGCAACAGTATGATGTTTCAGTGACAACACACAATATTTATTTATTGCTACTCGACCTAAGGCTAGCTACCCATTGGTAAATGTCAGTGTATAAAATAGGTACTATAGCCACTATTACACTCGTCATCTAGTTTCTTTTTTCATTACCAACTGACAATGTACATGCAATCACACACAGATGTAATAACAATACTACTGATAGCAATACATACTTCTTAAGGTTTTAAATATCTGACATGGTATTAATACCCTGGGCTCTGTCTGCTTAGAATCACGAGGTACAAAATATTCTGCCCCGTTAGGGATAAAGACGTGACTGTAAGTATGTATGGTCTCACTGTAAGGTTTCTATTCCACTAATTGGTATTTTATTTTATTTTATTTAAGCAATAACTTATCCTGAACTTAAATTCTATTCTGTTTTAGTTATCTGTATATTTATATCTTTAAATAAATCAATTAACTAAGCTCTTTGCATATTTACACTTGAATTCTTGAATGGTGAACTTACACATAAAGTTAATTTCACAGAATGTGTAAGTATATCTCATAGTGCTGTAAATTATCATATAATATTATAGCCATATGATCGCAACTTCAAATAAACAGATTCTTCACCCTCGTACATACTCTACTCATACAAATATGTAGGATTGTCAATAACGTTAGAAATGTGTTCTCACGGCTAGCACACTTGTGCAATTATATATTACTAGCTGTACCCATGGGCTTCGCTCCCCATGGTAACCTCAGTACAAAAACCATCTCAGCCCCTCCCTGGGTACCAAACCATATCCACACCAAACTTCATCCAAATAGGCTCAGTGGTTATAGTGGCAACAAACAAACAAATATACAAACTCACCCCCGCATCCATAATATTAGTAGGAAGTAAGATAGTTACCTTAACACAGTCCATCATGTAAGTACAGTTTGTCCATGTGTCATTAGTACACTGAATACATACCATATTGGTGACATCGGTGTTAAGTTTTAATTCTTCTTCTCCAATATGAGTAAAGACAATCCTTCGAAAAATATGATAGGGCTTGTCTTCTTCTTAGTAAAGAGCTAAATTCTTGTCTGTGGAGCAACCATTGCCTTTCATCTCAAGAGGGCTTGTTGTTGTTGCTAGCTGAAATCAACATATCTCCCACAAAGCATTAATTATATGTAAGCTTTAACCAGGAATCATCCACGCTAACAAATTAAAAGATTACCTTTATTTATAAGTAATGTTCACTTCCTGAATGTTACATAAAACTTCAGAACTATGAGACCTAAAACTTCAGACGAGATTTTCATCACTGTTAGTTGTATTTTAAAAGTATAACTAACTGTATGACAATATGACAAAAACAAGCCTTTTGATTTCACTTCCATAACTGATCTTTATGTAGATAGAGTAGGTACTGTAAGAAGTAGGTACCCTATGTGTAATAAGCAATTATGAGCAGTGTCACTATTTATTTTGTTTAATGCTGAATTGGTATATGATACATGTTGTATTATTAACTCAATTACCGTTATGTTATCGATTACCGATCGTTTGAGTTGTAAACAAACTGAGTAATAAATACGTACAAACTGCAGTTGCGGGCGTAGATTACCAATCTCGCTTCTGACTTGTTGGAATCTCCTGGTCGTCTGGGTAACACTCACTTCTTCATTAGGGTACTTTTAAATAAAACCGGGAAGCTCCTTTAAATCTTGTATATTCTGTTAATATTTACAATCCATATAATAAAATACGCTTCACTCCTCATGTCCGACAAGCGCGCGCGGCAATATCTCATATCATGACACTGACAGCGTGGCCGGTGTTACCATTTTTCTCACATTAAAGACCCTTTTTGGGTTGCCAGTATTTATTAAATTATGGGAGATTTCTGGAAATGCTAACACTATCGATTTGTATATGTTTAAATTTCTACCTCTGTGGATTCACTGTCAAAATAAAAAAAAATCTTCTTCGTACAGTCAGCGGGGCCCTTTTGCCGATTTTGGGTTATTGATGTGTTAGATATATTTTTCATGAGCCTTTTATTTCTACCTTCAGGTTTATGTACTATTGCCATATATATACCTATATTTCTACCTTCAGGTTTATGTACTATTGCCATATATATATCTATATGGCAATAGTACATAAACCTGAAGGTAGAAATAAAAGGCTCATGAAAAATATATCTAACACATCAATAACCCAAAATCGGCAAAAGGGCCCCGCTGACTGTATGAAGAAGATTTTTTTTATATATATATCTGTTATCTTAAGATTTCCCCAAAAAACGGCGAAATGATTCCTTTACTTCCAGCGGGGCCCTTCGTGAATTGAAGGCGTACAGAATAATAAAATACATTTTCGTGGAGCCTTTTGCGCGGCCACAGACTACCGTTTCTTTTCTGTTCTACCTAGAACAGCAAAGAACAGAATGCAACCGGAAGGCAAGAACGCCATACAAAATGTACTGCCCGTATTAAACGTGAAAACATATAAAGAACTTAGCGGAAGGAAGACAGACATGGAAAGCACTCCACCGACAAGAGCCCAGCTCTGAAATATAAGAAGAAGAAGTTAGTATCCCATAACACAAGTCTCGAACTTACTTTGGGGCTAAGCTCAATCAGTGTAATTTGTCCCTATATATTTATTTATTTATTTGGGGGTAATATATTTCAATTGAAACTTATGACTACATTGAGCTACATTATCTTTAAAAAAATATCGAATATATTTGCTATGTCATTAGTTTCGGCACATTGATTTCACGAATATTTTCTCTCGCTCTAGTTTTCCCGGTTTCTTTATTTATGACATTCCATGTCTCTTTAATTTTATTTGGTGCATTATTGATTTTTCTACTATACATATAATAAAACAGTAAAAAAGTGTGTCTGTACAATGAATATATTTCCAAAAAAATATTGGGGGCGAAGGAGACATAGTAATAGAGTAAGTATTAAAAAAAATGTCCGTCTATTTGTCTATGTGTCTGTTAGACTATTTGTCTGTTTGTACACGCTAATCTCCGAAAACACTGGACGGATTCGAATCAAACGTTTTTTGCTATATAGCTTTTAAGCCTAGGCAACATATAGGGTATAAATTATTTTGAACAATGGAACACCTGATGCAGATCTATAATGGTCCAGCTAAACTTTATGAAATATAAAAATGACATCTTAGCAAAAAGTTGTTCAGCTTGATGAGCATTTTCCAGAGAGGGGGGGGGGGGGGGGGGGGAGGAGGGAAGGGGGATCGGTCTTCGGCCTCGCCACGGATTGCAATTTGATTAAACATGATTTTCTTAGTAATCGAGAAATATACATAAAAACAATTCAGTGAAGTGAACCTAGAGTCAAAGATAATATAATTACTAAGTAGAGTGCAGGGTTCCGTAGTTGCGAATGATAAGTATTATATTAGATTTTCCTCCTTATTCATAAAACATATCAAACGTATGTAATGCAAGCATCTGATATCTGAAACGGGAGGGTTTCCCTTTCAAATAAAAAAAGACTTTTCTAAATCGATTAAGAAACAGAGGTGTTATGTTGTTCCCAGGGGGTGTCCCACAGGTGGGAAAAGGCTTCCCCCTGCGGGTGGCAGCTGGTTGCTCGCGATACTGATTGAGGAACACGGATTAAATCATTTTTCAAAACTAAAACCCGACTTTCATTACACAAACCATTGGAGGAGGTAGACATTCGCATGTATATGCAACGTGGAAGGGTCATAACCGGAATAAATCGAACCACGGGCTATACTAGATCACTATAGCATAATGAAATAGCAAACAATTTTTCGGCATTTTCATACTAAAATCGCCGGGCAATTTTTATAGTACTTAATGTCGATTGTTTGACTGCGTGTGTACGGTTATTTGACTGTTTTTCTAATTTTATTATGCTATATAGTGATCTAGTATAGCTCGTGGCTTAATTTATTACAGGTAAGTCTGTTCCACTTTGTATAGTCAGAGCTAAAGTCGACCAACTTTTAAAATGTAACAAATTCAATACAAAACTAGTTTTTTAGAGGTTTTTAGTCGTTGGGCCGTGAGGCGTGAGCTCAAAGTCGGAACCCTACACCGAGCGCGGCGCCCGCACTTGGCCGGTATTTGTTTTGATCTCATACAATAAGCAACAACTTGGGATTTCCACTGACCCCCACATCAGCTCATGCTATCTGACCGTACGCTCTCAGGTTATCGAATGTCCCGCCTGCGGGCCTACGATAATTTCCTAATCTTCATAAATTCGAATTGAGAATTTGAAAAAAAATAACTTTTTTATGTACTTACCTACCTAAATAGCGATAATAATCTGTTCCATCAATGTAAAGAGCTTGGTGGCCTGGCGGGAGTACCTATGTACTGGCGCTATCGCAAGTAAAGCGATACCGGCCGTGGTCCGCACTGGGATGGGTGACCACAAGTTTTTTGTTAGCTATATTTTAAAGGTCTTGTTTGGCAAAAGCCTCCCTATACGCGATCTGCCGTTCTTTTTCAAACCGTGTAAGGTCGTCCGCCCAGCTCTTTCTTGGTCTTCCTCTCTCTTCGACCGTCCGGAGCTCAGTTAGTAATTATATATACTTACCTAATTTCCCATCATTATTTTTATACAGCAAGGTTTGTTTGTTTGTGGCAGAAATGGCTTCCTAGGTTTTAAGATAATCGTGTCCAGTATTTATTTATTTTGTGCAATAAAGGGTGACATGATTTTTAAAAATACTCACATTATTCTGTTAATATTTAATTATAGCAATGTTAAATTATTTAAAAAGTAGCGCCATCTTATAAAAATAATGAACGGATGACATCGACATGAAACCATTGCCAATTGAAATGTGTTACCACCGCCGTATTTAAAAAAAAACGACGGGTTGCACTCTGGGAGTGCCGGCAGAAGTGAAAACTTGAATATTAACGTTGTGCATTTTTAATATTTTGGAATGGTTAGGGAATAATTTTGCACGAATTGCTTTAATTATCAGTATAAAAGTACTCTCATTTATGTGGTAGAATACAATAGTTATTTATTGGGCTATCGTACACAAACATGACATTTTATTAGCACGCTGTAACATAAACACACACGAACATTCGCGCAAGCGCCCTGCACCGTCTTACGAATTTTCGATCAGGTCACGTGTCCTGACGCGAGTTTAGCATTTTTTACCCATTCCAAAAAAAGTGCACAACGCCACTAAAGGAGTTTTCACTTCAAAAAGGCGGAAGCCGAGGCAATGACTTACACACCTGGGGAAAGCGAAGCATTCTTATGCTGGCGCTGACGAAGGACGGACATGGAGTGGAGACCAAGATGGAACAAGACATTACATGACATTGAGTTTCACTATAAGTATATCAGAAGTGTTGCAACTTTCGCCTGCAAAAGTGGAAACCGTAAGTGCACAAAATTATTTTATACGCTTGTCGATAAGCGGTTTTATATTCCATGCAAGTATTTTAAGTGTCCAAGGTACATTTCTTAAATATTTACTGGCGTTTAAATAGCGAAAATGAGTACCGATGTTTTTCTCATAAGTGATGGTAGTTTTACATTTTTATTTATTCGCATATAGAAGAGGAAACCCTAAGTGCAAAAGTGCAAAATGATTACATATGCTTGATGGAATGCGGTTTTGTATTCGTTGAGAAAATATTCGTGAAATCAAATGTGCCGAAACTAATGATAATGACATAGCAAATATATTCGATATTTTTTTAAAGATAATGTAGCTCAATGTAGTCATAAGTTTCAATTTAAATATATTACCCCCAAATAAATAAATAAATATATAGGGACAAATTACACTGATTGAGCTTAGCCCCAAAGTAAGTTCGAGACTTGTGTTATGGGATACTAACTTCTTCTTCTTATATTTAAGAGCTGGGCTCTTGTCGGTGGAGTGCTTTCCATGTCTGTCTTCCTTCTGCTAAGTTCTTTATATGTTTTCACGTTTAATACGGGCAGTACATTTTGTATGGCGTTCTTGCCTTCCGGTTGCATTATCTGTTCTTTGCTGTTCTAGGTAGAACAGAAAAGAAACGGTAGTCTGTGGCCGCGCAAAAGGCTCCACGAAAATGGTTTTTATTATTCTGTACGCCCAGTGCCGTAAATAGCCTTTTTTGCGCCCTGTGCGAGCTTCTATAACTGCGCCCTTGTTTTTTAGATATTATAGGTACCCTAGAGCAATGCTATGTATAGGTCTACTTTATTTCATTCAGGATGATAAAATAAAGCACAAGGAACTTGGTGTTGGTGGACCAATTATCTAATATTTTGGAAGAAAAATCTATTTTTTTAAAGAATTGATGTGGGCAAACAAGCAGATGAGCCATCTGATGTTAAGTGGACCCTTCGCCTATTATACCACCCACTGTGTCTCACCCACTAAAACTCAATTGCAAGTTCACTAGTGCAAATGCGTTGCCCAACCTGATCTTGAACTTATCAGGAGCAAACCGAAAAAATAATAGTCCTGCCTGATCTGGCCGTTCTTGCGCCCCCCAGAATCTACGCCCTGTGCCTGGGCACCGGTGGCACCGCCCTATTTACGGCACTGTGTACGCCTTCAATTCACGAAGGGCCCCGCTGGAAGTAAAGGAATCATTTCGCCGTTTTTTGGGGAAATCTGTTGGGGTGGCAATATAATAGTACATAATCAATACATATAATAAACAGTAGGAACCGCGTGTCTGTATATTTAATAAAATGGATGTGGGCGATAAGAAAAGAGTAACAGAATACAAAAAAGATTTTTTGGATTTTTTTGTCTGTCTGTCTGTCTATCTGTCTGTCTGTCTGTCTGTATGTACTCGTTAATCTTTAAAACTACTGAACAGATTTTTACGCGGTTTTCACAAAAAGATTAAGCTCATCCCTGAGCAACATATAGGCTTTGTTTCATCGAAATCTGTTGTCAGATAAAAAACGTTATCATCATTTAAAGTTTAAAGATAATTTTTCTATGGGCGATTGTTTGTTTGTTAGTACACGCCAATCTCAGGAAATACTGGACGGATTCGAATGAAACTTTTTTTGCTATGTAGCTGTTAAGCCTGAGCAACATATAGGCTAAAATTAATTTTGGAAAATGGAACACCTGATGCAGAGCCTTAATGGTCCAGTTTAACTATAAGAAATATATAAATGACGCCTTAGCAAAGCAGTTCAGCCTGATAAACAGATATAAAAATCGAACATCTAGAACACCTGATGCAAAAACTTAATGGTGCTTAACGACAAGAAATATAAAAATGACGCCTTAGCAAAAGTTGTTTAGCTCGCTGAGCACTTTTTGTTGAGTTATAAAAATCAAAGATCTGGAACACCTGATGCAGAACCATAATGGTCCAGCTAAACTATAAGAAATATAAAATGACGCCTTAGCCAAAGTAGTTCAGCCTGATGAGCATTTTTTGTTTAGATATAAAAATCGAAGATCTGGAACACATGATGTAGGACCGTAATGGTCCAGCTAAATTATAAGAAATATAAAAAGGGCGCCTTAGCAAAATTAGTTCAGCCTGATGAAATTTTTTTGTTGAGATATAAAACTTGAAGTTTTGGAACTCCTGATGCAAAAACTTAATCGTTCAGCTTAACTACAAGAAATATAAAAATGACGCCTAAGCAAAAGTTGTTTAGCCTGCTGAGCATTTTTTGTTGAATTATAAAAATCGAAGACCTGGATCACCTGATGCAGAACCATAATGGTCCAGCTAAACTATAAGAAATATAAAAAGACGCCTTAGGCAAAGTACTTAGTTCAGGCTGATGAGCATTTTTTGTTGAGGTATAAAAATCGAAGTCTGGAACACTTGATTCAGAAACATAATGGTCTCTACGTTTAATAAAACAGTAAAAAAATGTATCTGTACATTGAATATATTTAAAAAAAAATGGAGCGATCGAGACTGCAATAAAGTAAAAAGTAAAATAAAAAATCTGTCTGTATGTACACGCTAATCTCCGGAAATATTAGACGGATTGGAATGAAACTTTTTTATCAACATATAGGCTTGTTATTGATTTTAGAAAATGGCACACATGATACAGAACCATAATGGTCCAGCTAAACTATAACAAGAAACATAAAAATGACGTCTTAGCAAAAGTAATTCAGCTTGATGAACTTATATTGTTAAGGTATAAAACTCGAAGATCTGGAACACCTGATGCAAAAATATAATGGTCCAGCTAAACTGTTAGAAATATACATTAATGACGCATTAGCAAAAGTTTTTCAGCCTGATGACCATACTTATATGCCGGAGACCTAAATTCCACGCAAACGAAGTCGCGGGCATCAGCTAGTAGTACATAAACCTGAAGGTAGAAATAAAAGGCTCATGAAAATATATCTAACAAATCAATAACCCAAAATCGGCAAAAGGGCCCCGCTGACTGTATGAAGATTTTTTTAAATTTTGACAGTGAATCCACAGAGGTAGAAATTTAACATATACAAATCGATAGGTAGAAATGGATACTAATTAGACTAAATAGGTCTTAATTCAATCAGGCATAGGGTCCCGCTGGATCTACGGACATATTTGAACCGCATCTATAAATAAGATTGGAGTTTAAGTAGCTACTTTATTGCTAACCTAAGTACCGTACACAGACTAACCTTGGCTCATGTTCCAAATTGTGTGTTTCGGCGTGCAAGTGAAAATGAGAAAACAAAATGTACTTGCCATTATGTTTTTTCGAGTTTTTCTCTCCAGTAGCTATTTTCTCCAAGCAGCTGGAACTTTCTACGTATTTTTCTTTTCTCGCGGAACATGACTTGCCCTCCAACAGTCGGGTAGAAAATACGAACGCCGCTGCTAGCTGATAAGAGCATTATATAAATAATGAGCGGGCCCCCAGCCTTGCCATTACCGTGCGCGCTCTCAACTGTAAAAAGCTACTTTACCACAAAGTACATATCAGCATACTGCAGTATTTGCTTTTACCCAGTAACAACTATCGTACTCCAACATGCGCTGCGCTGCGACTGTGGCGAGCATGTCGCTCGCTCTTCTGTGCTGCTCAGTCTGCTCTGCGGGTGAGTAGAGTGTGACATTTTGAATCTAGAAGGAACTGAAGGGCCATTTTTGAAACGCGGAGTCACCTAAACGAATGATTTTTCCTTACAAAAACCGTTAGTATAGTGACTCCGCGTTTGAAAAATCGCACCACTGTCTGCGGCACCACAGTCAGCACGGAACACCAGTTTCTGCTGCTGTCCGTTTCTGTCGCTCAGGACTGTCATTGGCCAGTAGTGCTAGTTTTCATTGAAGGACTCATCGAAACACAAAACGTGTAGTTTTCCAACTCACCTTATACCTCCACCGTATACCTAAGTACTGTTCGCGAATACTGTTTGGCCGTATTTTTGAAACCGACGTGTCATCGAATAACATTTATTTTATGCAGAATATGTCTTTTGTTTTTTAATATGACAACCTCCGTGGCGTAGTGGTTACCATGCTAGTCCGTCACCCAGAGGTTCCGGGTTCGATCCCCGGTAAGGGCAAGTTGGAAAAAGTTGGAAAAAAGGCTTTTTTCAAATTGTCCAGGGTCTTCGATGTTTATCTAATCTATATATGTATTTGTTATAAAATATAGTATCGTTGAGTTAGTATCCCATAACACAAGTCTCGAACTTACTTTGGGGCTAGCTCAATCAGTGTAATTTGTCCCTATATATTTTTTTATTTTATTTTCTAAAAATTTCACCATGAATAAAAAAGTAGCGTGCAACCAAGGAAATTGTATGTACTAACTGGAAAAAGCTCTATCAAATGACATAAAAAAAGACAAGAAATGACCTTGAAATTTTTCTTTGCCCCTCCGTCTCTTTCCAATTAGGGTGACCACCAATTACAAGAATTCTGAATTATAAAAATGAAACTATAACTCAGTTGTTTTATTTATATTCATTTATAATATTTTAATTGTAAATAAAAATTATGATATAATTTATTCCGACATTTTAAAGACATCGTTAGGTTGTCAACTTATCGGGATCAGAAAATTAGAATATGCAAATGGAATTTGGCATACAATGACATGGTATGATATAATACATATGATACTTCTTATCCCGAAATTTGATCATTTTTCTTAGGGAGAATATTAAAAAAAATCACGCAGACGAAGTCGCGTACGGAAGTTTTTTATTTAATACTAGCCGAATCCCGCGACTTCGTTCGCGTGGACTTTATGTCTCTGGAAAATGCTCATCAGGCTGAACAAAGTCCGCCATTTACATGTATATTGTAATGAAGTTAAATAAATAAATAAATAAAACAACTTTTACTAAGGCGGCATTTTTATATCTCTTATAGTTTAGCTGGACCATTATGGTTCTGCATCAGGCGTTCCATTTTCCAAAATCATTTATACCCTATATGTTGCCCAGGCTTAATAGCTATATAACAAAAAAAGTTTCATTCGAATCCGTTCAGTATTTCCGGAGATTAGCGTGTACAAACAGACATACAGACAAACAGACAAACAGACAAACATTTTTTTTAAAATTCTTACTCTATTACTACGTCTCCATCGCCCCCAATATTTTTTTTGGAAATATATTTAATGTACAGACACACTTTTTTTACTGTTTTATTATATGTATAGATGTAGGTATAATATTTGTATACTACTAACTTCTTGTATACTACATAAAGTACATAAACACAAAAAGATAAAGTATCATTAGAAAATAATAAAAATAAAATTATAATAATTTTTATTTATATATTTATTAATATAATAGCAATAGCGTTTACAAATTTGCAAGTTAAACGATACAATAACAATAAATCAATACAATTTGCTACTTCATTGAAAAATGGTGTCACTCCTTGTCTCAGTCGTTTTCTTACGTTAACCATATAATTGGTTGGTTTAAAATGGAGATTACAAATCTTGGCTTTTCCAAAAAAGGGTCTTTTTAGTTTCACAATATATAACCATTTATTACGTTCCGTTGAATTAGAAGGAAACCTGAAAAAAATATGTTATCAAAATAAATATTTTTTCAGTTCATAGAGATAAAAAGAAAATTATGCAGTCGATATTTTATGCAGAAATTTATTGGAATTTAGATTTAGATTTTAATATGTTCTTCGTGATTTTGTTGTTTTAATGTATCAGCATTCGAATAAACAACGTTTCGATCACATTAACTTTCGCGCAACGCAAATTGTGTAAAGTAGCATTCGAGAGAACCTTTCCGGTTTCTAAAATGACCATATATTCACGATATATTGTCACCCAAGCTGAAATTTCATGAAACGTTCCTTATTATACAATATCCTTTTTTATTAAGTACAAATATTTTAAGGGGTGATTCAGTCCATCATTTTGAACAACTGTTCCCAATAAATGTATATCGAAATACGAAAAATATTTTTTTGGTTTTCATACAAATCGAAGTAGTCACGTGATATCATTACTATGGAAAATGAAAATTTTCTTTTCGTATTTCGATATACATTTATTGGGAAAAGTTGTTCCATATAATGGACTGAATCACCCCTTAAAATATTTGTACTTAATAAAAAAGGACAATATATATTAAACAAATAACGAAGTAAAATGGGAAATACCGGACCAAAATTAACATCTAAACCAAAATAACCAGTTCTCTTTACAGAAATAACTGCGATGGAAGTCGAAATATAACTAAAATCAATTTTACATGACGCGCAGTTTATGCATGGTGTTTTGTACTTACGATTGAAATAAAGTATAATATCCTGTATGCCTCTCACTTTTGCAACCGCGCCCAACACATTTAACAACCATTTTGCTAGTTTTGCCTCTGGATTCTTTAAAAAATTTAAAACAAACTTGCGAATTGAATGTAAACATCCGCCATTCTGCAGTAAAAATCATTTGTCATGATTTGACAACTAAAATTTGGATTTCCATGTAACAGCTTTTAAGAATAATTCAAAAATAGGGGAAAAAAAATTCAAGCCTAGGCAGTTAGTCCTTCATAAATCTTTATTATTTCAATTAATAAGCAAACACTTGCATGACAATTGTTTAAGTCAATGTTTTTTATAATTTTAATTTATAATTCTTGTCATACAGACAATTTAAACTGGTACTCAAATTCTTACTGGCCGTCACTGGGGTAATATCAATCGTTACGTTGGCCATCCTGTAGGGAAAACAGGGGTTACTTGAGGTCATTTTATATTACTTTTGTTGTTAGTTAGGATTGTTGCTTCCAGGTTACGTCTCTACTTTCGTGCGTGCAACGGAACGGATTCTCCATGAAAGATTTCTTTGAGACATCTACGCTACAGATGTCAAAATTACGAGTGGTGCGCCCGTTTTAAAACGCTCGCGCTAACCATTCGTAATGTGACAAGTGGTTTCAAAAATGCGTCTCTAGAGCGAGAGAGAGCGCCGGAACACTATATAAAGCACGGCCGGTGCTACACGTTCCGTCGCTCTATCTCGCTCTAGTTAATGACGCTTCTGAGCGACAGAGAGGGATAGCAGCATAGAAAAGTGCTGTTATGTGCTGACAGATGTAGCCCGACCCTACTGCCAGCCTTCTGGCCTCCCTGCCGAGGGTGATATTTTACTACTGGGAGTACGCAACGTATGTAACGTTTGGAGTTTCAGTTTTCTTGAAATAAGTATAACTTATCTGAGCAGTTTTAATGTCACTAAAATTTATTTGTACCTTAAGTCATTCCGAGAAAAGATTTTTTTCCATAAGTTAACGTATCTACTTACATGTATATTGTAAATAAACACGCCAATAACACTACTATCTAGCCTAAACGGGAGCTATCGGGATGACTGGTCAGCTTGGTTTTCGCTTTTTTAGTATTTCTTATTACGCAATTTATGTTTGCTAACTCGTTCGCAAGCATTACATGTTATTATATTTATATTATAATATAATAATTGGTCAAGTGCGTGTCGGGCAACGCACAGTGTAGGGTTCCGCAGTTGCGAACGCCGACTTTGAATTTATGCCACTAGAATGTCTAAAAACTATTTTTTTAAGAATAAAAATATGAATTTGTATGAAATTTTCTGTCATTACGCCTATAACGTTTCAATTTGTAAACCTTATTTAGCTCTGATAGTTTCCCTTTAAATTTCGTTATGCTGTGAATTTTTTCACGTGTCCATATGTAACCGTTTAGCAGATTAGTTAGCTAGAGGGGGCGAGGGACACTTGACTTTAACAAAATTTTGCACTTAGAACCAAATATGTATTTGAGTCCGTCTGTCACAGCCAATTTTCTCCGAATATAATACTGAATCAATCAGGTGAAATTTGGTAGGGTGGTGTAATCCTATGACTCAAACACAGATGTGCAAAGTAGATAACTAAATAAAAATAAAGACGAAATAAGATAAATAGTTTTGATTTTATTAAAGAATTCACGAAAATTGACCGTCCCTTCCCCCTGATTTCCGAAACTACTGAGCCTAAAATTTTGAATAAAATACATCGTATTTGAATTTGCTATCCAGCGAGGAAACGCAGCCAGCGTTCTTGCAACCATGCCGCATGGACAAGATGAGATTTTTTTATTTTAGCATTATTTAGTATAAGTTTATTTTATAGCTTAGTTTAATATAGTTTAGTTTAGTTAAGTTTTTTTGTTGTTATTACTTTTTTCTCAATAAAATACAAATTATAGTTCATTGCTTGTACATTACAGGAAAACCTGTAGGAATTCCCTCAATTGGAAATACAGTACGAAACTCAATAAAGTAATGTTCACTTACGGAATTTACGGAATATAGTTCACTAAAATACTTAAAAATACCACTAGATAGCGCTAGTAGTTAGTTACTTTGTTTTACTGCCTCAGCGGTGTAGTGGTTAGAGCGTTCGGCTCATGCCCGGAGGTCGCGGGTTCGATTCCCGGCGGGGGCAACGACTTTGTGTTGTTGTCCTAGTTTGGTTAGGACATTGTAAGCTGATTACCTGATTGTCTGATAAGTAAGATGATTCGTGCTTCGGAGGGCACGTTAAACCGTCGGTCTTGGTCACTGTCTTTGACAGTGGTCGTTACCTAAAACCATGTCAGAGGACTTAAAGCCGGTTCAAAAACTCTGACACTAGTTTTAGTCACTAACACACACGATAAGAAGAAGAAGTTCCTTTGTCTAACTGGAGGATTTCAAATGTGATTGGCTTTGGCATATACGGAACTCTCTCGACGCGAGTTGAACTCGCACCTGGCCGGTTTATTTATTTTAAAAATCCCTGAAATCTAAATCGAAACTAACGGACACTCCCAAACATTTTTCGTTTTTATCCATTAAGAGCCATAATTTCCAAAGAGCAAACATTTTACATTAATACCATGACCTTCTTTGGCAGCATCCAGTGTCACCATCACCACCGTTGTGAAGTCGGTCGGTGACTACTACGAGTTTAATTGCGAAGGGCTTAAAACTATTTTAGCAAAGATTACCATGAATAATCACAGTAAGTACGGCCGTGTGGTTTCCGGCAGAGTAGAATAGGACCACTCCAATAGTCTTCCCGCGGATGTCGTAGAAGGCGACTTAGAAAATACAGGTTAAACAAAGCTTATTAATATCAATAAGACGTCTTCAACCCCTCTCCGATCGGAGAGGTCTCATGATGTTCATAAACTTTGTTTAGCTTGTATTTCCTAAGTCGCCTTCTACGACATCCACGGGAAGACATAGAGTGGTCCTATTCTACTCTGCCGGAAACCAAACTTTGCAAAACAAAACCTGATACGTACCTAATAACTTATTACGTAGTAATCTGCAACCTGATGATGACGTCACTGTACCTAATTTTATTTATTTCAGAAATATTTTGGGACGTGTTCTATCCATCCCTGGAGTACAAAATGAAGGTGCAGTCTTTTGATGACGGCGCCGAGATGACGTGTTACAAACATGGCGATGGAGTAGAACTACCATATAAGATAGAAAAGCTATCAGTGCGGCCGAGCCCTACGGGTAAGTCACTTTGTGAAATTAGGCAGATGTGCGATTTGTTAATCTATCAAGACTTGCTGACCATTATTTAAAAACATCCCGTCTGCGCTACTGAATAATAATTCTCTAGAAGCGTAACTAATCCCGAAAAATAATTCCACGCGATATGTACCGCGGCGGGCGGGCCTTAAAATATGCGCGGCGCGACAGTTCGCCGTGCCGTGACACTCGAGTCGTGCGGTTGCGTCGCAAAAAGTTTCCTTTGAGAAGATTGCTGTGTTTTTGCGATAAACGATTCATTAAAAATGCCGAACGTTATGTGCCTTGAAGTGGTGTAGAAGCCATACAGACAAGAAAAACACAGAACACGTTTGTTTGCGAAGGTAAATAGAATCAGAATCGAAGCGGTGAATGTAGGAGCGTTACATTTCTAGAGAATTATTTTTCGTAGCGCCAAATGCCAGTTTATTTTTATGCCGCATTTACACATTCGCGCGAATCGCGTGGCGAATATATAAAGGTACTCTGTGTGGCGAATGACGAGGCGAATAACGAACGCGCATATGTAGGCAGTGCAGTACACGAATGTTTCGTCGAATGACGAGGCGAATAGCGAACACGAATGTGTAAATGCGGTACCTATAAAAACAGTAGTTCGCGTCGGCATTTGTATACGAATATTTTGTCGAATCGATGACGAGGCGAATAGCGAACACGCAAGTGTAAATGCGGAATGCGGTATTACATGCAAAAAACGGCAACTGGTAGACGCTTGAATAATTCATACCTATATATTATTTTGACATTGCTATATTCTGTTTCAGATGAGTATGATCCAGCCATCGTCTCCACGCACGTCATTCAAGAGAACGAAACGTATGTGTACAACTGTGGGATGCCACCCGCTGACAACCTAACCGAAAAAGATAACGAGCGTTCTTGGATTAAACTTGATGGTTTGTACCTTTTAAACCGTCTTCGAAATAGGAGGAGGATATCAAATCGCCCCGTATGTTTTGTATGCATGTTACCGATATCTTCGCCACTTGTAAGCCAATTTTAAGGATTCTTTTTTATTTGAAAGCCGTTAGTACCAAGTTGGTCCCATATCAATTCGGTGAAGACATGATGAAGAACTTTGGAGATATGGAAGAAACTCCTGAAAAATATGGAGTCGGTTGAGATTTTTTGTTAAAAATTTAATACCTACCTATATACTTACCAATTTTTTGCTAAAAGTTTTATTGTTATTATAAAACACGGCAGTGGCGGATTTACACATATATATTTTGCCGCCCCTAAGCTGCGTTCACTGAAATATAATTACAAAAGCGCCCTTCTACCTTCTCGATTGCAATGCACGGAATTGCAACTGGCCTAAAATTTGCCGCCCCCAAAATGTGCCGCCCTAGGCTTTAGCCTACTCAGCCTATTGGTAAATCCGCCACTGAAACACGGACAAACTTTCTTTCTAACCATAACTGCTAAAACCAAGAAGACAATGTTGACAGATGAAGTCGCCGACTTCAAAAAAGGTGAAAGTTATCAATTCATCGGAGTCTTTTTTTTGTACGTTTACCGATAACTCGAAAACGGATGGACCAATTTACAAATTCTTTTAAAAAAATATCAAAATCAGTTACGTAGTTTGGTGTTGAAGTCGGTTTTTGTTTTGAAAAATTATAATGATAGCATATTATGATTCAGGAGGAAGGTTTGTAAGTGTAATATTAGCTAAACTACCTCCGCGGTCCAGCGATCAAGGCGGTACCCTTGTGATCCAGATAGTTCAAATCCCACCTGGAAAGTAAACTTTGTAAAGTTAGGATATTGCATGCTTGAATCACCTGATTATCCGAAAAGAAAGATGATTGCTTGCTTCGGAAGGCACGAAAAGCTGTGGGTCCCGATCGTCGTCTAGCGTTTGCTCAAACCTATCCAAGGACTGGTTCTGGTCTACCCTTTGGTTGCGGAGGTCAGACGACAGTCGCTCTGTGTGAAAACCAGTAACCTCGTCACATCACCTTAGTCAGGTAGCGGACCCCGGGCTCTGAAGCGTTACCGCTGAGGATGCAACCGGGAATACGGGTAGGTGAATGATGATGATGACGTTTATATGTCTAAACACCCGTTGGTTAGTCGTTATTTTATCGAATAAAATAGTATCCGTCTTAGTAGTACCTCATTAGTACCTATACTATTAATTTCACAACCATTATCCGCCCAAACCGAGATGATCTCGCGCAATATGTCACTTTTTTCATCATTGCTAATTTCATTCGGGTATAGAATATATTTAAATGGTATAGAATAAAACGTGTCACTTATGTATATTTTGTATTTTTAGCTAACAACACTGTGACAGATGGAGGTTACGGGTGGAGAGACATACAATTGAACATGACTCTTACGTATGAGAGCTTCGATGGTGTGAAATTAGTTTGCTTGTCAAACTTGTATGGTTGGAATTTTGTTAATAAAGAATATACAAGAGAAGTAACTAAGGTTATTGTATTCAAACGTAAGTACTTAACTTTCATTTTTATTTTCATTTATTACTTCCTTTTACAGAGGCGTCTTTAGCCTTTGTGGCGCCCTGTGTGCAACCAGTACCCTGGCGCCCTCTAGTCTAGTAGGAGCGGGGTCAAAATGGAATAAGTACTAACAGTTATACAGGGTGTTCACAAAGGTATGCACTTTTTTTAACTGTGGCACCTACTCATGATAATACTGAACAACTTTCCCCAAGGAAACCATGGTCAATTCTCAAAAAAAATTTGGACTTAGTATGGAGATCGATCAGCTGATTGACCAAGTCTCCATTCAAAATCCGATGCCGATGCCGGCTCGCGCCTTTGGTAGCGATGCGACATTACGCCAATTTAATCTTTAATAATCTGTTTTAAGACTGATTTCACGTTGAAACACAAGTTATTGTGTATATTAAAAAGAGTAGGGAAAGGAGTAAGTAGCCTTGCTTTGCTACCGAGCGCCCGACGTCGGCAAGGGCGCAGTGGTGTCAGGGCGCTCGACGCTCGGCGCCCCCTTAGACCCGGCGCCCGTGTGCCGCACACCCTGCACTATAGGCACAGATTACTAATAAGTTACTACGCTATAGGTAAAGACGCCTCTGTGACCATTTAACAAAGTTTCATTGTGTTGGAATTACTTAAAACTAATATCTTATAATACTATTAAAAATACATCTGTGCCTCAAGAAGACTAAAGTCTATAACCAATCATGACTTATGGCTCTGAAACGTGGTCTCTTACTATGGGTCTCATAAGAAGGCTCAAGGGGTCGCTCAACGCGCTATGGAGACGACTATGCTCGGTGTTTCCCTACGCGATCGAATCAGAAATGAGGAAATCCGTAGGAGAACAAAAGTCACTGATATAGCCCAGCGGATTAGCTCGTTGAAGTGGCAGTGGTTGGGACACAAAGCGCGACGAACCGATGACCGATGGGACAAAAAGGTTCTTGAATGGCGACCGCGTACTGGCAAGCAAAGCGTAGGGCACCCACCTACAAGGTGGTCAGATGACCTGACCAGGGTCGCTGGAAAGCGCTGGATGCAGGCCGCTCTTGATCGGTCATTTTGGAAATCTTTGGGTGAGGCCTATGTCCAGCAGTGGACGTGTTGAGGCTGAAATGGTGATGATGATGATTCAATTCAAATTCAAATATATCTTTATTCTCATAGGATATTTATAATATATCTTAATAACTATACTTCTGCCTCACAATAAAAGCTTGTTCAAAAAATCTCTTCAGAAAATCTTATTAACGTAGAGTTTTGTTTTCATTGCGACTGCCTTTTGCATATAGAATGCCTAACCGACGCACCCCTCACCCCCGGGAGGGGAGCGGTAGTGGGGGTTCGAACCTAACACCAAACCTCCGTGCTACCGCTCCCCATCTGGCCGGTCACACACCATGAGAGAGCCCGTCTCGCACTTGGTCGATTTATTTATGGTATTTCATATATCATCAATCATCATTATAGAAACATAGGTACCTACTTACTTGTCTCCATGTAGGCTAAAAACTAAGATTACGGTATGTTGCACGAGTCCGGCAATCCCACCGGCAATAAACAAACACACGAACAAACCTACGCAGTCTGCTACCACCCTAGATAAGGTCTAAGGAACCTTCTAACCTAATTATAACCTAAACCTAAATATCTAAATGAATTATATTAAATTACAAAATTTGGCAGAATTAATTTGAATTACTTACAGTTAGTACGGCCTTCGGACGACCTCGTCCAGCTTGATCTCGAAGTCCTCTTCGGGGTTTGGCGACGGCTTTGGGTCCCTCCACGGGCCCCAAGATAGTGGTAAACAAGATTGGGTCCCTAAGCCCCACCCTGAGCTCATATCGCCCCAGACGAATATGTCTAATATATCACCACTTCACAACAGATTTCACCGTCTTTATTGTAATTTCACTTTGAGTAGATATAACCTAACAAGCGAATTATGACGTGACACCATGTGACGTCTTTCATAGCGATTCAAGTGTTCATCACTATTTATACATCTAGTTTTGCCAATAACCCACCAAACAGTCTATTTTAGAATCAGTTCACATAAATACTTCCGTTACAGTAATTAATTTAGGGCGTCATGCCTCTCAAACAATAGACAAACGAATTGGGAACTCAAACAAACTATAATTAGTTAATTAGCTATAAATCTCCACGACATACACTTTTTTTACAAACACGACCAAACATGGCGTCGGGATCGCCCAAAGGAACGCGGCCGCCCCCGTTCCGTGATTTCGAGAACTGACAGCTACACCGCGCGCCCGACCTAGTGATGCGACGCGGCGCCTACCGATCGATTATCGCTAAATCGATAAATCTTGCCCGTGTTTGTGGAGATGACACGCAGATGGCGCTAGTCTCCTAACAATAAGTCTTTGATTCAAAACACTCCATTTGTTGCAGGTCCGAGCTCAACGGCCGCTAGTGAAGTAAGTAAATTAGAAGTTAATAGACCAGTCCATTTGGTAATAAGCAAGCAGAATAATGCATACGGGAATTAACGCATAAATTAATAAAAAAATAGAGATCGTTATTGAGTATTTATCTCATAACATGACCGAACAATACGAACTTTATAGGGGCCGCAAGGATCTGCGGGGCCAAAGGGCGACCACCTAGTGGTACCTAAGTCACTCAATATGTGTGACTTTAGTTATATTTTATTACTCAATTCAACCTATTTTATTACTTATTAAATTAGTAGGCAGCACCCTTCGTAGCACCTATGTACTATGTTTACTTTGAAGTAGAAGGTTTTTTTTTATTTGCAAATTTTCAAGTGTACATGAACCAACAAAATAAAATTAAATAAATGAATCGTTCGATATACAGGCTGTAAATCTGTAACCTTGCCATATTCTCAGACGTTCCTATACCGATCATACTGAACAACTTTCCCAAAGAAAATAGGTCAAAATATGAAAAAAAAAATTGTACTTCCCATACTAAATCGATCAGCTGATTAGCAATTTTGTAAGGGGGAAGTTTTCATATTTCGACCTATGTTCCTTGGGGAAAGTTGTTCAGTATGATCGGTATAGGTACGTCTGAGAATATGGCAAGGTTACAGATTTACAGCCTGTATACATGGGACAGAATCGTCTCTTTAAAAGTATATCATACGTTGTGGAATTGGAAGTAGGTAAGGGTGACCATAACGCCATGAAATATGTTGCTATAATCGCCATTTATACCATAGACCTAGAATTATTTTTACATATAAACATATAGGTACCAATGTAATTATATGTTTTTGTTTGGTTGCAGGGCCAGCGTGTGTCCGACCAAGTAGTAAACAAGAATAACCGACCAAGTAGTATACAAGAATAAGTACCTAGTGATTGAATCTTACATAATTAATTACACTAAAATTTATCAATCAATCAATACCGTGTAATGAGTTTTGTACTTTTTACTTTATTGTAATTCATCTTTTGGTAACTAGATGGCACTGTCTGATTTTTAAACTACTTAGATATACTCGTATATATCTCGTGTCGGTGAATCACTTATTAATTAAACAGTTTTAGCAAGCAAACAAAGGTGTTTTATTCGAGCAAGTTATGGGTTAGGGGTTGAAATCCTGAAACACGTACTTACTCATTTACCGCCAAGAGTATTCCTGCAAAGTTTCGAATAAAATGGTCTAACTATAATTTTGTTTCTCCATACAAACTTTGGACGCCGTTTCACCCCCTAACGGAATGAGTTTTAAAAAATCCTTTCTCAGTACACCCCTAGACCACATAAGGAAACTATCTGCCAAATTTGGAGTCTCTAGACCCAGTGGCTTGGGCTGTGCGTTGATATATCAGTTAGTCACCAATCAATCGTTTTTTTTTTTCCGTTCCCATTGCAATACCCGTTTCCGTTCCAGTTTCCACTTCCGTTCCTGTCATTTGTTAGAGCAAGAGAGAGCATCGGTACGCTTCAGCATGGCCTAGGTAGTAGGTATTTCATCTCTCTAGGGGTCTAATTTTTGCAAATCCTGAAACACGTATATACTCATTTACCGCCAGAAGTATTCCTGCGAAGTTTCTAATAAAATGGTCTAACTACTCCTATTTCTCCATACTAACTTTAAACCCCCCATTTACCCCCTTAAGGGGCGAGTTTTGAAAAATCCTTTCTTACTGCACTTTGGAACTCATATGAAAATATCTTATACCTTTAAACGAGCAATTCTTGTATATTTATAAATTTCTGTGATCTGGAAAACGGCTCTAACGATTTCACTAAAAATTGGTATATGGGGGTTTTCGGGGGTAAACAATCGATCTAGATTAATCTTATGTTTGGGAAAACGCGTGTTTTCGAGTTTTCATGCGTTTTTCTTTACACGCAGAATATGGTCGCTAATTTCGTCGCGCCGGCCGTTATCCGTTTTGGCTCAGCAGTATAGGATATGGACCGCTAGAAAGAGTGTTACGGGTTCGAATCCCACTCGTTGACTTTTGTTTTTTTTTATGTTCAAGTTTATATTTTTTTTTTTTTGTATTGTTTTTAGACAAGTTTAAAAAAATATGTACTTAATGTTTGAGATGTAACCGAGCAAAGCTCGGTCGCCCAGGTACTGAAACTTATGTGCGGTTTGGGCTGTGCGTTAATATGTCATTCAGTCACCAGTCAGTCAGTTTAATTTTTTCTTGTTGCTGTTCCTGTCCCCATTCCCGTTACCGTTCCCGTCATTTGCTAGAGCGAGAGAAAGAGAGCAACGGAATGCGTCAGCATGACCTAAGTCACCCCATTTTATTCCCCTATATTATTATATACGTTATAGTATCTCACGGAAATTGGAGATTTTAAATATTTTCATACAATCTATCAACCTTTAAGCTATTTTACAACATTTGGGGATGGATATTAGAAAACCAAAATATACTCTTTTCATTTGTATTTAGGAGTTATAATTACAAATTTCATGGAATTTGGAGATTTTAAACTTTCAATTCCCATTTTGCACCCTTAGAGGGTGAATTCTAATAAACCATAAAAAACGTATTTAATGAAATGTTTTAAAAGCATGAATCTCAATTTTTGTCAAAATCGATGCACAGTTAAGATTATTTCATACAAACTTTCAACCTCTATTTTGCGCCCTTAGGGGGTGAATTCTAATAAACCAATGTGTTCAATAAAATGTTTTTTAGAGTACGTATCTCAATTTTTATTAAAATCGATGCAGGTTTAGAGAGTTTTCCATACAAACTTTAAACCCCTATTTTACCCCTTTAGGGTTAAATTTTTTTAAAATCCCTTCTTAGTGTACCTCCACATTTTGAGTTGAAATAACTGTCCAAATTTCACGTTTCTATCATAAGCGGTTACGGCTGTGCGTGCGTCTAATGTCAGTCAGTCAGTGGAAACTTCTCCTTTTATATATAAGGACTAACAAAATATACTGAAACTATTTTAAGGGTGGATTCAGTCCATGATACTGAACAACTTTCCCCAAGGAACACGTATCGAAATATGAAAAATATTTTTTAGCCTCCCATACAAGTTAACCGATCACTGAATGAAAGTAGTTTGTATGAAAAGCCAAAAATTATTTTTCATATTTCGACATATGTTTCTTGGGGAAAGTTGTTCAGTATCATGGACTGAATTCACCCTTAAAATAGTTTCAGTATAATTTGTTAGACCTAATATATGTTACGGCTAAAACCCGAAATGCGGCTACGCCTAGGTTTAGCCGGCTAGAACTAGGTGCAGCCGGTCTCAGATGGCTACACTTAGGTGTAAAAGTAAGTTGTCTATATTTTGGGTTATAACACTGATAAAATAAAAGACCAAAAAAGTTATAATGACGTCTATATTGTTTTATTTATTTATTTAACTTTATTACAAAAATTGTAACAGGCGGACTTAAGGCCCAGGGCCTTTTCTACCAGTCAACCTACAGCTGATGCCGAAAAAAGCTAATTTTGGACGACAAGACACATTCTAATTAAATCTATTTAACTAAGTATAATTTTATTTATATATCTATATGTATTTATAAACATACATATAAATAATACACAAATTTGGCATAAACATAAAACCTACATAAACTACATAAATATTTATAATACTCTATGACAGTTGGTGAAGACAATGAGCGCGCACAGCACTCTTAAACGCTTGGCGACTAGGGGCTTTCAGGATATCAACGGGAAGGGCGTTCCATAGCATCACGTCTTGTTTGATGAATGAATGATCGAAGAACCCACTCCGGCTGCGAGGTACATCAAGAAGAAGATTGTTGGAATAACGAAGAACTCTGAGATGGGTATCAGCCAGAAAAGTGAACTTGTTTTTAAGATACATGGGTCGAAGAGTATAGAGAATAGAGTCGTGAGAACATGCAAATTGCGACGTTGACGGATAGGTAACCATTTAAGTTGAGACCGGTAAGCAGACACATGGTCATACTTACGTAGTCCGAATATAAATCTCAGACAATTATTCTGGAGTCTATCTAGTTTGTTAAGGAAGTTACAATTCAGATCGTTTTGTTGATACATTATATTTTAAATAATAAGTGATGAGTGGCGGAACTATATAAGGTCTAACAAAATATACTGAAACTATTTTAAGGGCGAATTCAGCCCGTGATAGTGAACAACTTATGAAAAATATTTTTTGGCATTCTATACGAACTCGGATCTGCTGATCGGTCAGCTTGTATGGGAGTATGGGAGACCAAAAATTACTTTTCATATTTCGATACGTGTTCCTTGGAGAAAGTTGTTCAGTATCATGGACTGAATTCACCCTTAAAATAGTTTCAGTATATTTTGTTAGTCCTTATATATAAAAGGAGAAGTTTCCACTGACTGACTGACATAAGACGCACGCACAGCCGTAACCTTTTATCACGGGATGCTCTGGCTAGATAAACCCGGTAAGGTGAGCGACCCCTGACAAAATTATTTAAGATTTCAAATAAAAGGTTATCTGTGGATTCTAGGTACCTATAAGGAGTATTAAATAAAGATGTAATAGACCATCAATACGAATTATATTTTCATAAGTAATAAGTAAACTGAATTAGGCATTTATGTGATATAACCAAGTGTAGGGTAGTACAAAATACGCGAACTTGGCGTTCTAAAGAGAGCACATGTTCTAGGACTCAATTTCCTCTCTTTCACATTGGCAGTCACCGTACATAAGTCACAGGGATTGACTGTACCCAGGGTAGTGGTCGACCTTGGGTCAAGAGAACTCGGGCTCAAAGACTTACCATTTTAACCGACTTAACGTCATCTTAGAGCCGTTCGATTTTGACCGTTTGACAAGAATCAGGTCTATGAAACTCCTGTTAAGTAGGAGGAGGTTGGCAATTCGCATGTGTATTTATGCAACGTGGAAGGGACGCACCCGCAACAAATCGAACCACGGGCTATACTAGATCACTGTAACATAATGGAATTAAAATAACAGTAAAAAACACATAGTACTTAATGTCGATTTTTTTGGTTATTTGACTTTTTTTCTAATTTTATTATGCTATATGGTGATCTAGTATAGCTTCATTCGAATCCGTCCAGTATTTTCGGAGATTAGCTTGTACAAACAGACAAACAGACACACAGACATTTTTTTAAATTCTTACTCTATTGCTGTCTCTATCGCCGCCAATATTTCTTTTTGGAAATATATTTAATGTAGACACACTTTTTTACTGTTTTATTATCATCATCATTTCAGCCGCATAACGTCCACTGCTGGACATAGGCCTCTCCCAAAGATTTCCAAAATGACCGATACAGAGCGGCCTGTATCCAGCGCTTTCCAGCGACCCTGGTCAGGTCATCTAACCACCTTGTAGGTGGGTGCCCTGTGCTTCGCTTGCCAGTACGCGGTCGCCATTCAAGAACCTTTTTGCCTCATCGGCCATCGGTTGTTCGGCGCTATGTGTCCCGCCCACTGACACTTCAACGAGCTAATCCGCTGGGCTATATCAGTGACTTTTGTTCTCCTACGAATTTCCTCATTTCTGATTCGATCACGTAGAGAAACACCGAGCATAGTCCTCTCGATAGTCCGTTGCGCGACCTTGAGCCTTCTTATGAGACCCATAGTAAGGGACAAAGTTTCAGAGCCATAAGTCATCACTGGTGTTTTATTATATGTATAGATATTAAGGATGCATGCGACAGATGATCCGCCCAATCCTATTTTTACTTAAGTATTATTTTTATTATTTATTTAATTCGTTTACAAAAAATAATATGTGTTCGAATGTATGATTAAATATTATACATAATAAAACAAAGCACACACCAGACATAGACATAGTAATACAACTTAAAATTCATCTAACGAGTACAAACATTTTTCCAAAAGATGAGCTTTCAATTTCTTATTATTTTCTGCTACGTATTGTTTTTAAATCTATAGGCAACCTGTTGAACAAGAGCACTGTTTGGTATCGGACACATTGCGTTGAGACTCTCAGTTTAGGTTTAATCCATGTCGTAAGATCTTTTCTCCGCGTTTTTTCTCTTCGGATAATTTCTTCTTCTGTTTCATAAAGATTTTTTTGTTTGTAGAAATTGTTTAGAAGAACCAAAATGTACAAACACGGCACAGTTAAAATTTTAAAGCTCTTAAAGTAAGGTATACAAGACTCCCAGGGCGGAATTCTTGCCATGGTGCGTATTGCCCTTTTCTGAGCCCAAAAGGCTCTCTGTACGTTATACTTATAACTGTTGCCCCAAAAATCTATGCTATAGCGCAATTTTGACTCAATTAGAGCATGGTACACTGTCTTCAGTTGTTCTTTAGTTAGCTCATCTCTAAGACTTCGAAGTGCATAGCATGAGGAATTGATTGCATCATCAATAGCTTCAAGTTCCAATTTCCAATTAAAGTCAGTATCTATTATAACCCCTAAGAATTTAATATTTGCAACACATTCAATATTTTTACTTTGCAATTTTACAGTTAATATTTCTTTATTGCGCGAAGTAGTTCTGAAAAGAATAGCATTACTTTTGTTTGTATTGAGTTTTAGATTATTCGCAACAAGCCAGTCATTAAAAATTGTTATCGTCTTGTTCGCTGTTTTCTCTAATTCCTCAAAATTGCGTCCACTTATAACTGCATTACTGTCATCGGCATATAACACTACGTTGATGTTTGGGATTTGTGTATATAAATGACTGACTATATCATTTATAAATATAATAAATAAAATTGGACCTAGGACGGAGCATTGTGGTACACCTCTATGCACTTGTTTCATTTTTGACTGATAAACTCCTTCTGCTGAGCTATCATGATAGATATCATGATATGTAGAAATAATAAGTACAAGTGCTGCAGCACTTGTACTTATTATTTCTACATATTGTCTTCTGTTGCTCAAATACGATTTAAATAGAGCTAGTTCTTTATTTCTTATGCCATAATGTTCCAACTAAAGCATCAGTATGTCATGATCTATAGTATCAAATGCCGAGCTCAAATCTAGAAAGAGTCCAGCGACTTTTTGCTTTTTATTCAGTTTCTCTTGAATATCATTGATCAATACTTCTATAGCATCATGTATAGTAGCCGCTTTTACTCGTCGGCGTGCTATCTACTCAATTCTGAAATTTAAAACCTTTTCACTAAATACAGCGAGAACAAAAACAAAAAATAGTTTTGCCACAAAGCTATACAACGTGGAAGGGACATACCCGTAATAAATCGAACCACAGGCTATATACTAGATCAATAGTATAATGGCAATAAAATAACAAAAGTACAAAAAAAATTGGCATTTCTATACTAAAGTGTTTAGCCGCTCGAGCAATTTGTGAATGCGTAACCCCAGAAAAATGTTGCGCCTTAGAGAAATAAGAGTTGGTTCATAGTAAGCCTCCATTTGTTCAATTATAGCAAAATGTGTTCAATAACAAAATATACTGAAACTATTTCAAGGGTGAATTCAGTCCATGATATTAAACAATTTTCTCCAAGGAACACGTATCGAAATATGAAAAGTAATTTTTCGTCTCCCATACTCCCATACAAGCTGACCGATCAGCAGATCCGAGTTCGTATAGAATGCCAAAAATATTTTTCATAAGTTGTTCACTATCACGGGCTGAATTCGCCCTTAAAATAGTTTCAGTATATTTTGTTAGACCTTATATAGTTCCGCCACTCATCACTTATTATTTAAAATATAATGTATCAACAAAACAATATAAACGTCATTTTAACTTTTTTGGTCTTTTATTTTATCAGTGTTATAACCCAAAATAAGTGTAATAATCTGAGACCGGCTGCACCTAGTTCTAGCCGGCTAAACCTAGGCGTAGCCGCATTTCGGGTTTTAGCCGTAACATATATAAAAGGAGAAGCTTCCACTGACTGACTGACATTAGACGCACGCACAGCCGTAACCGCTTATGATAGAAACGTGAAATTTGGACAGTTATTTCAACTCAAAATGTGGAGGTACACTTAGAAGGGATTTTAAAAAAATTTAACCCTAAAGGGGTAAAATAGGGGTTTAAAGTTAGTATGGAGAAATAGGAGTAGTTAGACCATTTTATTAGAAACTTCGCAGGAGTACTTCTGGCTTTAAATGAGTATATACGTGTTTCAGGATTTCAACCCCTAGAGCAGTGGTTCCCAAACTTATTTTGTCTACTGCCCACTTTGAGAATAAATATTTTTTTAGCGCCCCCATTTTTTCACCTATTTAAAAACTAGCCAACTGATACAGGAATGCACAATTCGGGTTATTTAACAAAAACTTGTTAAAATATGATAGATATCTACGAGTACTAATAACTATTAAAATGCGAAAGTGTGTCTGTTGCCTGTTTATTTGTTTGTTTGTGTCTACTTTCATTACGAAACGGAGCGACCGATTGACATGGTTTTCATTTTTTCTATATTCAATAAAATAGGACAGATATATGAACTACGCGGAGAGAAATATAGAACCGAGTTTGAGCAATCTTTTAATTCATATTAGTTGATGTTCACAAGTTGTTGTTGAGAGTCGAGAGCTCTTGCAGTCGTTGTTTAAGAGGCCTAGCTAAATAAAGCTCCTAGCAAAAAAAAAAACATTTTGTTTCTGGGTCTCTTACCGACCCCCTTGAGACCTGCAGGGCCCACAAGGGGGCGTTATCGCCCACTTTGGGAACCACTGCCCTAGAGAGATGAAAACCGCCGCGTGCGCCCGCGTCCCTTAGCGCAGGCCTTTACTCCTGTAGTGTTGGCGGCCGTAATAAAACAAATAAATAAAGTCTCATTCATCGTTTATTTCTCACATAACTATATCATGGTCGTTGCATACATATTTATTTGAATTGACACATTTGGTGTCAGACTCTGCTGTGCAGAATAGAAATACATTCATTCATGATATTTGTTTCTTCCATCCTGGGAGAAAAAAAAGTATAACGAACCGGCTTTTTTCCTGCGCAGTTCGTAAACGCCGACCGATATTCTGACTAGTCATCACCATCAGGTCTTTTAGTCTCCACTGCAGGAGCACGACCCTCTCTGTACTACCAGAGCCATACTTGGCCAGAGCAGCCACAGGACTTGGCCTACACTCTCCTCTCTGGCCAGACGGGTTGGAGAGGTCTCACTGATGTTTATAAGCTTTGTTCAGCTTGTATTCCTAAGTCGCCTTCTACAACATCCACGGGAGGATTTGGAGTGGTCTTGTTCTACTCTGCCGGAATTTTCATGCAGAATAGACCACTAGTATATTAAAAATTTAAATAATATCATTTATTGTAAAAATAAAAATATTGCATGTTCTTTATTTGCTATACAACTAGCAACCCATCACTATTTTGATTCCCTTTTCCGCCTACATGACCAACATCACAGTAAACATACCTTTTGGGCCTTTCGAAGTTAGACTATGTTTGTCCGGTAAAGGATAAATATGGGTTCAAGCCTGAATGTCACATTTAGTAACAAGTATGCCGTTGTCTCATCTGAAAATGTCAACTTGATTTGGTCGGATAATGTCTAAACCTAGTAACAAAGTTAGCCTGCGTTGTATAATGAGACGGATTTAGTTAAAACATGTTTTGTCCTTTTCCCTCATTTCAATATTTGACAATAAAAGAACGAGACAAAACATATTTTGATTGAAAAAAGTTTAACAAACATTTGTTAATTATTAATAACAGGGTTCACATTCTCCCTTGCAACCCTCAGGCTACTCCTGCTCGTACACGACCTCGTACATGACCTCCTGCTCGTGCTGCCCCACCTCCACGTCGTACAGGACCTCCCCCTCCCCCTCTTCCTCCCCTCCTCCATCCCCCTCCCCCTCCCCCGCCTCCGTCTTCACCGCGCCCCACTCGGCCGCTTCCTGCGACACACACACACATCTTCAGGTCTTTTTTACCTTCATATTCTTAAAAATTACAACAGTTTCTGTACATTGCTGCAGATGGCAGGAAATAGTGTGTTGTCGGATGAGTAGCTTACAATCTGGCATCCGGGGCTATCAAGGCGTGTTTGAGAAAACCTATTTTAGTTAAATCATCACCATCAGGTCTTTTGAGTCTCCACTGTTGAAGCACGACCCTCTCCGTACTACTAAAGCGGATAGCATCGTATAGGTTCAGAGGACTTGGCCTACACCCTCCTCACTGGACAGACGGGTTGTATTTCCTACCGGAAGCGACGTCACACTTAAGTAAAAATCGTACCCAGCCGTGACGTCATGCGAAATTTATTTGCGCTGTATCTTTGTCATGTCATTAAAAGAAAAAAGAAGTGTAATATTTTTCCATTCCTCATGCCTATTTTGTGAGTGACGTGATATGATATGTGCAGTGGCCGGCAGTACCTGTCTGAGCGCGGCGCGCTGCCGCCGGCGGCGCGACTTGTAGGGCGCGGGCAGCTTGAGGTGCACGGTGCGGAAGTGCAGCTTCATGGAGTTGGACTGCGAGAACGCCTTGCGGCAGCGCGGGCAGGAGTACGGCTTCTCGCCAGAGTGCACCTGCCAACGGACAATGACACTCTATGCTAAGGGAATAAGGTTCATTATGCAATGGCTTCTCGCCAGAGTGCACCTGCGGACGGGTACTGTAATGCCACTCTATGCTGTGGGAATAAGGTTCATTATGCAATAATGGAAATGGCGATCTCATGTGACCGCTCGGTGCAGAGTTCAAAAGAGTATGTTACGCGATATCTTCGCCGGTTTTGAACGTATTTCGATAGTTTTACCATTATTATTAACTTTACTTTTTACTTAACATACGCACATAAAGGATATTTCGTACGGTAAAAACACTGCAATTAATACAGTAATTAAAAAGTATCAAAAATGAAGAAAAATTACTAAAGGATAACATTTCGAGTCGTGCGAGCGTACTGATACCTACGAGCAGCAAGGTCAGAGACCCCGCTGCACACAGCAACGGATACAGCTGAGTGGTTTTATAAGTCTTCTTCTTCTTTTTTGCGTGTCGATGGATTTTATTAATCTTATTTTTTTTTATTAGTCTTAAATTACTTTGTAACATGGGTATGGACTTAACATACGCACATAAAGGATATTTCGTACGGTAAAAACACTGCAATTAATACAGTAATTAAAAAGTATCAAAAATGAAGAAAAATTACTAAAGGATAACATTTCGAGTCGTGCGAGCGTACTGATACCTACGAGTAGCAAGGTCAGAGACCCCGCTGCACACAGCAACGGATACAGCTGAGTGGTTTTATAAGTCTTCTTCTTCTTTTTTGCGTGTCGATGGATTTTATTAATCTTATTTTTTTTTATTAGTCTTAAATTACTTTGTAACATGGGTATGGTATAATAGATACTGAAGAGGACTCACCCGGTCATGCCTCAGTAACGCCGCCTTGTTGCCGAACGCCTTTGGGCAGTGCGGGCACGCGTACGGCCGCTCGCCCGTGTGCGTGCGCGTGTGGATCTGCAACCGGGGCACGGTCAATGGGGTCTCGACCTTGAGCCACTCAAAGTATCTGCTTTTTGTCGACACAATCCGCCTTATTTTGTTTATTATCACACGAAACAGATTACAATTATTGCAAAAAATGCACAGAAAAAACATTAAACACTGGTTGCAATCCAAAACATGTCGTGTACCTACAAAGAACAATTATTAGAGAATCTCACAAATGTCTTATTATAACGCAGACTATTATCCTACCAAATCATTTTGACAATTTCAGATGAGACAGTAGTATATTACTAGATATGAATTTGATTTGGTTGAGTAATGGTTTAAACCTAGTAATAAAGTTTATTCTGCGTTTAATAATAAGATGGATTTTGTAATTAGTCAATAGTTTTATGAGTATTAATAACAAAACGAGTTACAAATTTCATGGAAATTGGAGATTTTAATCTTTCAATTCCCATTTTGCACCCTTAGGAGGTGAATTCTAATAAACCATGAAATACGTATTTAATGAAATGTATTTAAAAGCGTGAATCTCAATTTTTGTCAAAATCGATGCACATTTAAAGATTTTTCCATACAAACTTTCAACCCCTATTTTGCGCCCTTAGGGGTCAATTCTAATAAACCACGAAACACGTTTTCAATTAAATGTTTTAAAGAGTATGTATCTCAAATTTTATTTAAATCGATGCAGTTTTAAAGACTTTTCCATACAAACTTTAAACCCCTATTACACCCCGTTAGGGTTAATTATTTTAAAATCCGTTCTTAGTATGCGTCCGCATTTTGAATTTTATTGAAACAACTGTCCAAATTTCACGTTTTTATATAGGTGTTATGGAAACGACTTAAACTGTTGTTTTTACCTGCAGGAAGAGCGGCATGGTGAAGGCCTTGGGGCAGTACGCGCACTGGTACGGCCGCTCGCCCGTGTGCACGCGCTGGTGGTAGCGCAGCGCCGCGTTCGACTGCGACACATTAAGTCTACATCCTCATTGCCTCCATTCAAAATATAATGATACAATTACAGATAATCACAAGTAGCGGCACGAAACTCTGGCGCTGACCGTTGTAGCAGGCCTATGTCACTCAATACTTTAAGGGATAAAGTATCGAAAATATACCTACATTACTACTACGCGCGCGGCGACCACTCCGAAGGAGTAAATTCAGTGGCGTGAATAGTATGTCTACAGTCATAAGAATGAAACTGGCTTGCAAAGCACTTCTCTGTATCTAAAACAAGGTGCCGAGTTCTGACGCGAGCTAAATTAAACCATATCGCTAACGAAATTAAGTAGATATTTCTCTGAATTCCTTTGCTGAGTAAGACTTCTGTACGTGAGTAGCAGTATTTATTCTGTGGCAGAAGTCACAAATTACTACTGTACCGTGCGCAGTGTCCGCTCTACATTTCAGTCAGCGCTAAACTGACGTGCCGCTACTTGTACATCTTTTTGTACAGTTTGTTTATTTAAATGGTTTGCCAACTTTGTCGGCAGACCAATATATAGGTATACTAGCTTTAACCCGCGACTTCGTCCGCGTAGAAGCCGAAATGGTTCTAATAGGATTTTCCCTTGCCTGAAAGACGTACTTAAGTACTCATTTACCACCAGGATTAGGTACTCCTGCGGAGTTTGGAATAAAATGGTCTAATCTTGTTTCTCCATACAAACTTTGGGCCGCCGTTTCGTTCAGGGGGTGAGTTTTGAAAAATCCTTTTTTGGTGTACCCAAGACCTTGTAAGAAATCGATGTGCTAACTTTGGAGTCTCTAGATAGAGTGGTGGCCCGTGCGATGATACATCAGTCAATTAATTTTGCCTTTATTAAATCCTTTATTTCGAGACTTCAAATACCCTCGACTATTACTACTATACACGGTGATTTTTATTGGTTCTGAAGCCGAAGGCCACTTCAAAGAAGACCTTATTAGCTAGTCAAAATAAAAATTCAGAAACAAAAATGTTGAAACTCGAAAGGAAAATTGTGAGATCAATTAGTAGTACCGCCGCCATACACCGCCCGCCGGCCGGCGAAGGTCATCGACATCCACGCAGCTGCTTTGGCCGGCATAACTACGTGGTCTCGATCGAAAATCATTTACGAAACTTTTTATCTTATGACATACAGAAATTTGGATTACGTATATGGGTAGAAGAATTTATTTACTATACGACATTGTTTTTTCCAAAACCAATGAAAATTCAGCGTGTATATACCTAATATCAAAAGAACTCTATTGGAAGCCCTGAATGGAAACTTTCACAGCCGCAGTTATTTCTTAAAAATGAGACTTGTTGAGAGCCCTGAATGTTTACTAGAGGAGGCAATGAGACACATTTTGTGTAGCTGCGACTCTAAGGCTGGAAAGCGTATGGACCTCTTTCGATCAGCTTATCCTAAGCATAGAATGAGTGCTAGTATTCACGTACAGAAGCCTTACTCAACAAAGGAATTCAAAGTAATATCTACTCAATGTCGTTAGCGATATGGTTTAATTTAGTTCGCGTCAGAACTCGGCACCGCTTTTTGTTTAGATACATAAAAGTGCAATCTAAGTTAATTTCATTCTTATTACCCTAGACATACGATTCATGTTACTGAATTTCCCACTCCGGAGTGGTCGCCGCGCCTATAGTAATAATGTATGTATTTTTCGATACCTAAACGGGTAGTGACACAGGCTATCTAAAGTTAGAGGACTACAGGCACAGACACACCAGGTGATATTCTGAAGCTGATGCAGGCCTTCAGAAATCCCGATGCGGGTGAGTAAGGCAAGGGGGTGAGTACATACATACATAATATCACGCCTGCTTCCCACAGCGGTAGGCAGACTATGGACCTCCACTTGCTACGATCCAGACAAACCTCTTTTGCTTTATCTAAACTCATCAATCTCTTCATACATGCCCTTCGATTACGGGTTTACCTCTCCTTTTTTTAGAACGTCTGCAATTTGGTCGCAGAATGTTCAATGTCTGTCGGTGAGTAGGTACAATATAACGCAAAGAGTCGACATGCTTCCAATTTACAAACCCCAAAGCAAGTATACTCACGGCGTATTTCTTCCCGCACACCTCACACACTCTGTTCTTGACGTTCTTGTTGTAGTACTTCTTCTTCTCCTTCTTCGCCGGCTGCCCGCGCTGCCCGGGGTGCTTGCCGCTCGTCACTATCATCAACTGCAGCAGAATATACTCTTATCACTTCCATCATCATCATCCGAGCGTATTTTCCCGGTTGCATCCTCAGCAGTAACGCTTCAGAGCCCGGGGTCCGCTACCTGACAAAGAACGGTCGCCTGGAACAGATTGCAGTTGCGATAAGGCCGCCTTTTGACATCTGTTGTATGTATCTATTACTCTGTTACTTTATGTTTTGGTGCAATAAACATTTTAACTAACTAACTAATTATCTAGCTAACTATAGCAATGATATTTGACGAAGTTACTGGTGTTTACACAGAGCGACTGTCATCTGACCTCCGCAACCCAAAAGGTAAACCAGAACCAATCCTTGTATAGTTTGATGATCAAACGCTAGATGGCGTTTGGGGCCCAGTTTAAACGTGCCTTCCGAAACACGGAATCATCTTTTTTTCGGATAATTTGTTGATTCAAGCCTGCAATATCATAACCAACCTGGAAACAACTTTTCACAAAGTATGCTTCGCAGTGGGATTCGAACCCATGACCTAAAACCAAAAACGGCACAAAGGTTTGTAAGATTTACATTTTACAGTATATTTACAGTAGATTCTTTATTAAGTTAATTATTGTTAAAATGCCTAAATTACTGGCACTGTTAGGTCTATCATATAAGCATCTGTACATGACTGTTTGTTGCCATGAATAAAAAATAAAATAAAAAGATTTGTCTCCGTAACTTATCCTGTATGATCTAAGGTCACAGCCCATAACAAAGAGAGGATTCAAGTTGTTGACCTCCACACACAGGTGGGCGGGCTTCTGTCTGTTAAGTACAACGCTAGTACACCGTACCTTATCCTTCTCCTCGTCCGTGAGCGACACGATGGTGTACTTGACGGGCGGCGGCGGCGGCGGCCGGATCACCTTCACGAGGTGCGCGCGCCGGTGGTGCGCCGCGCACGCCGGCGCCGACCCGAACACCTGCGCGCACTGACATCGCACACATTCATAACAAATCTATACATACATATAATGAAAAAACACAAATATTGGGGGCGATGAAGACATAGTAATAGCGTAAGAAAGAATTAAAAAAAATTCAGCCTAAGCATTTTCCGGAGGCATAAAGTCCACGTAAAAGAAATTACACTGATTGAGCCAGCCCCAAAGTAAGTTCGAGACTTGGGTTGTGGGATACTAACTCAACGATACTATATTTTATCTATATACCTAGATATAATAAAACAGTAAAAAAAGTGGACTGTCCTACTGAACGTCGAAAGTTAAAAAATCGATGTACTGTATCCAGAAAGTATAAGAAAACGATTTACGTGAACTAGACAGAGTGTGTGTGTACATTAAATATATTTCCAAAAAAAATATTGGGGCGATGGAAACATAAGAATTTTTTCATACTATCCAAAAACCACTAAGCTTTGTCTGGAGAGCATAAATCTACTATACACATATATTATTGTACTCTATGGGCAGGCCAGTGCTGGGCCACAGCGAGGGTAACATCACCACGCTTGGCAGTTCGGAACCATTAACTTGGGATCATATGGAATAACAAAATGGGATCAGAATGTTGGATCCAACGAAACATGAGTTCACGTCTGGGAGTTGCAATGACAGACATACAGACAGAAACACATCCATTTTTGGCATTAGCATTATTAAAACCTACCTATTAAAATTCATTCTCACTAGTATCATTAAAATTTATCTCATTGTACTTGAATTGGGTCTCTACAGTAGTACCATAGATGTATTAATGGTATTAGTGCAACGAGAACAAATATGCAGGTCTCAGTAGTTCCATTATAAAATAGTTCTCCAGAGTTGTGTATTAAGGGAATGGTTCCGAGTTGTTCTGGTGGAAATTTAAGGTTGCAAACATAAAAGAACTTATACCTAATAGGTAAATCAATAAACAAGTAAATATAAAAACCAAAAACCCTACTGCTTGAAAATTTTCAGAAAATATTTTTTGCTTTTTTTAAACAAATCGGCCCATTTTAGTGCTTTCTTTTTGTCTGAAAGCTGATTTGATTGTTTAGCGAGATTTGATGAACATTTTCAGCAGTTAATAGGTGAATGTTTGAAAGTGGGGGGTTTTAATTTGCCTGGCAAATAAACTTGTTACATGCCCCAGTCAATCTCATCTAACAACATTCCCATAGAAATATACATACCTACATACATACATACACTCGAAAAACATAACCCTCCTGACGCAGTCGGACACGAAGTATATTAAAAACGCAGTTTTCAATTTGAGCTTTTCAAAGAGAAAATACCCAGGGAGATCCTAGATCACACTTACATCGAAAGAGGATTCTCAAGTCCGTCTCATAGAATCAATTTAAACAAAACAAAGAATTTCCCGGCAAAAAGTTTGAAATATTTAAAAATCTCTCACCAAGCCGCATTTGAACTCCTTCTTCTCGACGCTGTGCGGGTGCTCCGCTTCCAAGTGCTCCTTCAGGGCATCCTCCGAAGGGAACGTCTCCCCGCACTCACAGATTATATAATGGATGCTCACAAATGAACAATACACAGTGTCGGGTTTTTTATCTTCGTCCTCACTCATGGTGTCTACCAAGTACAGATTAACGAAAATAGAAAGATTATAAATCTAAACTCGCCATTTTATTTTCTGTGCCAAGTGTCATCATGGCGACCACAGATGCTGAATTGCCAAAGATGGTATGGTGATGGGGCAAATTATTATCGACATTTATATTTACTATTTTTTAAATCTAAAAATAATTATTATATTTATCAATCACATATGAATTCAACAAAACAAAAGGAGATTGTCATCTGAAAAATTAGAATAAACGGGATTGTCATCTGGAAAATTAAATGATGTCACCCAAAAATTGGCAAAAGCTAGGTCAGCCATCTTTAAGAGACATTCGATGTAACTTGATCACTTGGAAGAAGTTAATTACCATCCCAAATAGAACTTTGCTATTAAGGAAATGTCACAAATAAAATACAATATGTCATATAAACACTGTCAAAACTATTTCGTAAGTACATACAAGTATCAGTCATATAAACCGCCCTTCATCGTTTGCTATTTACTTATTATGTAAACATGAGGACTAATCATTAGTTCTTTCGTCTATATCTGATCTTTATTTTTTATTACATAAAATGTTACGTGTAAATAATAAAAAAGATTTTTTTTAATTTAAACTGCAGAAAAATGTTAGCATATTACAAATTATTATAAGATAAATAGGACAATATATGGTTTTAACAGTCAAAATATTAATGAATCATTATAAATTCTTATTATCGATAATACCGAAAAGAAATATAGGTACAACACTAATCACCTTGACCATAGACGTCAATGTCATAATGTACATGTTGGCTGGCTTGATTATTTTTTTTAATTTATTAAGGAGTCTACACACGTGCATGGTAGATTTTTTCTACCATGCTATTTAATCTGTCAAAATAGTGACAAAGTCAGAACAGGAAATCTCAAACAATAATTCACTTACAGACAGAATGACAGACAGCGTCTGTTTTGTTGATAAATCGAAATCAGAGTGCTTAATCTGCTTTAAATTTTATTTATACATTGAAAATTGTGTTAAAGTCCGTTTGTAAGTATGGAAGAAATATTAGCGTGTCGCGTGTGCCTCGCTACGGAAGTCAAACTTTTCGACATGTTCGCAAATAAGCTAGTTCCTGCGTACGAAACGGTCACAGGCGTTCGGGTGAGTTAGTGGAATATACTTTAGTTCCAATTTTGCATTGCATTTCCCGGGTTCGATCCCCGGCCAGGGCAAGTTGGAAAATGGCCTTTTTCAAATTGTCCTGGGTCTTGGATGTTTATCTATATATGTATTACTATAAAATATAGTATCGTTGAGTTAGTATCCCATAACACAAGTCTCGAACTTACTTTGGGGCTAGCTCAATCAGTGTTATTTGTCTCTATTTAAAAAAAAAAAAAAATGGTCGCGGCTCGTCGTATAACCTCAGCTAAATAGTTTTCAGCTAATTAGCATTCTTTTTCCCCACTCCGCACAGTTTTCGGCATCCACGGGCAACCTGACATATTAGAGAAAAAAACTGCTGCGCGCCGGGCTTCGAACAGCACATAACTGGGTTTTTTGTGTTTTTTTTTTGTCTTTTCGTGTGTGTATATGGCCTACACTGGTGTCAGATTTTTCAGGCAGGATAGCCGGGACCAACGGTTTGTACGTGCCTTCAGAAGGACGGAGGAGCTCGAGAATTTGTATGCCATTTGTAGTCACCTATCCAAGTGCGGACCACGCCTAGTGTCGCTTTACTTGCGAAAGCACTAGCAATGCGCACGCCGCCGGTCGCCGAGCTCCTCACATAACTGGGAACATGCTTAGATGAAAGAAGTCATGACATTACATACCTACAACTTCATATTTTCAAATTCAATGATTCTGTCTCAGAGAATTGTTGAAAACAATAAAAGTTATTTTTTTATTATTATTAAGGCTTTATTTTCCACTTAACACTTTACAATAAAGTACCTGGGTGACCGAGCTTTGCTCGGTTACATCTCAAACATTAACTTCATTTTTTTAAACTTGTCTAAAAACAATATAAAATAAAAAATTATATATAAACTTGAACATTAAAAAAAAAAACAAAAGTAAGTCACCGAGTGGGATTCGAACCCGTAACACTCTTTCTAGCGGTCAGCATCCTTAACCACTGAGCTAAGTGGATGGCGGCCCGCGCGAGGAAATTAGCGACCATATTCTGCGTGGAAAGAAAAACGCATGAAAACTCGAAAACACGCGTTTTCCCAAACATAAGACTAATCTAGATCGATTTTTTACCCCCAAAAACCCCCATATACCAATTTTTAGCAAAATCGTTAGAGCCGTTTTCGAGATCACAGAAATTTATAAATAAATATATATATAAATAAATTTACAAGAATTGCTCGTTTAAAGATATAAGATATACATGCTAATCAAATGATTTATTTCAGTTTTATTGTATGTATTGTTACATGGCCTCAGTATGGGCACAGAATAAATACTAGGTATGGGTAAACGCCTCCTTCATTATTTTCCACCTCTCCCTGTCTTTGGCCATATGCATCCAACTTGTTTATTTATTTTATTTTATCAAACTTTATTGTTCCAAAGTACAAATATACTTTTAACAAATGGCGGACTTAATGCTAGGAGCATTTTCTCTCAGTCAACCACAGGGATAAACAGAGAAAATTGTGCGGCACAAAAAAGCAATACAATATACCTACATTATAAAATATTAATATATGATATAAAATTACATTTATATCACATATTAATTTAAAGTTAGAGTTTTTAAAAGGTGGGTGTGAACTTTTCTTTTAAAGGAAAATTTTGTAGAAATTTCTCTGATGTCAACGGGTAAAGCATTCCAGAGCCATGAGGCTTGGACGAGCTATATTCATTGTCATCTGCCCATCTTTTCGTCTGTCTTCCTACTTTCCTTTTGCCCATTGGTTCCTGCCATTTAGTTGTTTGGTAGGTCCATCTCCTATCTTTGTGTCTTGACAGGTGCCTTGCCCATTTCCACTTCTGTTTTAAACAGAGTTTTAAACAGAAATAAAAGTTATTAAAACGTGTTTTTCTCATTGTTTCTTCAGATATCATCAGCGGACGGGCTGCCGCACAAGATGTGCAGCTACTGCAGCACGTGGCTGCTCAAGAGCGCCGCGTTCCGGGAGCGCTGCCTCAGCTCACAGACACTGCTCGGGTACCTGGCCGAGACGGAGAAGGTGGGGCGGCTCCCGTGATGAGTTATCTTTCGCAATTTATGACCTTTTTTTTTATTTATTTATCTTCATTACAATATACATGCAAATGGCGGACTTAAGGCCAGGGGCCTTTTCTACCAGTCAACCAACAGGTAATGCTGAGAAAGTAATCTTTTAGGGTAAGTACCTACAACAGCAACTAGCTAAAAAAGACAAGAAAAGAGTAAACTTATAATTACTAAGTAAGTAAATATAGTCATATAATATATATCGTGGATAAACCTACACAAAAATATATATCAATAATAATTCAAAAATAAACCATACACAAACTACATAAATACTACTTATATAGCCGGTGACAGTTTTCGGAGATAATGTGCACGCACTGCTCTCTTAAACGCAAGACGAGATTCGCCTTTGACTTCTAACTTCTAATTCTGCAATTCTTTCTCCTATTAAGGCAGAGATAGAACCAAAGGCATTTTTGCATGCTGTGGCTCATCTGTGCTTCTGGAGGCACGCCGTTGTTATCAGCTGTCATTAGGTTATGATAGTTGTCAAACTATGTCAGATGCCTTTACGCAGCTTGAAAAATCTGCACAAATGTTGGCCTGGATCACCTGGTATCATGGGCAAGCCACGTAGCCGTGCTGCTATAAGCTGTTACCAGTGTTGGTCACATGCACAAAAAAAAAAAACATTGAATGATATTTCTGGACGATCCCGGCAAAGTCCGACTTGGCGACTAGTTAAGAGACTTCTCCATACAAACGTAGTCTACGTTTAATTTTGAAACCACTTGTCAGATTCCGCTAAAAATTGGTAATTGTAAAGAAATTGCAATTATCTAGGTTTATAACTGGTTTCCTAAAATAAAATTATGAACTGGAAAGAAAATATAACGATTTAGAAGTTTCCCATACTGATGGTCAAAAATGATAAATAACACTATATTCTATTTTAAGTTCATATTTTTACCATTGGAAACCAGTTATTAACCTAGATAATTGCAATATCTTTGAAATTACAAAATTTTGTCGAAATCGGACATGCCGCTTTAAAATAAAACGTAGACTACGTTTGTATGGAAAGTTGTATTTTGGTCTAGGGTAAGGGGACTCTTAAACTGTTAGACCAGTCGCGGCCGTATTTTTCTAGCCTCCCATTCTCCCGCCAGTCCCATGGATCCAGTCAAAACAAACCAACCTCAACCTTATTGCATTGACATAAAGTTCCAGTTTATCAGGCAATTTTTGACCTTGAGAATTTCATGGCTAGACTAAAATCACGCTGTAAGTAAGTCTTCTGTATTTTGCTTTTAGATAACCACAGATGTCCTCCGCCACATAGACCGCTCCAACCACCCCCCAACCCCTCCCTTTACGATCGAATGTGCCTTCTCAACGCAATCCAAAGAGGAAATAAAAGAAGAAGAAGTCATAGACTACGATGCAGATATAGACTTGGACAATGACATAAAGAGTGAAGCTAGTGATGAAGAGCCATTGTCCAAGAAAATTGAAAGGAGGAATGATGATTTTGAGGTTCCATCAGTAAAAGAAGAGTTCGAGGGGGCTCCGGAGATAGATCTCATGTTTCTGAGCCAGGAAGAACAAGTGGAGGAGCTGAAGAAGCGCATGGACAGCCGGAATTATATGAACTCTCTCTACAAGTGCGAGTTTTGCTACAAGGGCTTCATGACGGATGTGACGTATAACAATCATATGGCTAGGCATGATCCGGTAAGAACTTTGATTTAAACCATTTAACGCTATTCGTCATCATCATTTCAGCCGCATAAGGTCCACTACTGGATGGATTTCCAAAATGACCGATTTAGAGCAGCCTGCATCCAGCGTGTTTAACACTATTATAAGAAGTTTATTTGCCAGGTAAATTAATAAACGATAATAAATAATTAATAAAGAGACAAGCATTCACCCCTATAACTTACTTCTTACTTCCCTCGAGGTCAATTTTTCGCAATTAGGCCCGACATAGTTCCCGGATGTTCTAGGAACCTTCTTACTTCTGAATGAAACGATTTCCGATTCAATATTAGTAGCCAGTGGTTATTATTTATGAAAAGAACTTCATGGTGCGTTTTATGAAATTAAAACTATGTAAACATTAAGACGCCTAGGGTGATGAGTAGTGGAACTACATATTTCGTGGGATTGATATCTGTAGCGCCAGTATTATAAATAAATAAATATATAGGGATAAATTACACTGATTGAGCTAGCCCCAAAGTAAGTTCAAGACTTGTGTAATGGGATGCTAACTCAACGATAATATATTATATAACAAATACATGTATAGATAAACATCCAAGACCCAGGACAATTTGAAAAAGGCCATTTTCCAACTTGCCCTGACCGGTGATCGAACCCGGGACCTCTGGGTGGCGGACTAGTATGGTGACCACTACGCCACGGAGGTCGTCAATTTTTTTACTATCGTCATTAGCCAGACAAATTTGTGACGCAGACACAGAATAAATCGAACCACGGGCTATACTAGTACATACAAATGGCCCGGGCGGCTGCACACTTTTGTATGAAAATGCCAAATTGTTTTTGTTTTTTTATTGTGGGTATGTCCCATCCACGTTGTATATTTGTTTGTCGCAGCGAGAGATTTGCAGGGGCCGGAGTGGGATGAGCGGGACCGGCATCTGACATCCAGGGTGACGTGAACTAGCCACTTGGTTACTTACAGTCCGAAATTGGCTTGTCAAGTAATTTTTGATAAAATCTGACTTGCAATCCGTTTCGAGGAATAGCCTCTAGGTAAAGGTTTCTCTAATCAGAATTAAAAATAAGGTCTTACATAATTAGATATTTGCAAAAATCCCAATGACCTTCATTTTCAATCAAGGTCAAGCTTTTTGAGGAAGTGACGTCACAATGAAGATTTTTTTGAGGAATGTTGGCAATTTCTACTTCCAGTACTGTACTGGAGTGCCATTTGTGAATCGTGGTGTCACCTAAACGAATGCTTTTTCCATACAAAATCCCGTTCGTTTAGTGACTTCGCGTTTCAAAAATGGCACCACTGTATTATATTGTCACTGTCACGACGGTTATTTAAACAGGAGAGATTGACAGTTGACAGATGTCATTGGTTTTTTAGTGCAGGCATAGGAAAAATGTAAATTCCGATTGCTGTGTGTCGTCACTTCCGGTGTAATGTTTAAAATTACATAAAAAAGTCCTGATAACACGTAGAATTTTTTTAATCAAATTACTTTCTTTAAATTGTCTATATTTTCGAATAAATGCACCTACAACACTTTTATATTCTTAAGTTGACAAGCCAATTAGGATAATGTCAGGTTGAGAACTTACTTACAGTCACGTCACCTTATCGATGTCGCCGCAAGAGAGGCCTTACATTGGCATAACAATAAGTCAACGCCCTGCCTCGCGTTGACCATGAACTCAGGCACATTAGTTAAACCACATTAGTTCTCTGGCCCACATAGGGATTGAATCTAATTTCAACATGGGTTATCGTCTAGCTAAAATAGACTGCCATTGTAATAAATCGGTTTACCAATCCACATCTATTACAATAATCACAATTAAATGTTTTGTCGCTAGGACGACACAGAAATCATAAGAGAGTTGTGTATGTATGACTGTGATTTAAAAGAGATTAAATAACTGTCTTGTTCTGTCGCTAGGAGTCTAGTGACCGGCTCCATCGCTCCACCCGGGTAGTCGGCCACTTAAAACAGCCGCCGCGCATCGCAGCTAACCACAACTTTCTCCTTGCACTTTATAATTAAGCCCTAGTTTTATGGTCAATGCAAAAATGCAAAGCATTATAGAAATTGTATGACGCGCAAGCCATTCTCCGCCGTGATTAGTATTTACTTCGTGAATGACTTACTAAATAACATGGCTACCTCAGCTTGGTTGACCAGCCGCGCGCTCCTATTGGTCGAGCGTGGATCGCGTGATGACAGGCGTTCGCATATTACTGCGTTTTGATGTATTGGCCAGGTGTCGGGCCCGCACCGCTGCGCCGTGTGCAGCACGCACTGCGCGAGCGCGCGCGCGCTGCGCGGGCACGTGGCCACGTCGCACGCGCGCCGCTACGTGTGCAAGCTGTGCGACTACGTCACCAAGTCGGGGTGAGGCTATACAATATACAACACTACTGTAATCTAAAGTTTGGTTTCTTGTTAGTGTTTGTGCTTTCAGCAATACACACACACTTTGATCATTAAAAAAATTGGCAACATTTTGACCAACAATGATGTCAATTTTCAAGCTGCCTTGAAGCATTTGTAATTTTTTACTATATTAATTTTTTTAATGAATAATTTATGTGTGTAGTGTAATATTTTTTTCTCAAATGTACTCTGAAATGTCGGCTCCAAGTTTGTAATTCTTGGCTCATTCATTACCGGCCTAGGCCAAGAAAGTAAGTATGAAAATTTATTCCTGGCCGCTTTTAAAACAAGAAGGAAGTATAAACGAGCTGTATTGGAAACTAAAAACAATATAACGGTATTCAGAATGACAAGACAGTGACATTGACGTTTCAGATGACAGTTCTGTTTTTAAATTTGGCAAAGACCACTTTTCATACAGCCAAATGCGTCCACACAAAAAAATGCGTTCTTCAAACGTATATATTAATATGAAAACAATGTCATTGACAAAAAAAAACAATAATCTAAGGTATTACATTTTTTCATAAAATATAACTAGGCTGTTTGCGTCAAAAAACGCGTTACAGCTTACAGCAGTTTTTTTCAGTAAGCCTAAACAGGATGCAATTGAAATCATTATCATTAATTTAACATAATATCATACTCACATGAAGAATATTTTGCAAGGTAACAACACTGCAATTAATGCAGTAATTAAAATTGGCCAAGTGCGTATCGGGCCACGCGCAGTGTAGGATTCCGTAGTTGTAAATGCCAACTTTAAGTTCATGTCACTAAAAACGTCTAAGTATCTATTGAATTTGTATGAAATTTTCCTTTTCGAGTACATTTTATAAGTTGATCGCCTATAACTATTTAATTTGTTAACCCTAATTAGCTCTGATAGTTTTCCTTTAAACTAAATTAGTACCTGGGCGACCGAGCTTTGCTCGGTTACATCTCAAACATTAACAATTTTTTTAAACTTGTCTAAAAAAAATGCAAAATAAAAAATTATATATAAACTTAAACATAAAAAAAGTAAGTCACCGAGTAGGATTCGAACCCGTAACACTTTTTCTAGCGGTCGGTATCCTTAACCACTGAGCTATAATCAAGGCGGTCAGCGCGAAGAAATTAGCGACCATATTCTGCGTGGGAAGAAAAACGCATGAAAACTCGAAAACACGCGTTTTCCCAAACATAAAACTAATCTAGATCGATAGTTTACCCCCGAAAATCCCCATATACAAATTTTCAGCGAAATCGTTAGAGCCGTTTTCTAGATCACAGAAATTTATAAATAAATATATATACATATATACATACAAGAATTGCTCGTTTAAAGGTATTAGATATATACTATAGCTGTGATTTTTTTCACGTGTCCATATATAACCGTTTAGCAGATAGAAGGGGGGGGGGGGGACCTAGCTTTAACAAAAATTTTCACTTTAAACCTAAATATTTCAGACACGGATCACTAAATCGAAAAATTGTGTTCACAAGCTCACAATATTTTTGAAAGACCAATTCAACGATACCCCACACAATGTTTTTGTAGAGAAAAAAATATTGACTTCTTCTTAAAAAATTTTTTTTTCCATATATTATCTTACGACTTTTTTGCCATGATTGATATACATATCCATGCCAAATTACAGCTTTCTAGTACTTATAGTATCTGAGTAGGACCGCGGACGGACAAACAGACAAACAGACAGACAGACAGACTGACAGACATGGCGAAACTATAAAGGTTCCTTGTTTACTACGGAACCCTAAAAAGTATAAAAAAGTAATAAAAAATACCAAAGTATCAAAATACTTTAAGTCGTGCGCGCATACTGATACCTACGAGCCGCAAGGTCAGAGACCTCCGATGGATACAGCTGCGTGGCGCGGCCGGTTGCTATGCAAAAGTAGACTTTAATTAACGTTAATAAGGTTTAAAGTCGAGTGGGGACGTGTCGTGTCACACGAACGCTTGAGGATAGTAAGTATGTTTGAAGTAGGAAGTTGAAGTTTTATTAGTCTTTAAGTTTATAAGCCAATTACTTTGTATCATGGGTATATTAGATTCTTAAAAAATTGCCAACGAATTCAATTCCACCCTGTATACTCTTTGCAGTAAACATTAATTGTTTTCGGTAAATATTAGCATAGTTGGTTATTTCTTTAATTATTTTCTCACATTTATGAAGCACAATACATACCTCGGCGGGATTGGGACAGTCTGTCAAGACTGGTAATTATTGACAAAAATCTACTCGTCCGGCAAAGCCTTACTTCCCGGCCTCTGCAGTAATGTACTATTGTTATTTAATTTTTAATTTCTAGGAGTCGTGCGCGTGAGCACTCTCGCTGGCACTCCGGACACACGTTCGTCTGCCAGCTGTGCGGGGCGTCGTTTGCGTAAGTCACACATATATGTTGTAGGCGAAGGGCTTAAGCCAAGCCAAACGCTTTCAAGTCCATGAAAAATGTTAGGGTCCCGGAACGCAGAACGCCGCCAGGGCGGGTGGCTTAAAAATTATGAACGGGCCCTTGAAGTGTGCTTTTAAGTGTTTACCTTTTCTTAATAAATCCTGAGGTTCATTCGGTTCGTGCCCGTCTCACAAAAATCTTGGATCTGCCACTGGAAGAGTTGTTACCCACATCGCCTATTAACATAATTTGGATTTTCGTCCTTCAGCTTTTACGTTCTGCCCGGGAAGGGAAGCAGCTACTACATTCAATTTTTTTTTCTTTTTAGTCCAGTATGGAACAATTTTTCATAATTTATATTATTCATGTAATGTTATATAACATTTGAATGGACAAGGTTATTATAATACAATCTCGTGATATACACATATTTCGCAGTTGGATTGTATAATCCGTTGTTTGACAATAATTCTAGCTGTTTGGCATTACAGCTTGCTTTTGTAAAACAGCTGAAAATCGGTAGCTAGTGTAGATTCTATTTATCGGTTTCTCCCATCCCTAAAATCGCAAAAAAAAAAACTGTGGTTCCATCAAAATTAAATACGTACGTTTTCAAATTGTATGAAACTGTACTTTCATTTTATTGAATTGTACAAAACAATGATACTGTAGCAAGTCGACGAGCCACCTGACGCACGTGCGGCTGCGGCACCCGTCGGGGCACTGCTGCGGCGTGTGCGGCCACTCCTTCGTGGGGCCGGCCGGCCTGCGCCTGCACGTCCAGAAGGCGCACCGACTGGTGCGTACTTCGTCATCATCTCACCGATGGCAGCTTTCTTTCATTTCATTTCTTTAGCACACAAAACAGATCACAATCGTATTTGAAGTTTTTAGTGTTGATCTAGATTGTTTGCCGTCTCTTTCCATTTTGCTGCGGAACCCTAGTAAAAACGGATTTATATCGAAGGCCCTGAATCGCTCGCGTCGCTTACGATTCTTACGATTGAATCACGAGCGTAGCGAGTTTTAGCTTCACTTGTTTGTGATTTATCTATGGCCCTCGATTTAAATCCATCTTTTATTCACTAATTGCATAGTATATGTCGGCGCCTCGTTACATATTTTTCCGGGATCCATGATGGTAAAGTAGCACATCGGCAACATGCCGGCCACCTATAATATTGTTACTTTTACAATTTTTAAGTAAATAAATACAAAAATCTATCAAAGTTTTATTTTAAGTTATTTTAAAATTGTAAATAACTAATTATTAGCTTGTATTTAGTTGTTATTAATACTAATTTTGATAAAAAGCTACTAAAAATATTTTACCTAGTTTCTCTATAGTTACTAGATGTCGCTAGGTGTCACAAAAAAGTCTAAAAAGGTTTACAACTGATGACCACTAGATGGCAATATAAGCTCGCGCCCACATATACTATTTGACGTTTAGAGAAGTAGTTAATTTTTAAATTATTATAATATTTAACACAGTCAATTTAAAAATAAATTGACTGTCACTTTTCGTCATCATGTGGTCGCAGGAGGGTCTCGGTCGGGAGCAGTGCGCGTGCGGCGCCGCGTTCCACAGCGCGGCCGCGCTGCGCACGCACCGACTTGGTGGCTGCGACAGCACGAGCAGGTACAACAATTCAAAGAAAGAAAGAAAAATATTTATTTGGTACAAAAAAATCAAAAATTATGTACTTAAAACTTACCCTAGACATTTATAGCATGTGACATTTGTAGAATCTGGCATTTTATACTCGTTTGACATTTCTAGAATCTGACATTTATTGCCTAACCCGACCAAACTACACTTTTCCATACAAACGTAGTCTATGTTTTATTTTGTATCCACACGTCACATTTTGGTAATTTTTTAATTTTGAAATGAAATTAAAATTATGAACTGTAAAGAAAATATAAGGATGTAGAAGTTTCCCATACTGACGGTCAAAAATGATAAAACACATTTTATTCTATTTCAAGTTCATATTTTGACTGTGAAAACCAGTTACATGTCTAGATTTTGAAATTACAAAATTTTGCCGTAATCGGTCATGTCGTTTCGAAATAATTTAGGGGATTCTAACACTTGAATCACTCCCTACGGTCGTGATTTAGTAGTTAGAATCCTTCACTTGCTCGTGATTCATCTATGGCCCTCGCTGTAAATCCATCCTGTATTCACTAGTTGCATAATTTACTATTTTACACATATATTTTTTCCAACAGAGAATACGATTGGTTAAAAGAATAAAATGATTGCAGCCCGTGCGCCGTGTGCGGCGAGAGCTTCCCGTCGGCGGCGGCGCGCGGCGCGCACGCGCGGGCCGCGCACGCCGCGCCGGCGCGCTGCGAGGAGGTGACTCGTCTATTGCATTCAAACGTGATGTTACATTTACAGTGCTAGAAAACCACAATGAAACCGGCCCAGTGCGAGTTGAACTCGAGTAGATTGGCCAATTTTTGTCTTCTTTCACGGATAAAATCAAAACTATTTTTCAATAATAACAAAAATATATTTCAGATGCTCACAACGAGCCATTTCATTTGATATATTATGACACTGTGATCTGCAAATCTTTTTATATTCCTAATTTGTTCCTCTAAATAGGATTACACCATGGTACCAAACATCTGATTTGGTCCAGTAGAAAATAGGCTGTGACGGACGGACGGACAGACAGACGCACGAATGATCCTAAAAGGGTTTCGTTTTTTTTTTTTTTTGTACAGAACCTTAAAAATTAATTCAATTGATAATTCCCATAAAAATAATATATCATATACATTTTCGCTCGTAATCGTTGGACTTTTTTCTATGGTTCTGACGTCTCAGTATGTATGGTGACATTTTTGATTACCTATCCGAATGATGTCATAGTATGGCGGCTACTATATGTATAGTATTTTGTGTTTCAAAACAGATAATATCTATTTTGCTATTTCTTGTCTAACGAAGTCGAGGATATATTTTTAACCGACTTCCAAAAAAGAGGAAGTTATCAATTCGGCGAGGTCTTTTTTTAAAATTTTTGTTTACCGATAATTCGAAGACGCGTAAACCAATTTGGATTTTTTATTTGTTTGAATGTATATATGTACTTCCAACGTGGTCCCACGTAAATTGGAATAAAATCGGTTGTGTAGTGTATGTTGGGGATGAAGTTGATTTATATTTTTAAATAATTATTAGATTTTTTTCTTATAATTAATGGAGTATAATACCATATATGCAATAGTGTATAAATGTCCTTCTCCGCGTCCCCTCAGTGCGACAAGTCGTTCTCCACCGCGCGCGCGCTGGGCGTGCACCGCGCGCGCGCGCACCTCGGGCTGCGGCCGGCGCGCGCGCGCCCCACGCCTGCGCCGCGCGCGCGCACGCTGGTGTGCGAGCTGTGCGGGAAAGGCTGCCACGTACGTACCAACTGTACACACGGCCGGGTCACGGCACCCAAAGGCGTACCTAACAAAATATACTGAAACTATTTTAAGGGTGAATTCAGTCCATGATTTTAAACAACTTTCAAGGAACACGTATCGAAATATGAAAAGTAATTTTTGGCCTCCGATACGAGTTGACCGATCAGCTGATCCTAATTTGTATGGAAAGCCAAAATTTATTTTTAATATTTCGATATGTATTCTTGGGAAAAGTTGTTCGCTATCACGGACTGAATTCACCCTTAAAATAGTTTCAGTATATTTTATTAGACCTCATATACACGGTGTTTTTTTAATGGTTTTGGAGCCGAAGGCCACTTCATAAGGATCGTTAGTGAGATCTAATTAGCTAGTCCAAATTAAAATTCTGAACCAAACATTTTTGACTGAAACTCGAAAGTAAAATCGTGAGATCAATTAGCCGAATTAGCACCGCCGCCGCCGGCAGACCGGCGAAGTTCACCGAACTCAAGCTGCTGTTTTGGACGGTAGTAACTACGTGGTCTCGATCGAAAATCATTTCCGTAACATTTTTATTTTATGTTATACACTAATTTAGATTACGTATATCGATTAAAAGTAATTTATTTACTATACGAGATTTTCTTTTCGAAAACCAATGAAAAGTCAGCGTGTGTATGTATTTGTTGTAAAATATAGTTGTGATATTTCGGCGGGAACAGCAAATAAAACAACACACGTCCGGCAGATAGAATCTTGTATTCGAGACTGGAGTTCCTGACAGTGGTAGTGACATTAGTTATTTAACTACCTACATTACATTCCTCCACACTTATATAATGTATAATCTCCAAGACCTAGTACTTAAATTTTTAATTATAATTAATCAAACTTAAATTACTATGTAAGTTACAATACAACTGAGCTATTTTAACAGATAACATTTACTTATACACGTATATATACTAACAATTAACCTTATTTATTTATTCCTCATATTTAGGAGCGTTTAACCTACATTGTCTCATTGGGCGGGACCGGGGCAATGGTACGGACGCGACAGGTGAAGCAAAGCTCCATTCAGGGGATGTTAGGGTATCGTCAAGACTAGATTCCCCCGGCGGCGACTCCACCGAACCCGGCTCGCGGCCCGACTGTGCCTGCACCGGCGTCCCGGTATCTAAACCTGGCAAATCTGTGCTAGATTTATCCTTAAAATTAGAAGTAGCAGAAGCAAGCGATAGACGGCCATTGCTCGGTCGCAACCGCAACTGATCAATGTGCCGGTGTACCGTATCCCCACCTGCTCCTGTCACTTTGTAATTACTGGGTCCTACACAATCTACAATACGACCTGGAACCCATTTTTCTCCCTTTAAATATTGTCTGTACCATACTTCATCATTTTTACCTATACTTCTACTTACCCCTCCCGCAGCCTCTCGTTGCCGTTGTTGTTCCCGTATTACTTTGTTCTCAAGGTCAGGTTTAAGGATATCTAAACGAGTTCGTATACGTCGGCCTAAAAGAAGCATAGCTGGGCTTGCTCCTGTAGTTGCATGTTCTACATTTCTATAGTGCATTAAAAAGGTCCATAAAGCTATGTCAATATTTTGTTTTTCCTGAAAAGCTTTCTTTATTACTCGTTTTAGGGTGCGTACCGCATTTTCTGCTAAACCGTTGGAAGAGGGGTGATAGGGGGCTGTAAAAATTTGTTCTATGCCATTATGCTTTAGAAAAAATTTAAATTCACTTGAAGTGAATTGTGGTCCATTATCACTCACAATTTGTTTGGGTAAGCCCCACCTAGAAAACAAATCTGTTAGTTTAATAATAAGAATGTTTGCCGTCGTGCCTGTGGAGACATTAAATACTTCTAGCCACTTGGTAGTAGCGTCCACTACCACTAGGTACGTTCTCCCTTCAATAGGTCCCATAAAATCTACATGTAATCTGGTCCACGGCCGGCTAGGCCAGGGCCACATGCGCGGCGCCTGTCGCGGCGGCATGTCAGCCTGCGCGCCGCACACCGCACACTCCTTACATACTCGTTCCACGGCCTCGTCGATGCCCGGCCACCACACGTAACTCCTAGCTAAGGCTTTAGATTTAACAATGCCCATGTGTGGCTCATGTATCATTTTTAAAACTCTTTCCTTACAATTTTCCGGCACTACCAACCTGTGTCCCCACATTACACAGCCTAACTCCTCATATAGTTCATTTTTCCGATTGAAAAATGGTTTTAAATTTTCAATTTCGCATTGTGCTGGCCAACCGTCCCTAATGTAGCACAAAACTTTCGATAATAATTGATCTTTTAAAGTTTCTTTTTTAACTATATTATAATCTAACTGTAAAGCTTCTTGTATAAAATGTAAATACGTTTGCTCTGGTATTGCCACCTTTTGTTCGGAACTTGTTAGTGGTAACCGCGAGAAGCCGTCCGCTCCGTTTTCGTCGGTGCGCACGTACTCGATATCAAAGTTATAAGCAGACAGCGTTATAGCCCATCTCTGCATGCGACTAGCTACCATCGTTGGAATTCCTTTATTCGGTCCGAATATAGAAACTAAAGGCTTGTGGTCAGTCCGTAGTGTGAAATGCCTGCCATATAAATATTGATGAAATTTATTAACCCCAAAGATAATAGCTAACGCTTCCCGATGTATCTGCGAATAATTTTTTTCAGCCTCTGATAAGGCGCGGGACGCATACGCAACCGGTTTCTCGCCGCGGCCGTCGCTCGTCAGCTGCGATAGCACGGCCCCCACCCCGCGCGCGCTCGCGTCACAAGTTAAAAACAGTGGTTTAGTAGGATCGTAATGTGCTAATGCCTCAGTACTTGAAAGTAACTTTTTAATTAGTTTAAAAGATTGTTCACAATTTTTGCTCCAAAACCATTGCGTTTCTTTTTTTAATAATTCATATAAGGGAGATAAAATATGACTAATATTCCTTACAAACTTACCATAGAAATTAACGATACCCAAAAAGGACCTCAGCTCAGTGACCTCGGTTGGTCTAGGAATTGCTAGTATTGCCTCAATTTTCTCTGGATCTGTTCGAATTCCTTCTTTACTTAAGATGTACCCTAAATAATTAATTTCGTTAACTAAAAATACACATTTACTACTTTTTAATTTAAATCCAAATTTATGTAATCTGCTAAATACCGCTTCTAAGGCTTTCAAATGTTCCATTTTATTCTGTCCCCCTATTATTACGTCATCTAAAAATACTTCAACATTTTTGATATCCTTTAACAACTGACACATGATGCGTTGAAAAATACCTGGGCTTGATGCTAGTCCAAAAACCAACCTGTTATACCTAAACAAACCTCGGTGGGTATTAATAACGGTATATTTTTTTGTTTTATCCAATTCAATTTGGTTATAGGCTTGTGATAGATCAATTTTTGAATAAAAACACGCCCCACTTAAATTTACCATGAGATCATCAATCCTAGGTAATGGGTACCTATCAATTAATAAAACTGGGTTCAAGGTCGCTTTGTAATCTGCACAAATTCTCAAAGATCCGTCAGGTTTATTTACCGGTACCAGTGGCGAAGCCCAGTCGGAGCAGTCAACCGGCTCGATGATGCCGTCGCGCAACATAGCGTCCAATTCTGCGTCGATACGATCCCGCAGCGCAAAGGGCAAAGGTCGCGCGCGGTGGAATACAGGCACTGCGCCCTCCCGCACTCGCAAAGTAGCCAGTCCGCCCGTATATCGTCCCAGTCCGCCGCTGAACAATTCTTTATACCTATAACATAAATTATTTATTTCGTGTGATATTTCCTTCGTATGTTTATTACCTACTTTTAAACAATTACAGTTCTGAAAAATTGGTATTTTAATTTTAAGTTCTGTTAACCATTGTCTGCCAACTAACGAGGTAGTACCACCTCTTACAATAAAAAGTTCCAAATGTTTACTTTGGTCTCCGTACTTAACTAAAGGCTTAATCACGCCTATCGGTTTTACTTTCGACCCGTCAATAAAATTAAACACTATTTGACTGTTTTCTAAAGTATGTTGACTGAAATATTGATAATATATGTCTTCATTTACACATGACACGGCCGTACCAGTATCTACTTCCATATGAATTGTCTGGTTATCAATGGAAATTGGTAAACTCACCGCATGATAGTCATTTAGACACAAGTGATGAAAATCCGATTCCTCTGACGGCCCCTCGTCTTCATAGCAAGTCTCCGCCGCTTCACCATAGTACAGCCGTGAGTGGGCTGCATTTCCACCTCGTGGGCTGTTGTCGCCTCCGCCGCCGCCCGGACACACCCGCCGTAAATGTCCAATACGCCTACACCGGCTGCACACGTAATCTCGGAAACGGCATGTCGCGTAATCGTGATCTGTCGCTCCGCAGCCCCCACAACGTCTTTGAAAACCATCTGCACCGCTGCCCATGTTCCGCGACATATTATTGCTACTCCGTGCAGCGAAATATCGTTGTCCGGCCGGTGCGCCCGCGCCGCTCCGCGCTCCCCCGCCCGCACCATGTGATTTAGCACCCGAACCTCCACCGCGTTTTCCGCGCGAAGCAACCCGCCCCGCGCCCGCATAATAACTTCCACTGTGTGACAATGCATATACTGATTGTACCCCGCTGACCCCCGCAGTCGTCCCACTGCCTGGCGCTGACGTCACTTTTGCTTCTACGGCTGCTGCATCCCTCTCTGCCGCCTCGAGTGAAGTAGCCAACTTCACTGCACTAGAATAGGATAGCGAATCGTCTTCCGCAAAAAGTCGTTGACGAATGACGTCACTAGTCAAGCCACACACAAATTGATCTCGAAGGTTCTCTTCCAGCTTTGCCTCGAATTTGCAAAATTTCGCAAGTTTTTTTAATTCTGCCACATAGCCCGCAATATTTTCGTCCTTTAGTTGCCTCCGTTGTCGAAATCTGTATCTTTCGGCGAGCGCCGACGGTGCTGGTTCCAAATGATTTTTCATTAAATCCACCGCCTTTCTGTACGTCAAATCCGCTGGTTTAATGGGACTTGCTAAATTCGCTAGCAGTTCATATGCTTCATCGCCAATTCCCGCTATTAATGTTGGTAGCTTCATGTTGTCGTCCACGTCGTTCACCTTAAAGAACATTTCCAACCGTTCTACGTACGATGACCAATTCCCGGTTTTCATCTCGAACTCGCGCACTTTACCGATCGTCATTATTACCGATTCGATTATATAGTCCTTGCACAATAATAATAATCACGCGCAGTATCGATCTCGTCGCCAATGTGATATTTCGGCGGGAACAGCAAATAAAACAACACACGTCCGGCAGATAGAATCTTGTATTCGAGACTGGAGTTCCTGACAGTGGTAGTGACATTAGTTATTTAACTACCTACATTACAATAGTATCGTTGAGTTAGTATCCCATAACACAAGTGTCGAACTTACTTTGCGGCTAGCTCAATCAGTGTGATTTGTCCGTATATATTTATTTATTTTATTCTTTGCATGATTAGGGGACGTCCACATTTACGCTAAATTTTGACTACTCGTATGAATAAGCGTAACAAATGTGGGGAGGGATAATATGCTGACACATTTAGCCCGACCCGCTCACTATCATCATCAGGTCTTTTTGTCTCTACCGCAGGAGCACGACCCTCTCTGTACTAACTGAGCCATACTTGGCCAGCCGGATCTTTTAACCTACACTCTCCTCCCTGACCAGACGGGTTGTAGGTCGCATTGATGTTTATAAGCTTTGTTTAGCTTGTATTTCCTAATTCGCCTTCTACGAAATCCACATGGCACTATTCTACTCTATCGGAAACCACACGGCAATATAAAATATAAGGTGTAACAAAATATACTGAAACAGTAGTACAGTAGAACACAAGTCAGTAAACTCAGTTGTTCAGTCATGATACTGAACAACTTTCCCCAAGGAACATGTATTAAGTAATTTTTGGCCTCTCTTACAAGTTAACCGATCAGCTGATCCAAATTTGTATGGAAAGCCAAAATTTATTTTTCATATTTATAATATGTGTAAGAAAATGCTGTGTATGCTCTTAATTGGTGTTTACATATGGAATTGTATACCATTCCGATTGATTTATTTATCCAATAATGTTATAATATGTAACAACTGTAAGCGTACCTTTTAAATAAAATAAATAAATAAAAATATTTCATATTGTTTTCCTTGGCGAAAGTTGTTCAGTATCACGGCCTACGTGTATGCAATTTGTATGAGGTTACAAAATGTGACCGCAACCTGCCGTGATGTGACAATAAAGTGGTTCGGTCCGCGCACGCAGTCGCCGGCCAGCCTGCGCCTGCACCAGCGCGCGCACTCCGGCGAGCGCCCGTTCGCGTGCGCGCACTGCACCAAGCGCTTCGCCAACCCGCAGCTGCTGCAGGTAAACTCTAAGGCGATTAACACTGCAACGCGCCCCGCTGCGTGGTGCGGGGCCGCACTCTATGCAAGTAACTCCATTTAACAATAAACACGCGTAGTACAACACAGTAACACCGCGTCTACGTGCGTCGTTTTTGTATGGCGGCCCCGCATTACGCAGCGGGGCGCGGTGCAGTGCGTTAATCGCCTAATGGAAATTTTGTCTCAACAGACCTACCGGTACTACCGCCCAGTAATACATTTGTATCAATGCTTCTATTCTTTTTCACTAGATATTATTTCATTATCTTTTCACTATCTATGCAGCCGGGGTATGTTGTGATACTCCCGTTGCGTGAACCCCCTTGTCACTAGATTCTGATGAATAAGTGGGGGATCTTATCCATCAGTATATTGCATGTACTAGTGATACCCCTGTTGCATATCCCCCGTTTTCACTAGATATTAATATTGATGGATAAGAGGGGGGTTCTTATCCATCAGTATCTAGTTATACCCCCGTTGCATATACCCCCTTTTTCACTAGATATTGATGGATAAGAGAGGCTCTCATCCGTCAATATCTAGTGATACCCCCATTGCATGTACCCCCCTTTTCACTAGTTCATCAGTATTTAGTGAAAAGGGGGGTACTTGCACCGTAGACCCCTCCGTTGAGTGTCCGCGTGTGCGCAGGTCCACACGCGCACGCACACGGGCGAGCGGCCGTACAAGTGCGCGCAGTGCGCCAAGGGGTTCGTGCACAAGGCGGGGCTCAACAGGCACGCCCGGGTGAGTGGCTCACACAATTCATATGACTCTCACAGTCTCATATTCATTACTAGCCGAAGCTCGCGACTTCGCGAGGACTTTACAATTTCTTATAGTTTAGCTGGACCATAATAGTTCTGCATCAGGCGTTCCATTTTCCAAATTCTTTGCATCAGGTATTCCATCTTCCATCTGCCCAGTATTTTCGGAGATTAGCGTGTACAAACAGACAGTCATTTTTTTAATTCTTACTCTATTACTATGTCTCCAACGCCCCAATATTTTTTTTGAAATATATTTAATGCATAGACACACTTTTTATTGTTTTAATTTATGAATAGATATAGCATTAAACAGCAGGCAGGTCCACAAGTGGGGGTCCACAGTCTGCCTACCTTTGTGTGAAACGTAATATCCTACTAATATAATAAACGCAAAAGTTTGTAATGGACGTTTGTTACTCTTTCACGTAAAAACTACTACATGGATTTTAATGAAACTTTACAATAATATAGCTTATACATCAGAATAACACATAGGCTACAATTAATAAAGATATTGCGTGATAATCGTGCGCAGACGAAGTCGCGAGTACCAGCTAGTTATGTATTATGTATGTATGTTAAACGTAACACATTGGACGATCTAGCTGAATGATTTTCAGCTGTATTGCAAAACCGAGCTGTAATGCCAAACATAGACTAATTTTGTTACTATACTCCATTTTACTAAGGCGGCATTTACTAAGGCGTACACCTTTTACTAAGGCGGCATTTTTATATCTGTTATAGTTTAGCTGGACCATTATGGTTCTGCATCAGGCGTTCCATTTTCCAAAATCATTTATACCCTATATGTTGCTCAGGCTTAATAGCTATATAACAAAAAAAGTTTCATTCAAATCCGTCCAGTATTTCCGGAGATTAGCATGTACAAACAGACAAACAGACAGACATTTTTTTTTAATTTCTTACTCTATTACTACGTCTCCATCGCCCCCCAATATTTTTTTTGGAAATATATTTAATGTACAGACACTTTTTTTACTGTTTTATTATATGTATAGATAATTTGCTAATTACAAAGTAATTATGTTATTAATTATAAATTACATAATTACTTTGTAATTTGCAAAGGTATTGATTTAATAACTGTATAGTACCTGGGTGACCTTTGCTCGGTTACATCTCAAACATTACACAAAATTTTTTAAACTTGTCTAAAAACAATACAAAATAAAAAATTATATATAAACTTGAACATAAAAAAAAAACAAAAGTAAGTCACCGAGTGGGATTCGAACCCTTAACACTCTTTCTAGCGGTCCGCATTCGTAACCGCTGAGCAAAACCGATGGCGGCCGGCGCGAAGAAATTAGCGACCATATTCTGCGTGGAAAGAAAATGTCATGAAAACTCGAAAAACACGCGTTTTCCCAAACATAAGACTAATCTAGATCTAGGTATGTACGGACTATGCTGGGCACTCCTCTAGATCGTATGCAACATGGTCTGGCGTGAGTCAGGGCAGTACGCTCGGACCCTTGCAGTTCGTCCTGTCGATAAACGACCTGCCTCAGGTGGTAGAGGAAGCACGATGCTTGTTATTCGCGGACGACCTTAAATTGACATTGCGTTTCACTAGGCCGGAAGATTGTGAATGTCTTCAGAGAGATATCGATAGGGTTGTGAACTGGAGTAAGCGCAATCATCTAGAGTTTAACGCGTCAAAATGCGTAACGATGACGTTCTCCAATATGAGTATAATATTGAAGGGGTAGTTTTGAAAAGAGTCTCTGAGGTGAAAGACTTAGGTGTTACTTTCAAAAAAAACTTAACGTTCGCTGATCATATAACTGAAATATGCAAAAAAGCGTTTAGGAATTTAGGGTTTGTTTTACGAACGGTTAGAGATTTTACTAACTTCCACGCCATCGTATGCTTGTATTACACTGGTTCGTAGCCAGATGGAGGGGAACTCAATTGTTCGGGATCCACATGAACATAAATATAAGCTCATGTTGGAAAAAGTACAAAATAAATTCATTAGGTACATATATATGAGATTATACTGAGTTTTTTCATTCTACCCTTTAATGTACCCAACTTTGTTTATTTTAGGCATGGTTTGGTACAACGAACTGAGGGTTAGAAGACAGTTGGCCCTAGTAGTGAACTTATTTAAACTGTTAAGGGGAAAAATTGTCAATCCGGATGTGTTGGGACAGATCGGTCTGTGTGTACCGAACAAGTAGGTGTGGCGCCGGCTGCGGCCGCCGCTGCTAGCGCTGCCGTCCGCGCGGACCAAGCGCTGGCAGCAGGCTCCGCTGACGCGGGCGTTGCGCACACTAAACCACGTAGCTACCGAGACCGACCTATTTTGATGCAGTCTGAGTGAGTTCACAAAGGTATCTTTAAGGATAATTTGTTACAAATATAATTAACTGTAAAGCAAGCATGTTGCATTAGGTTAAAAACCTGTAAAGACAGCTGTTTATAAAATAAATAAATACTAAAAATAGTAAATGTGTTCCGGCGCAGGTGCACACGGGCGAGAAGCCGTACGCGTGCGCGCACTGCGGCAAGGCGTTCTCGCAGTCCAACTCGCGCAAGCTGCACGTCAACTCGGTGCACCTCAAGCTGCCCGCGCCCTACCGCGCGCGCCGCAACCTCGCCGCCGCCGCACAGTAAACTCAACTTTGTGAACGCGTTGTTTTATTTATCCTACCTACCTGTCCATCTCTCGCATCGAGTGTGAAAAAAAGAATGGCTCTAAAGAACTAGTATGCAGAGCCTTTGACAGCTACGCTACGTACTGTCAAATGGTTACTATTTTGTAATCGACACGACACGTTTTTTTATTTTATCGTTTTGGCTAAACGATGGAGCCATAACCTTTAAAAGAAAGAAAAGACACAGTCGAATACTTTCGACCGCTCGCTGCTGCATCAGAGTTAGAGCGAGCGCCCTTTTGTACAGCCAACGGCGACAGTGGAGTAATTTATTAATGTTATAAAATACGATACTTAGGTAGCTGGTCTAATATTTTTGAAGTGAAAACTTCTTTAGCGGCGTTGTGCACTTTTTTTGGAATGGGTAAAAAAGTATAAACTCGCGTCAGGACACGTGGCCTGATCGAAAATTCGTAAGACGGCGCAGGGCGCTTGCGCGAATGTTCGTGTGTGTTTATGTTACAGCGTGCTACGCGCATCCATGGATGGTGACAGCTGATGGCTCGACCGTCTGTGTAGTGGCCATACTGCTGTGTATTTGAAAATGATTTTGTTGAAAATGAATTTGGTCATGCTTGTGACATTTGTGACAGACTGTGGTTCAGAAAAGATTTGAAATATTTTATACTGATAATTAAAGCAATTCGTGCAAAATTATTCCCTAACCATTCCAAAATATCAAAAATGCACAACGTTAATATTCAAGTTTTCACTTCTGCCGGCACTCCCAGAGTGCAACCCGTGGTTTTTTTTTTTCAAATATTTTTGGTGCCTATAATATTGAAATTGGTCTATTTTCGATGCCTGTGTGAACAGTGGTATAACTTTATTCGCCTTCATTGGGCTACCCCGCATCTCCAGTCTTGTCTTACTTACCTACATACGGGCGGTCCAATAAATGGTGTTAGATAACTGTTAATTTAGTTATATTATCTTTGATAGATATGTTATCGCACCCATCATGGTATAAGTATTCTCTTCCCGAGATGGAACTTGACTACGTCACGAAAGTGCTGCCACTAATTGTTCTTTTCAGTAAATTTAAATGAATATTAAATAAAATAGTAAGTTACTTAGCAATTTAGTACCTCGCGATTCTCGCGTGATTCATCAAATCAATATTTTATAAATTGATTTAATAGATTATTAATTTGAAATAGGTATATAAAGTTCAAAAATGCATTACGCTCGGGTAATTCAATTTCACACAGTGGCAACACATCAAACCGTAGTCAAGTTCCACCTACGTCATCAGCTGTCACGGGAAGAGAATACCTTGATAGATATACCATGGCACCCATTAGGTACCTACCCTCTAACTTCATAGTACCCGTCAGTACCCATATTATTTTACTTTTTGAATCAGCCATCGATATCGCCTAGATCGAAGTCAAAGTCAAAGTCAAAAATTTTTATTCAATGTAGGATAAATTTATCTCTTATTGAAGGTCATTTTTTAAATATTATTTTAGTGCAAAAGCTAAAAACTACTAGCGTTTCGGAACGACCACTGCTGGGAAGATTACGTCGAAAGAAACCCAGTTCAGTATTGGTCCCTACCCAGCCTGATGGGTTATGTTACAATTACAATACAGATTTACATTTAAATTATACAATTACAATTTGCAGTCAACTATTTCCAAGAATTTTTCTCAGATGATGATAAGTAGTCATTTACATGATAATACGCATTTTGTAATAAATGATTTTTAACGGCTGTCTTAAACTTAGATAATGGTAATGCTACTATATCATCTGGAATTTTATTATAGAGGCGCAAGCCGAGACCCACAAAAGATTTTTTTGTTTTTTCTAACCGCAAAGCTGTGATGGCTAATTTATTTTTATTTCTCGTGTTAATACTATGAATATCACAATTTCTCTTAAATGAGTATATTCTGACGCACGTACATAATGTTCGCATAGATGAATTGCGAAGGGAGGGTCAAAATATTTATGTCTTTAAATAGTTCCCTCAAAGACTCTAGCACCTAATTTATATATAAATCTGATAGCGCGTTTTTGTAAAACAAATATGGTATTTATATCTGCAGCGTTACCCTATAGCAATATTCCATAGGACATAACACTGTGGAAGTACCCAAAATATACCAAACGCGCTGTATCAACGTCAGTCATTTGCCTAATTCTTCTAACCGCATAGGCCGCAGAGCTAAGTTTTCCAGCTAATTTTTGAATATGGGCACCCCATCGCAACCCTGAATCAAGCGTTATTCCCAAAAATGTTGTGTATTATCAACCATATCTACTGCTTCCTTATCAATAAATAATCGTGTTGGAACTTTTGTAACATTCGGTAAGCAGAACTTTACACATTTCGTTTTTTTTTTTGCATTTAATACTAAATTATTTGCTGTAAACCAATCCAACACTTGCGACAATATATTATTCATCTCATCAGAGGTGTCAGTTTTCCTATCTACGCTGAAAACAAGGGAAGTGTCATCAGCAAAAAGTACAGCCTTACAATCTTTTACATAATATGGTAAATCATTAATATAAATCAGGAACAACAAAGGACCTAAGATAGAACCCTGGGGCACACCCATCACTACGGTTGATCCTTCAGATTTTACTTGATTTACACTAACTTTTTGAATTCGGCTACTCAAATAAGATTTATTCAATTCAAGAGCCTTCCCTTTTATTCCGTAGTTGGATAGAAGGGTTTTGTGGTCTACACAATCAAAGGCTTTGGTTTGGAGAGGTCACAAAAGACACCAATTGCATTCTGACAACACTCCCAAGCATCATAGATGTTTTGTAATAGTGCAACACCTGCATCCGTTGTTGATCGACCCTTAGTAAATCCATACTGATCACCATGGAACAGACTATTTTTGTTGAAAAAATCTAATAATTGGTTAAAAATTATCTTTTCGAATATTTTGCTCAGTGCTGGCAGAATAGAAATGGGACGGTAATTTGTTGGATCATTTCTGTCACCAGTCTTAAATAGAGGGATAACTTTACTTAACTTCATCATGTCAGGGAAAGATCCCGCGTCTACACATTTATTAAATATGGAAGCTAAGTAAGGCGCAATTACATCTATAATGTTACTTATAACGGATACAGAAACGTCCCACAAATCACCAGTTTTTTTATTATTTTTCGCTATTTGTCGATGTACTTGATTGATATCCTCCCAGCTTGCACGTTGTCCCGAACAAAGTGGTGTCGGATGTCGATGTGTTTAGTCCGGCCAGAATCACTGAGTTTAATAGCACTTTGATTGTCACACAATATAGTCATTGGTGCAGTGACCATTTGTGGCCAAAACTCTTCTTCCATCTGCTTGAGCCACATCGCCTCTTGAGTACAGCTGGACAGAGACATATATTCAGCTTCAGTCGTGGAAAGCGCTATAGTTTGTTGGCGGCGAGAGTTCCAGGAGATTGCACCGCCCTGATGTATAAAAACATAGCCAGTGCATGATCTTCTGTCTTCTTCATCATTGCCCCAGTTTGCATCACAATATCCATGCAACTGTTTATCATCCCTTTTATAATTTAGCGTCACATCCATAGTAAATTTCAAATATCTCAAGATTCTCTTAAGAGCATTCCAGTGCTGCACATCTGGCTTTGAATTAAACCTGCTGAGAGTATTAACAATATATGATATGTCGGGCCTAGTGCCTTGAGATTGAGATAAGTATAGTAGACATCCAACCAATTCCTTATATGGAAATGTAAATGATGTTTCATTCTCATTTTTTGTAAACTTTATCTTGGGGTCAACAGGTATTTTGACCCTTGCAATCCATCATGCCAAATTTCTCTAAAATTTCTTGAATATATTTCTTTTGATCTATACTTAAAGTTCCATTCTGCCTATCTTTACAAACATGCCATCCTAGACAATACTTAAGCTCTCCTAAATCTTTCATTTCAAATTTTGACATTAATTCTTCTTTTATGTAGTTACTTCTTTGTTTCCTTGGAACTTGTGAATAAAATTAAGTCTACATATACAGCTAAAGATGTTATATCAGTTTTATTCTGTATTCTATAATAAATGCAAGGATCAAGTAATGACTGAGATAAGCCAATTTCATTAAGTGTACTATCTAGTTTCTTGTTCCATTGTCTACTTGCTTGTTTCAAACCATACAAAGAATTTTTTAATAGACAAACTTGTGTATTATTTTCTTCAAAGTTTGGAGGTTGACGCATATAAATTTCTTCTTCTATATCACCCTGAAGAAAGGCAGATACTGCATCCATTTGGTCTAAGTCCAAATCATACTTGACCGCTAAAGAAAGTAAGTATCGCAGGGATGAATATTTGATTACCGGAGAATATACTTCAATATAATCAAATCCTTTCCTTTGAGCACAACCTTTGATAACAAGCCTTGCCTTGTACTTCACAATCTCTCCTTTTTCATTCCTCTTCCTCTTAAATACCCATTTACAAGATATAGCCTTCTTCTGAGGTGGTAAATCACATAAGAGTCCAAGTATTGTTTTTTTTAAGACATAAATTCTTCCTCCATAGCCTTCTGCCATTGTTGATATTCATCTCCAGATAGTGCCTCTTCTAGCGTTAATGGATCTTCAATTATGCCATATATATATCACTCTCTCCATCACTATCTATTAATTCTACACCTTCAGCACAAATTGGCAATCTTTTTACATCATTATAATTTAGGTGAGCCATTCTCCTATGCCAAGTTTTCACACTATTTCTATTTGTGGTGGAAACAAATGCATTCACATTTAATGTATTTAACTTATACATGTTATTAATGCTTAGTTATTAATGCTTGCCCTAGAGAAAAATCGATCCCTACGAACAGCAAAACAGGGAGTATTGAGCAAAAAATCATGGATCACATGCCTAAAAGATGATACAGGTAAAGAACATCGTAATAGAGACAAAATTATCGAGATAAGCACGGATTTCTACAAAAATCTTTATAGTGACACAACAAAACCAGACCATAGATCAACTCACACATGCTCTAACATTGTTCCATCTATAACCGAAGATGAAGTTTTTAACGCCATACGCCAGCTTAAATTTGGTAAGAGTCCTGGGCCCGATGGAATAACATCAGAAGCCTTAAAAATTGGATGGGGGCCTCTACTTCCACATTTGACAAAACTTTATAATACAATATTAAACTCAGGACAAATCCCTAGTAATATGTGCTACTCTAATATAATTCTCTTGTTTAAAAAAGGAAACAAAAACGATATAGCCAATTACCGCCCCATTAGTTTGACCTCTCATGTCTAT